>BMAC01000197.1:526638-546260 GCA_014905375.1 Phtheirospermum japonicum
GGGAGGATAAGGGTGGAGGAGAGAAATCCATAGGATGAATAAGGTGCCGACTGAAACAAAGGTAAAGTTAGAAGAATTCGGAATACCAACCTTGGCTTTGTCCTGGTAGAAGGACTCTATCAGCTCGTGGTCTGCCCTCTTCTCCAAAACTCGGCGGTCAACAGAAGAGCATAGAACTGGGTCACCGTGTCACCTGAGAATTCTAGAACAGAACGGTTGAAGAAGCTCTGATTTGGGGTAACTATCTTGGACCCTGTCGGGATAGCCCCTTGCCAGAACGAGCCCGCTTCCGAGCATGCTACACTTTCTCTTCCTTAGAATCAGAGTGAGTTGTCAGGTTGACCTCTTGACCGAACACCATTCCTAACTGACCACCCCTTTCTGGTCTGGTGTCCCCTTCCAGCCTGGTTGCCTGCTCTGGCAGGGAAGTCACCGTCGGCCACACAACAACACCGGCCTGGGCTGTTTCGCCGGAGAGGCTCTGCTCAACGCTGGGAGCGCTTCCTTTGAGGAGCGCAACCATCTTCTTCTTCATCATTGTAACTAAAAGAGAATTACCCAATATAATAAATAAATAAATAAATAAATAAATAAATAAAAAGAAAGAAAAAAAGGAGAGGGAAGAAGAGAAGAACTCTTGAGGATTTCTATAAAACAAAAGGGGAGAGCTGGTTAGTTCTATGGGTATACCAATCTCATGAGGCAGGGGACCGTTCTCTCTTTGAGAATTGAAGAAGATCAGAATCTTGGGTGTAAGGAGCTTGGTCAGATGGAAGACGTTTTGATTTAAGGTGAAGATGGTCCTTTCCAAGTAGGGAGGTCTTTCCCCCCTGGATAGTTGGGACTGAACTGGAAGTGTATCAATGGCCACGGAGGAGAAGCCCCAGTCGCCCGAGAAGCGGACAAAGAAAAACTTCTTCCTCCAGGACTAATTGGAGGAGGGTTTCCCGGTCAAAAATTGGACCCCGGCCCGGGCAGAAAGATAGAAAAAGCCGGAGGATGAACTTTTCACTTGGAACAATTAAAAAAAAACTGGGTGGTAGGTAAAAAACCATAAAATTGAGCTACTAGATGAAACCCTACCATAATTCTAAAAGCGTTAGGCACAAACTGATGTACCGGAATCCAGTACATCCGAGATACATCTAGGATAAAGAGGTGGACAGGGAGGCTCAACCTTACCTGGAATTGGTCAATAAGAAAGGTCAGATGGTCTGGATGAGGTTGAAAATCCCTCTCTCCAGAAGCTGGGTTGGTAAAAAAGAACTCATCGGAGATAGGGAACTTGGACTGTATCTCTCGAAGGGTGTGGTTGCTAATGATGGACATTATATTGTCCTGGACGCCGCCGGGAGGAAGAGGAGCTCAGGGGTTGCCGGAGGCACCCACCGAGGGCGTCGAAGAAGATGATAAATCGAGGGAGGAAGAAGAACCAAAGGGAGAAGAAATAGACATAATTAATATTTGGAAGAAAATGAGAAAGTACCTAGTTTTAAGTGGGGAAAGGCCTTGATCGGGAAAATAAAAGCGCAAGAAACTATTGAGAGGAAGAATGATTACTGAGATAGAAAGTTGAATACACCACAAGGAAAGAGAAGTGATAGGTTTTGAAAATGATTTTTTTGGAAAAGGAAGATTTGGCGGGATCCGTGCATTTAATGTGTGTCAGAGCACAGTCCTTGATATGATGCATTGTGGACCTCAACCGTTGAGAGTGTATACGAGACGTTACAAATCATCCTTAAAGATACTACTTGATCTAAAAGGTGGATTCAATGGGATTCGTGCGTTTAATGCATGTTAGAGTGCAGAATTTGAAGAGATGTGTTGTGAATCCCAACCTCGTGAGGAGGAACCCCAGGTTTTACGACTCATCCTAACCATTTTGGGGGTGGGTGGTACTAGTTGATAAGACCTAAATATTCCCGACCTGAGGAGATCAAGGGCCATAAGAGAATAACTCAGGAAGTCAGGTTGGGATGACTTGAGCTATTGTCTCATCCAAGAGAAAGAGTAAAGGCGGGATGAGCCGGACCTAGGGCTGGGGAAGGATTGATCCCGACCTGATTACAGAGCCAAAGGAGGTTCTCCTATTCGGGTCGGGAAAACAAGACGAGTTGAATTAAAAAGAGAATGGGATAAGGGGTAAGCTCGCAGTTTATAAGAAGTTCTCCCAACCTGACCTAAATCCTTGAATAAGGTTTCAGAGGGTCAGGTCGACTGGTTTTCCACGAGGAAGCTCCCTGGTCAGGTCGTCTCGAGTAGCTAAGATTCGCAGTCTCTGAATAACGGCCCAAGATTCATGAGTTCTGTTTCCAGGATCTCTGAAAGGCCCACTCGGCGAAAGCTATAAATATCCCAGCCCCAAGGCTGAGAAAGGTATGACATTCTGAGCATTTTCTTCTTGCTTTGCTTATTCCGATCTCATTAGCTTAAGCATCGGAGAGGTTTCCACCGGAAAACCCCTGGTGGTCTTTTCTAACGTGTCTTTGTTGGAGCAGGTCGGGATATTCTCAGGGAAAGGAGCAGGTGTTCTTGGTGTAATTTTCTGGGTGAAACACATGTCCGTCAGTAAATAAAATGTATATAAAAAAATTATATATTGTAAATACATGGGATGGCCGACGGTCTATTTGCATTTGGTGGATATTGGTGTGAGAAGTGTGCTTGCGCACGTTGTTTACTAAATTCTCAAGCCCGGCTTTGTACACTTCTGCTAACTTATCAGAATCCAATTTCTTCAGCCTCAACCCATCAGTAATTTTATTAGCCTCAGTCAATTCCTCGATCGTCTTAATAGCATCTGATTTCTCATGATTCAAATCCTCGATCTCTAAGGTCATTATTATAATCATCGTGCCCTATTTTTGGCGCTTGATCAGTTACCCGAGCATGGAACAGATAGTTAATCTCCACAACAGACTAATCAAGAATGACAACATTAAATTCTGATTTCCAAATCTTTACAGCGGTAAATCGGTAAATATTACTGAGTCGAGCCTCATCTTTGGAAGGATTCGACAATTACCCACTCCTTCCAAAGACGAGGCTCGACTCGGTAATATTTACCGATTTACCGTTGTTAAGATTTGGAAATCAGGATTTAATGTTGTCATTTTTGATAAGTCTTATGTAGAGATTAACTATCCGTTCTATGATCAGGTAACTGATCAAGCGCCAAAACCAGGGCACGATGATTGTAACAATGACCTTAGAGATCGAGGATCTGAATCATGAGAAATCGGATGATGTTAAGACGATCGAGGAACTGATTGAGGCTAATAAAATTATCGAGGAGTTGAGGCTGAAGAAACTGGAGTCTGATAAGTTAGCTAAAGTGTACAAAGCTGGGCTTGAGAATTTAGTAAACGACTTGCGCAAGCTCACTAGTCACAACAATATCCACCAAACGCAAATAGCCCCTAGGCCTTCCCATGCATGTACAATATTGAATTTTTTGTATATATAAATTCGATAATGTAACACGATAACCTAAACTATGCCTAAATTTAATAAAATCGAAACATACGTTCTAATTAAATAAGATTGTGCCTTTTTCAACAAATCAACTTATTATCCTCTTTCATTTTTAATCTCTATTTAATTTTTAATGCAAAATACATTTTATCGAGATTTTTCTAAAAATGAGCACAAATCTTTGAAAGTATATTAAAGTTTCAAGTTAATTATTTGACAAAAAATTGCCAACGGAAAAATGGGACAATTCGAGATTTAGTATCAAACTCTCTATTTGATACTAAATTTCAAACGGGTCTAAGGTACGTACGTATTCTAAAAGGGAACAATTCAAACTTTAGTATCAAACTCCATATTTGATACTAAACGAATTAAATATTTAAAAAAAATACCTATTGTTCTTACTATATTAATCATACAAAATTTAAAAACAACAATATCAACCAATCAATCACATGTATACAATATCAACAAACCATAACATATCTTAAACACAATATCCACATACCGATCACCACGTCATTTCAAAACCACCATCCCCGACAATTTAGAACTTTTGAAAACCACCATCATTTTTTAAAATAATTTTGAAAACCGTTATTGGAGGGACTAAACCTCCCGGCAGGCGCCGTATACCACGTTATCACTGACGTCTAACCAACCAATCACAACATCAATAAATCATAATGTATATAACAAAAAGCCATAACATACATTAAACACAACCGATCATCACGGTATTTAAAAACCACCATCACATACACATTAAAAGATAATTGCATATTTGCACAATTGAATACTAATTACAATTGAACCTAATTTAATTCGAATGTATATAACCGAACCTAATTTATAAATAATTATAAATTAAACCCTAAATGTATAAATGAACCTTAAATGAATACTAACGACCTAATTAGACCTAATTTTATACAAATATTTATAATTGAATCCAATTTATAAATAATAATAAATTAAACCCTAAAAAACCCTAAATGCATAAATGGATCCTAAACCTAAAATCATTCACAATTGCATAAATCAAGACGAAATTCCTAAATTGAACCCCCAATCAAATTTCTCAAAACCTAATTCCTAAATTCAAATCAAATTAAATTAAAACCGTAAATTAAAAAAAATAACATTAACTTTGAGTTAAAAGGCTAACATACCTTCTCCCTTTTCCCTTCACCAGTGGTGATCTCGCTTTTTTTTGTTGGTTTGTTGCTGTGAATTATTTTGTCCGCAGGAGGCCGCTGTTATATTAAGTTACCAACGGATAGATTTCTCTCAGTAAATCTGCCGGTAGAAGAATTTGGCATTGACGACGGAAAGAATCCATCGGTAAATAAGAACCGGAGCTGCCGACGGCCTATTTTCAATCGGCAAATAAAATCAGATTTATTTTTGGGCAACATTCTTGTTAGTCCAGACTAACGGATCATCCGTTAGGCCAAAATCTCACATCAATAAGTTATAGTGCAAAAACCAATACACTATAATAAAAAATCAATACATCATAGTACAAAAACATTACAGTACAAAAACCAATACATCATAGCACGGGTCAGAGATTTATGAAAAACTAATACTTTACAGTACAAAAACCAATACATCACAGTACAAAAACTAATGCATTATAATACCGGGTCAGATGGCCTAACGGGTCATGACCTGTTAATCCGACCTAACACAAGTGTTTGCCTTTATTTCTTATTTTTTAAATACTTGCTGACGGCATAGTCCGTCAGCATATTGGGCGGGCTTTATTGTAGACAACTTCCCGAGAATTTGCCGATGGACAAATATACCGAGGGGCTACATTAGTCGACAATTAGTGCCGTCGGAAAAGCCATCGGGAACGCCGGACTTTTACTGACGGGTTGCTACCCGTCGGTAATATCCGTCGGCCTTTTCAATTCTTTTTTTTTTTGTAGTTAACCGCCGATTTTTATTTTTCTTTATTTTTGATTTTTTAAAATTAAATTTAAAAACTTAAATAAAATTTGAATAATTGAGATGAATGAGAAACTTAAATGGAATTAGAATAAGATAAATAAATGAGAACTTAAACAAAATTTGAATAATTGAATTTTTGAAGTAAAAAGTTTTAAAAAATAATTTTTTTTAAAAAGGACTTGATTTTAATTCTAATATTAAAAGTAATTAACTTTTAATATTAGAATTAACTTTCCTACATATCCTCGTAAAGGAATCAAACTCCACATAGTTCAATTTTCTTTTTATTTTGGAAAAAAATAAGTTTTTTTTTTTTAAAAAGGACTTGATTTTAATTCTAATATTAGAAATTAAAATTAAATTTTAAATTTTAATATTAGAATTAACTTGCCTACGTATCCTCGTAAAGGAATCAATACGTAGTCCGATTTTTTTATTTTGAAAAAAATAAGTTAAAAAAAGGACTTGATTTTAATTCTAATATGAAATTAAAATTAAATTTTAAATTTTAATATTAGAATTAAATTGCTTACGTATCCTCAGAAAGGAATCAAAGTCCACGTAGTTCTTATACTTACCTCACTTACCTACTTACCTATTCGTCGTTGTCGTTGCTTCCCGAAGTGGCATCGTAATAGTCTCTCTCTTCACCTTCATCCAATTGCATTTCTTTTTCTCGTTTTTCAACTTTGACCCAATCATTCATCAACATTTGATTTTCAAGATTTTTGGGTAATAAGTTAGACCGGCGATCATCTAACACAAAGCCTCCCGTGCTGAAGGCCTGTTTAATAGAAACTATTGAAATAGGATCGACGAGAACCTCCTTGGCAATCCTAGAGAGTGTAGGAAAAATAGTGGTCACTTTCGACCAAAACTGCAAAAGATTGCTAGTACCATCAGGCTTTTTTGGGATACTACTCGGTTCAAAAGCCTCTAAATAACTTTCTACTTCCATTGTTCGACTAGCACTAGCCCTTTATCATTTTCGTTTAATATCCTCAATCAACCTAGTGTATGGGGATAGAGCTTGTCAAGGGTCGTTACACAATGGTGTTACATTTGAAGTGGTGGGGTAGGGGACACATTAACATCATTATATTGATTGTAATCATTAAGATCTTGTGCTAAAGATTGTTGTGCTCGGTGAGCAACACTAATGGAGTTAGGAATTTCAATATTTGGAGTTTGTAGAAAAGGTCCTAATGCTTCATAATATACTTTAAGTAAATTTTCTAAACCCTCGAACCGATAATCCAGGTCTAAAGTTTTTCCATTCAAAAACACATCGGGAATGTAGAGAGAATATTTGACCCATTTACTTAACATACTAACAATACATTCGCTCAACTCAGGCGAATCAAGTAAAGAATTACTAATAAGTACAATTTGAATACATTGATCAAGAAGTAGTGTGGAGGTAAGATAATAAACAATGGATAAAGTAACGATGGCGTCGTTAGTTTTTTTTAAAAGGGACATCATATTATAACAATCATCCCACGCATTGGTAAACGAAACAAAATTGACATCTTCATTAGTAAAAAATGCACACAATACTTCTCTATATTCAAAAGAATCATTAAGAAATTTATAAGTAGAGTTCTAACGATTTGGCACATCGATTGAAAAAGTTTTTTGATGCAAACCATTATTTCGGCAAAATTTTCACCAATTTTGTTCAACCGAATCGTGTTTTAGTATATGGAATAACGCACTCCTAATCGGAGCAATTTTAGATTTAAAAGTAGTTAAACCATCTTGAACACATAAATTCGAAATATGACAAATACATCTAACATGAAAAAATTTATCGTCAATAGTAGGTTGATAAAAAACTTTTAACAAATCTAAACTAGTCGTAGTAGGGGTGACATTATCAAATGAGATTGAAAACAAATTGTTACCTAAATAATACTCGGACAAAATATTGGATATTTTGCGCAAAATATTCATCGCGTTATGTGCACTATTAAACTCTGTATATGCAATTAAAAGTTTTTGTAAAGTCCAAAAAATATCAGACCAATGGCATGTAATTCCCATATTATTATAATTATTATTATGATAAGAATCTGTCCAAATATTCGAACATATAGAGACTCTTTGAGACAAACTATCAAATATTAAAATCAAATTCAACTTATACTCAGCAGCCATTTTCTCAATATCGCAAGTAACCTTATTTCGTGAAATCCTAGTTCTAGATGGATTAAATGCACCCCTAGTATAATCTTCATAATGACTTCTATGGCCATGATTAGAAGGAAGACCCATAACGGAAAAAAATTGCAAGAAATTTTCTATGGCCACTTTTGCTATATTGAAATAAACCTGAACTCGCACCTTGGCCGCCGGTGATAGATGAAGATGAGAAGTTTAATTGTGCTTTAGAGCTATCAACGCCGTATTTTTTGGGATGGTTCTTGTCCATGTGGTATTTGAGTGATTCGTAGCCTCTATTATTTTTAGAAACGAAGGCGTAGTGACTCTTGCAATAATTGTATTGTGCTCAAGATTCAACGTTGACCGTCGTTCTTGTGAAATGCAATCGGAATATGGGGGGTTGATATTCTCTCAATTTTGATTGAGGAGGTTTCATATCACCTGCTTCCTCTTCATCTTCATCCAAATTGCCGGCGTCCGGCAGTTCAGATTCATCGGAAGTGGGTATATCCTCATCGAAATTGGTTAATTTTCCTCGACGAAGTTGATTTGATTATATAAGTTTTCAACTTCTTCCGCCGTCATCTTATCGAAAACATAATCTCTGGCAACGGCCGAAGATTCTTGTCGAGATCCTCGACCTCGATGATGTGGCATGAATATTCATGCCACATCAACTCCTCCCCCCGAAATAGTTGGGGTAGAACTGTAATGCCTCCGGTTTATTATTGGAGTAAGGTATTGCATGATGAAGAGGTGAGATATGTGGAAGTAGAGAGAGAAATGCTAGCTCTGGTTGGCACAGCTCGCAAGCTACGTCCATACTTCCTCTCACACAGCATAATTGTGCGAACCAATCTGCCATTAAAGGCCATAATGGATAAACCGGAGGCATCAGGAAGGTTGGTCAAATGGATAATCGAGCTCAGTGAGTTTGATATTGTATTTGAGGCCAGGACAGCCATTAAGGCCCAGGCGCTGGCGGATTTAATGCAGGAAATGACCAGCTCTTCTGATGACAGGCAAGAATGGATAATTTTTACGGATGGCTCTGTAGGAAATCAGGGCTGCGGGGCAGGAATAGTTCTGATTGACCCAGCAGGTGTAGCCACTGTGTATGCCGTACGCCTGAATTATGCTCTTTCCAATAATGCGGCTGAGTATGAGGCCCTCCTGAGAGGAGTTCAGATGACACGGGATTTAGGGGCAGAGCAGGTTTGTGCTAGGGTGGACTCCCAGCTCGTCTGCAAACAAATAAGCGGGGAATTTGAAACTAGGGAAGATAGCATGCAGAGGTACTTGGCCAAGTTCAGAAATCTGGCTAGGGATATGAAATCCCTGACAGTCTTACAAATCTCCAGAGAAGAGAATGGAAGAGCTAACTATCTAGTGAAGGTAGCTAGATCGGCTACGGATTGTCAGGAAAGGGTAATCACTTTGCTGAGAGCAGATACATAGTTTGGGATGGAGCAGGTGTGCTCAGTAGTTGAGAAAGATGACTGGCGTTCCCCCATAAAAGCGTACCTTGAAAGGGGAGTACTTCCAGACGACAAGAAAGAGTCGGTAAAAGTAAAAACCAGGGCTGCCCGTTTTTGCTTAATTAAAGAAGAGCTATTTAGAAGAGGGTTCGGGCAACCCCTTTTACGATGTTTAAGCCGAGAGGAAGGGGCCCATGTTCTTAAAGAAGTCCATGAGGGATGCTGTGGCAATCACATTGGTGCCAGAGCCCTCTCGTGCAAAGTCTTTCGGGCAGAGGCGGAGGACTTTGTGCGTACTTGTGAGAAGTGTTAGAAAAATTCATCCTTGATACATAGGCCTGTAGAAGAGCTCATGACGATGTGCTCTCCCTGCCCATTTGCCAAATGGGGGATCGACTTGGTCGGTCCTTTCCCTATGGCTCCTGCCCAAAAGAAGTTCTTGATAGTGGCTATTGATTATTTTAGTAAATGGGTGGAAGATGAGGCCTTAGAAAAAATCACGGAAGATGCGGTCATGAAGTTCTTATGGAAAAATGTTGTGTGCAGATTTGGTGTTCCTAGGATTTTGGTTTCGGACAATGGCACCCAGTTCATGGGTGCCAGAATCAAGGCCTGGTGTGTGAAAATGAAAATCGATCAGCATTTCACGTCTGTCTATCACCCCCAGGCTAACGGCCAAGTTGAGGTGACCAATCGCATATTGGTACAAGGGATCAAGACACGCCTGGAGAAAGCCGGAGGCAGGTGGGTGGATGAGCTGAGTTTAATTCTATGGGCATACAGAACTAATCCCAAGGAAAGCACAGGGGAAACGCCTTTTAGCCTGGTTTATGGTATGGATGTTGTGGTCCCCGCTGAGATTAGTATGGAAACTTATCGAGTTCAAAATTTCGTTGAAGAACAAAATGAGCTGTTAATTCAGGATGCTCTAGACTTGGTGGAAGAGAAAAGGGACAGAGCTGTCGTCAGAATGACACATATCAAGGGGAAGAATAAAAGCAGCATACAATAAGTCTGTGGTCAAGAGGCATTTTCAGGTTGGAGATCTAGTTTTAAGAAGAGCTGATTTGGGAAAAGCAAAGGGAAAACCGGATGCCGTATGGCAGGGACCGTTTCGAGTCACCCATGTCTTAGCGGGCGGCGCTTATAAGTTGGAAGAGATGGATGGAGCCGAAATTCCTCGTGCATGGAACATAGCAAATTTAAAGAAATTTTATGCATAAAATGTAAACTCACAAAGGTTTAGTTATATGATAAATGCAGGTTTATTCTCGTTATCTAAACTAGATGTGTCTTCGTAAAAGCCAGGATTGGCTAAGGGCGGATGCCCCAATTTCCTGACCTAATTGTCAGTTTAAGCCAAGATTGGATAAGGGTGGATGCCCCAATTTCCTGACCTGATTGTCAGTTTAAGCCAAGATTGGCTAAGGGCAGCTGCCTATGATTTTTCCTGACCTGATTGTCAGTTTAAGCCAGGATTGGCTAAGGGCGGCTGCCCATGATTTTTCCTGACCTGATTGTCAGTTTAAGCCAGGATTGGCTAAGGGCGGCTGCCCATGATTTTTGACCTGATTGTCATTTTAAGCCAGGATTGGCTAAGGGCGGCTGCCCATGATTTTTCCTGACCTGATTGTCAGTTTAAGCCAGGATTGGCTAAGGGAAGCCGCCGATGATTTTTTCTGACCTGACTATCAGTTTAAGCTAGATGCCCCGAGCTGACTGGTATGATGAGCCAGATCTGGCGAAAAGTTTAAAAAGCCTAAATTGGCCAAAAATTCTAATTTGAATGATTGAGAAAAATTAAAGAAAAGATGGAGCATTCTCAAAACAAAAACGATACTCATAAATTATAAGCATTTCTGACATAAATTCAAAAGCTTGACACATAAGCTGGCAAAAGTGATTACATTGCAGGAAAATTAAAGAGCAAGAGCATGGGCAAATTCAACATAAGGGCCCAGAAAACGATCATCCCTGAGAACCTGAGGCTCGATGATCCGACGCTAGAGCTCGGCGAACACGCCAGAGTTCGCGCTCAAATATGTGGTAACGCTGCTGGTATTTGTTGACCCGCTCGAAAAGAGCATGGGCCTCGCCGGTGGTGATAGTCAGGCGATTCACCGATTCAGTTAGATCGGCTTTCTCTTCCTGCAGTTGGCGGTTTACTTGCCGGATGATGAGGCATGAATAGGCCAGACCCGGATTGGGGTAGACCTGGATTCAGATAGCCAAAGAAGGGACCTCAGTACAGCTTACGCTTGGTGAGGTTGACCTGGTCAGAGCAAGGGTTACCCCAGCCCAGGAGTTGTCCTGAGCTTAGTAGAACTGAGCAGTGTTATCTCAGCCCGGGATTTATCCTGAGATGATGGAAGACCTCCTGTAAAATGAACCTTGAAAATATAAAGGCAGGCTTGCCAGCAGAAAGGAGACCAGGACTAGGGAAGACCTGGCCTCCTGACCCTGGCGAGGGGACAAGTGGGACCACCTGTCAGAGTTTTTTGTTTAAACGGCCCCTCATTTGCGGCCTTTGTTTCCGAGATCCCGAAAAGGGTCCCCACTGGGAAAAGCTATAAATATCTCAACCCCAAGGCTGAGAGAGGTATGTCATTCTTTGTGCATTCCTTCTTTGCTTGTTAAGAGAAACCTCTTACGCTTTATTGACTTATGCATCGGAGAGGTTTCCACCGAAAAACCCCAGGTGGTCCTTTCTAACATGTGTTTGTGCGCAGGACAGCAGGGTGTTCAAGGTTTCAGGCGTTATTTTTGACGTCAGTCATATTTTGGGTCGAAAAAATTGGCGCCGTATGTGGGAAGTCGATCAAGCTAAGACGTGAGGATTCCCTATGGCTTCAGATGGTTTGTGGCAAAACTTGGCGGGGGAGCTCGGCGGAACCCCCAGCTCCGCTGCGCCGTGGGGTATACCACGGTCGGCAGAAATGTTAATGGCGAGGCCTGAGGGGGCAGAGCTGTTAGCTGCAGTTGGATCAGGCACCGTGCCGCCTACCTCCGGCGGATCAACGCCTACCGCTGGTGGACTGTTAAACGACGTCCTTCTCAAGCAGTTGCCTGAGCTCATCGGAAAAGCTGTGGAAATAGCTGTGGAGAAGAAGTTCGCAAAGATGTCAACGCCGCCATCCGGCACACGACTAGAGCGAATGGTCCCGTTGGCGGAAACGGAGCCATTGCGCCACTAATGTACTGAGCGGACCCCTCTTCAGGACAGAGAAGAGCACTTCTCTACTTCTGATAGCGAGATGTCAAGCCAGGCAAATCTAGTTCTGGCTGAGCAGATGCAGAGCTTGCAGAAAGAGGTGCGGGAATTCAAAAGGAAAATGACGGGCACAAGCACGGTGCCGGCACGGCGAGGCACTCTGTTTACGGAGGAGGTCATGCGCGATGATGTGCCAGCTTCATATCGATCTCTAGGATTTGAGTACAATGGGACCACAGATCCATGGGACCATCTCAGCCGTTTTGAAATAGCAGCGGCGGTGCATAAATTCTTAGATGCCGTCATGTTCTGGGTCTTCCCGATGACTTTCACCAAGTCAGCACAACTCTGGTTCAGCCAGTTGCCGGCGCGTTCCATCAGCAACTTTGTCGAATTCAGTTCGGCCTTCCTGCATCAGTTCACAAGCTGCAGGAAATACCAGAAGATGCCACTTGAGCTGTTTAGCTTAAAGCAAAAGGAAGGTGAGAGTTTATGTGCTTATATTAATCGTTTCACTACCGCAAAGCTTGAAGTGCCGTCTGCGTCAGAAGAGCTCTTGGTGAATGCTCTGGCGCAAGGCCTTTGGAGAGGTGAATTTTTCCAATCGCTGGTTGTGAAACCAGCTCTGAAATTCGGGGAGCTTCTGGAAAGAGATGAAAAATACATTCACTTGGAGGAAGCCCTGGAAATCAAGGATGAGGGAGAGAAGAAGAGAGAGAGTTATGACAAAGAGGACAGGGCAGCAGTGAAGAAGCCCAGGCCAGACCTATCCGGGGGGAGACCTCGTTTTGACAGATATACCCCACTAGCAATGCCGCAGGGTGAAATTTTACAAGCAATAGAGAGGCACCCAGAGCTGAAATGGCCTAAGACTTACTAGCAGAAGCCCAGAAAGGAAAGGTCTGACCGATTCTGCCATTTCCAAATGAGTATGGACATGATACAGACCAATGCACTCACCTCAAGGATGAGTTGAAGAGGATGGTGCAATCTGGGCACCTTAAGGAATATGTGAGGATGAGAAGGGAGGAAGTAAGACCTGCCTATCGCAACAATGACCGACCTCAGCAGAACAAGAATGAGCAGGATAATAAGCGAAGTGGAGGAAGAAGGAATGAGCAGACTCAGGTCATTCGAGGGGAGATACAAATGATCACTGGAGGCGAGTGGGATGAGCATTCCAGACGAGCCCAGAACAGCTATGTCCATGCCGCACGAGATTTGATAAGGAAAGGACGAAAAGTGGGGCAAGTGGGGCCGAGCCGAAACATTTGTTTTGGATCAGAGGATGAGGACAGGATCCTAGCTCCTCACATGGATGCCCTAGTTATCACAGCTACCATATCCAATTATAATGTTCGAAGAATCTTTGTTGATATAGGAAGCTCGACGGATATTATGTTCTATGATTGCTTTAGAAAAATGAAGCTAGATGTGGAACTGGAGGAAGTCACCACCTCTTTGGTGGGATTCGCAGGAGGCGCGTTGAAGCCTCTTGGAGCAGTTAACCTTCTGGTTACATTGGGAGAAGAGCCGTTTCGACAGACCAAGACAGTTCGGTTCTTGGTAGTAGACGCAGCCTCCTTCTATAATGTAATGATGGGAAGACCTTCCTTAAGTAAGTTTCAAGCTGTAGTCTCAATTTATCACATGAAATTGAAGTTCCCTGCTCAGGAGGGAGTAGGAGAAGTCAGTGGAGACCAGTATGCATCACGACAAACGTATGTTGAATGCATCAGGAGGAATAATGAAGAGGAAAGACAGAGCAAGAGGGCTCGGGTGGAGCAACTGAGGCCAGACCTGGTTTGAGGAGAAGAAGGGCTGATGTTAGTTGAAGTAGTCCCGGGGGACGAAAGTCGAGTCCTCCGCGTGGGAATGGCTCTTAGTCCAGAAGTACTGACAGACCTGGTCGCACTTTTGTGGGACAGTGCCGATGTGTTTTCTTGGTCTCCTCAAGACCTTGTAGGGATTGACCCAGAGGTGATTTAGCATCACCTTAACATTAGCCCTGATATGAAGGCGGTCAAACAGAAGAAGCGTAACTTTGGTCCTGAGAAGGAGGCCATCATTGAAGCTGAGGTGGAGAAGTTACTGAAAGCTAAACATATCTAGGAAATACAATTTCCTGAGTGGCTCTCAAATGCCGTGCTGGTCCCAAAGACTCAGGAGGACTGGCGTATGTGCATTGATTTTCGAGACCTTAACCGTGCCTGCCCAAAGGACCACTACCCTCTGCTAAGGATTGACCAGCTGGTCGATTCCACCTCTGGTTGTGAACTCCTGAGCATGATGGATACCTCACAGGGTTATCACCAGATCAGGCTGGCGAAAGAGGACTGGAAGTGAGTTAGCTTTATAACCCCGAAGGGGACATATTGCTACGTGGTCATGCCATTTGGACTCAAGAATGCGGGCGCCACATACCAGCAATTAGTGGACAAGATGTTTAAGATCCAGCTCAGACGAAACATGGAGGTTTATGTGGATGATATGCTAGTAAAAAGCATGAAGGCAACGTCGCATGTCAGCGACTTGAGAGAGACATTTGATACCCTGAGGAGGTACAGGATGAAGCTCAACCCTAAGAAGTGTGCATTTGGGGTCAGAGCTGGAAAGTTCCTAGGGTACATGGTGACAGATAAAGGCATCGAAGCTAACCCAGAAAAGGTCAAAGCTATTATGGAAATGCAGGCGCCATGAAATGTTAAGGAAATAGCAGGCCGAATCAATGCGTTGAGCAGATTCATCTCTCGCTCGGCTGAGAAGAGGTTGCCATTTTTTCAGGCCCTGCGTAAAAAGGCCAAATTTCAGTGGAATAGCGAGTGTGAAGATACATTTAGGATGATGAAAGAACATCTGGCTGACATGACCTTGCTCACAAACCCTATTTAGGGAGAGCCCCTAATCCTATACTTATCTGTTGGACAGCAGGCAGTCAGCTCTGTCTTGCTTCGAGAGGAAGGCAAGGTGCAGAAACCCGTCTACTACTGGAGCAAGGTCTTGCATGATGCAGAGGTCAGGTATGTGGAAATAGAACGGGCAATGCTGGCTCTCATGGGCACGGCTCGCAAGCTACGCCCATACTTCCTCTCACATGGCATAGTAGTGCGGACCAATCTGCCCTTGAAGGCCGTCATGGACAAACCAGCGGCATCAGGAAGACTGGTCAGGTGGATAATCGAGCTCAGCGAGTTTGATATTACATTCGAGGCCAGGACAGCCATTAAGGCCCAGGCGCTGGCGGATTTCATGCAGGAAATGACCAGCTCTTCCGATGACAGGCACGAATGGATGATCTTTATGGATGGCTCTGTAGGAAATCAGTGCTGCGGTGCAGGAATAGTTCTGATTGACCCAGCAGGTATAGCCACTGAGTACGCCGTACACTTGAATTATGCTCTATCCAATAATGCGGTTGAGTACGAGGCCCTCCTGAGAGGAGTTCAGATGGAACGGGATTTAGGGGAAGAGCAGGTTTGTGCTAGGGTGGATTCCCATCTCGTCTGCAAACAAATAAGCGGGGAATTTGAGACAAGGGAGGATAGCATGCAGAGGTACTTGGCTAAGTTCAGAGAGTTGGCCAGGGATATGAAATACCCGACAGTCTTGCAAATCCCCAGAGAAGAGAATGGAAGAGCTGATTATCTAGCGAAGGTAGCTAGCTCAGCTACGGATTGCCGGGAAAGGGTGATTACTCTACTAAAAGCAGATGCAGAGTTTGGGACAGAGCAGGTGTGCTCGGTGATTGAAGGAGATGATTGACGCTCTCTCATAAAAGCATATCTAGAGAAGGGAGTCTTTCCAGAGGATAAGAAGGATTCAGTAAAGGTACGAACCAGGGCTGCCAGATTTTGTTTGGTCAAAGGAGAGTTGTTCCGAAGAGGGTTTGGACAGCCCCTCTTAAGATGCTTAAGCCGGGGAGAAGGAGCCCTGGTCCTTAAAGAAGTCCACGAAGGATGTTGTGGCAACCATATGGGCGCAAGAGCCCTATCAAGCAAGATCTTGCGAGCGGGGTACTTCTGGACACAACTGCGAAAGGAGGCAGAAGATTTTGTACGTACTTGCGAAAAATGCCAGAAGAACTCATTGTTGATACACAAGCCTGTGGAGGAACACATGATGATGAGCTCTCCTTGTCCGTTTGCCAAGTGGGGAATCGATTTGGTCGGCTCCTTTCCTATGGATCCCGCCCAAAAGAGATTTCTTATAGTGGCAATTGATTATTTTAGCAAATGGGTGGAAGCCGAGGCCTTGGCAAAAATCACAGAGGATGCGGTCATGAAGTTCTTAAGGAAAATTTTTGTTTGTAGATTTGGCGTCCCCAGAATTCTGGTCTCGGATAATGGCACCAAGCTCATGGGTGCCAGAATTAGAGCTTGTTGCACAAAGATGAAAATTGACCAGCACTTCACATCTGCCTACCATCCCCAGGCTAACGGTCAAGTAGAGGTCACCAATCGCATATTGGTGCACGGGATCAAGACATGTCTGGAGAGAGCTGGAGGCAGATGGGTGGATGAGCTGAATTCGATTCTATGGGCATACAGAACTAATCCCAAGGAAAGCACAGGGGAAATGCCTTTCAGCCTAGTTTATGGTATGGATGCTGTGGTGCCTGCCGAGATTAGCATGGAGACTCATCGAGTTCAGAATTTTGTTGAAGAACAGAATGAGCTACTAATTCAGGATGCTCTAGACATGATTGAAGAGAAAAGGGATCGAGCTGCTGTCAGAATGGCGCATACCAAAGGAAGGATGAAAGCAACATATGATAGGTCTGTGGTCAAGAGGCAGTTCTGGATAGGAGACCTGGTTTTGAGGAGAGCTGATTTGGGAAAGGCGAAGGGAAAACTGGATGCCGCGTGGCAAGGGCCGCTACGAGTCATCTAAATCTCAGCAGAGGGCGCTTATAAATTGGAAGAATTGGATGGGACTGAAATCCCTCGCGCATGGAATATTTCTAATTTACGAAAATTTTATGCATAATTGTAATCTCTTGTTATTTATTAATACAAATTCCTTATTGAATAATATTGCAGGATCATTCTCGTTTACCAGTTTTAATGCGCCTTCTTCGAAAAGCCAGGATTGGCTAAGGGCGGATGCCCTTGATTTCCTGAACTAATTGTCAGTTTAAGCCAGGATTGGATAAGGGCGGATGCCCTCGATTTCCTGACCTGATTGTCAGTAAAAGCCAGGATTGGCTAAGGGAGGATGCCCTCGATTTCCTGACCTTATTATCAGTTTAATCCAGGATTGGCTAAGGGTGGATGCCCTCGATTTCTTGACCTGATTATCAGTTTAAGCCAGGATTGGCTCAGGGCGGATGCCCTCGATTTCCTGACCTGAATGTCAGTTTAAGCCAGGATTGGCTAAGTGCGGATGCCCCAAATTCCTGACCTGATTGTTAGTGAAAGCCAGGATTGGCTAAGGGCGGATGCCCCTAATTCCTGACCGGATTGCAGTTTAAGCCAGGATTGGCTAAGGGCGGATGCCCCGAATTCCTAACCTGATTGTCAGTAAAATTTAGGACTGGCTAAGGGCGGATGCCCCCAAATTCCTGACCTGATTGTCAGTCAAAGCCAGGATTGGCTAAGGGCGGATGCCCCTAATTTTTGACCTGATTGTCAGTAAAAGCCAGGATTGGCTAAGGGCGGATGCCCCAATTTACCTGAACTGATTGTCAGTAAAAGCCAGGATTGGCTAAGGGCGGATGCCCCTAATTTTTGACCTGATTGTCAGTAAAAGCCAGGATTGGCTAAGGGCGGATGCCCCTAAATTCCTGACTTGATTGTCAGTATGAGCCAGGATTGGCTAAGGATAGTTGTCCCGGTCTCCTGGCCTTATTGTCAGGGGAGGCCAGGGCTGAGCTTAGGGTGGCTGCCTGCAAAATATTTTCTTTTGAATAAACGGGATAAGCCAGGATTTGTTAAATGCGGGTGCTCATGCCAACGCCCGACTTGATTTAAAGGCTAAAATAAGAAAACACGATTTGCAGGTCAACCTCAAAACATGAACTAAGGAACGGCGGAGACCTTACTTTTCAAGATCTGGCGGTAAGCCTAAAAACGCCTGAAAAGGCTAAAGCTTGGAAGACTTTAATCCATTTGGTTCGATGGAAAATTAAAGGGAAAATATTCTCATTTTATTAACATTCTGGCAAATACGAAAAAAGATTTTTGCTCGTGTCTTTTGCGAAGACTAGAAAATTTGTTACAATGCAGGAAATAACACAAAAGGAAAATCAGCAAAACCCCAGGAAAACCTAAGAGGCTCTTCGATTAGCGGCCAAGGCACGACGGACGCGCCACAGCTCGCGCTCCATCTCATGATAGCGCTGGCGATAGTTGTCAGCCCGCTCAGAGATAGAGTGCACTTCGCCGACGGCGATCGTCAGCTGGCTCACCGACTCTACCAAGTCGGCCTTCTCTTCTTGCAACTGGCGATTCAGTTGCCGCAACTCATCCCACTCTCGCTTATAATGGCGTTTCTTCTGCCTTTTCCTCTCCAGCAGGAGGTAGAGGTAGCCGACCTTCTCTCTGAGCATGGTCAGTTTGTCAGAGAGCTTGAAATTCTCGACGACCAAGGAGATGTTCTTCCGCTTAACTATATCAAGTTCTTCGAGAAGAGGAGAGGAGGCCATTTCAGAAAACTGGAGAAAAAGGAGCCATACATACACGTATATAAAGGAATAGTGGCACGTGCAAAGGAATCAAAAAGTACTAGGGTTTCTGGAAAATCAGGAAACTCTAAGAATTCAAGAGTCATTACAAGACAAAAAAGCATTTATTATTATTACCCAAAAGTACAAATTCAAAGGCAGCAAAAAGTCAGACCAGCCACACAGGCTAACAACAGGTTTAATAAAAAGAAAACAAGAGTCCTAAAAAGACTAAGTCTCAACTCCTAGATCAGCATCTTGATTAGAGTAGATTTATCCTTGTTTTTATTAGTATTTTAGTACGTTTTTCTATTTGTTTTTGGTATAAGTTGGATGATTTAAGCTTAATTCCGTATTTTTATAATTCCGACTTATTTTACCGTATTTTATTCGTAATTGATGCAAATAGGTGATATTTCGTTGTTTTTCACCTTACAGCTAAGTAACCGGAAGAGTTCAGCGCGTAATAGACGAAGTTCAATGTTCAAGAATAGGAGAACGAGCTTTCCGGCGAAACGAGTAGCAAAAGATCGAGAGACGGAGACAGACGCTCTGTCGCGTCGACTGACGCGAGCGTCGACGCGAGCCATGATCCGCGTCAGTCGACGCAGGGCTGACGCACCGTCGACGCAACTTGCTGAAGGCATTGACTGAAGGAGGCGTCAGTGGA
>BMAC01000197.1:546285-558710 GCA_014905375.1 Phtheirospermum japonicum
AAAACGGGGTGCACAAAAGTTTGAGTCAAAAATTTAGCGCCGTTGCCGGGGAAGCAACGAGTAGGAATTAAAGATGTTTTTTGTTTTATTTTCTTTTTGATTTATTAGTTTATTTTTATTTTTTGGTCTTTTCCATTTGGTACGTTGATGTATTGTTGAGTTTATGCAAGGAAGGCGATCACRTCAACGCGACCTTGTACCATTCATTGACAACATCCACCGTTCAAATCCACCGAGACCAAGACCCATTTTTATTCCAGAGGACGATTCCTCAACAGCAACTGATTTCGCTCGCGATCAAGCTTCCGACATTATGTTAGAAGCAAATCTGATTCGAAACGGCGATTCACCACCGAGATCACCACCCCGCCCCATTATTGCGAGATAAGATGCTGGGAGAAACGAAGGAGTCGACCAGCAGCAAAACGTAATTGGTCACCAACCCAACATGGCGAATATGAGGCACAACGAAGAGATGAACAACAATGCTATTCGCCAACACAACATCGAGAACGTGGCAATTAGGAACGAAGATTTTCTGCAGCATAACGCGTATGCTAACAATCAAGGGCACGTGAATGATTGGTTGGAGAATCAAGATCATGGTTACGAGCAAAATAATTTTGGAAGGAGATACGAGCACGAGCACCATTGCGCGCATGACGACCACTATGAGAGAGCTAATGACCGAGTTAGGAAACCAAGGGGAGATRGAGCGCCTCGACAACGAGATTTGGCARGCCCGAAGGTTGTGCTTTATGGGTCTMCTATTYTACTTGGCCCGACTYCAAGGGAAGTAGAGATTAAACCGCATCAAATTAATTTACTTCCGACTTTTCACGAAAATGCCCACGAAGACCCTTTAGCATTTTTGAACTACTTTATCGATGAAGTAGGCAGGTTTTTAGGCCATGGCCTAAACCGGGAGGAGATGCAAGTGATTTGTTTCCCCTATAGCATGAAAGACAAGGCGAAGACATGGCTACTGTCCTTAGAACCAAGGTCATTAACTGATTGGGAGATGATATGCGAGAAGTTCCTAAATCAATACTATTCGGCACAAACAACGGGGCAAATTCGGAGGCAGATTGCAAACTTCGAACAAGTGGAGGGAGAATTATTTCATGAAACATGGGAGCGTTACAAATCACTTTTACAAGCATGACCCCATCATAGCTATTCCCCCGAGATAATTAATCAGTTTTTCTTTGATGGTTTGTTGCCCATGGGTAAAAGCCAAGTTCAAATAGCAGCAGGAGGAGATTTTGGTGATTTAACGGCCCGCGAGGCAAAACGAGTATTAGAGAAACTGAGTGAAAAATCTAGAGAAACCAACTCTCGGCCTCGTAAATTGAAAGTTAATGATATTTCCATCCCTGATCCTGACTAAGATGATGGAAAATTAGTCAAAGCAAAGTGCGAAGAGATATTTGAGGAGAAATTGGCAGCTTGGAAGGCCGAGCGGGCAAGCAAGACCTCTTCGAAGAAGACTAATGCGATGTGTCACTGATCCCCCGAACATTTAGCCGATATGTGCCCATTCAACAACGAACAACGAGGGGACGTCAACGCCATCCAGCACTATTCGAATCAACAACATTCAGGGCAGAGACCACCACACATGCAAGCACCACTACCAACGCCCTCGAATATTTTCCATGTGCAAGGGCAAACACCTACTACAGTTCAGTCGACTGATCAACTTTTAGTCTGGCAACAAAACCTAGTTGCTAAAACTATTCAGAACCGAGACGGCCTCACGCATGTTCAGGAGGAAATGAAGGGAGTTCGAGACGATATGAAAGAATTGAGAACAATGATGGCTGAAATGGCCAAAAGCACTCTTGAAAATTCGTCAGGACTAAGAAGATTGGAGTTAATGATAGGACAATTGGCAACTGACATGGCATCATTGAAAAAGGAGAAAAATACTCTTTCAAGCCAAACAGAACAAGCCTCGGCTATTCATGTGCTAAGAAGTGGAAAAGAGGTTGATAACGGCATCGAGCTAGAAAAGGAGGAAGAGAAAAGGGAGGCCGAAACCCAACCACAAGAAGATGCAACCAATTCGGCCGATCTAATGCATAAATCTTCAAATCCAAATATTTTGAGGCCGACAACAGCTGAAGACCCCATCGATTCCTTAAATTTGCCGCCTAAGAAGTTGACTGTTTATGATCATGTTCCCTTCCCAAGTCGCCTACGTCCGGCCAAGGAGAAAAAAAATTCATGGAATTATACAATTTACTGAAGAATGTTAATATTAACCTCCCCCTGCTAGAGGTGATAAAGACAATGCCGGCGTTTTTGAAGTTTTTCAAAGACCTAACATCAAAGGAAAGGCGTTTGGCTACAAATCAAAATGTGGTTTTGATAAGAGATGTTGGTGATATATTTAAGAAACCATTGCCACCCAAGGAGAAGGATCCCAGGAGTTTATGCGTAACTATTTCTCTCGGGAATGGACTAACGACAAGAGGGATGCTTGATCTTGGCGCTAGCATAAATTTGATGCCCCACTCAATTTACAAGGAGTTTGACCTAGGACCGCTAAAGCCAACCACGATGAGATTACAATTGGCGGATAGGACGATAAGGCTACCCTTGGGGATTGTGGAGGATGTCTTAGTACAAGTACACAAGCTAGTAGCTCCGGTCGATTTTGTCATTATGGATGTTGGTGATGTAAAAAGCGAGAACCGAGAACACACCATTTTGTTAGGACGTCCGTTCATGTCTACAACGCGTACGGTGATTGATGTAAATGAGGGGAGGGTGACTATGTCCGTATTGGGCGAAATGGTGACGTTTTCACTTCAAGATTTTCACAAGAGTCCTGCATCATTTGTTAAGAACGATTGTTCTACTATTGATTTAGTAGATTCATTCGCGAATGAGCTCTTGAGCATCGGCACGATTGATGAGTTTGATAATGTAGAGGCATTTGATGATGGATTGCCCATGCGGTTTGACGTGCCTCAAAATGAGCCAAAAGTGGAGTTGAGACCACAACGAGATCGTTCGAAGTTTGAGCCAAGAGAAGAGACGAAGCCACCGCATAATCGTTCAAGAAGTGTTTCCCTCGACCCCTACAAGAATTTTAAATGTACAAAGAACAAGGGAAATGCATCTAGCAAGGGTTGGACGACGACGACGAAGAAGAAGTTAGATGATTTGAGGTTCAAGGTTGGTCAACTAGTGCTGTATAATTCCGATCGTAAGTTTGATCCAACCAAGTTTGAAGTCGCATGGAGTGGACCATTTTTAATAAAAGAGATGGATGAGTATGGAGTCGCCACTATTTACGATGAGAGTGCTAACACGGGATTCCAAGTCCACAAGCATCGACTTACGCCTTATTACGAGAAATATACGAAGAGTTAAGATAGAAGTAAGAAGGAGTTCGTGGACCCACCACGGGCTAGGATTTGATCAAGTAATTGCATCGAGCATATGACGTTAAATGTTGCGCTTCTTGGGAGGCAACCCAAGCGTTGGTTAGTTTTCGTTTTATTTTCTTTATTTTCTTTTATTTTATTTCTGTATTTTTAATATTGTGTCCATTGCCATGGTACTTTATGTGTGTGTTGATGTGCAGAAAATATGATATATCGCTTATTCTAGACAATGGTTATATGACGGAAGCTCGCTACCTCAAGGCCTTACCGCTAGTTCCACTCGAGGCGTTAACGTTGACGATCAACCACTGAACCTACCGCTTACCGCAACAATCAGGGATAACGATGATTTCGTCAATCGAGGTCGCAATCCGACCCAAGTTAGCCGCAGCCCGGCAACCTTTTGATGAGCTGCAACCCAACCATTTACGACGTTTCCCGCAATCCGGCCGTTTCAAATCCAAAAAGACGTGCCACGGGGCACTTGCGCGTCGCAATTGATCACAATATTGTTTTGTTTGTTTATTTTTGTTTATAGGTTTGTTCGGGACAATCTAGTCGCGCGATCTAAGACGAAGGATAATTGCACATGCGTTTTTAGAGAAACTCGGCCATCGAATTTTTAGGGATGTTTTCTTATCTCCCATACTCTTATTTTCTTTAATATTTATGACAATCAGGAGATTGCCAAGTTTTTAGGGAGGGGGGTGGTTGAGTATGGTTTATATTTAAAGTGCAATTTGATGTCTTTGTTTTGAAATGTATATTTTTGACGTGATTAATTGCTATTTCTACGCTTAATTGTGTTTGTATGGCATGCCAGTCGAAGTTGACTATGTATGATTATTTGTTTTCATCTTTGAGTGTGCAAAAGTGCATAATTTTTTAAATTTATTATTATATATTGTAAAATGGTACTTGGACGCAATCGATTTCGCAAAAACTTAAAAGCAGCGTCAATTCAAAAATTTTTCATGCAAAAAGCCAGTGAGTAGCCTGAGTGTTTATCATCATTGCATGTACGTGAATAAGTTTCAGTCTTGATATCTCTTTGAAACCGCTGTGTGTAGTCGACTTTGAAAATGAAGTTAAGGCGCATATAAAACCTTATTCCGGCCATATTCATATATTTTTAGCGACTATAAATTTTGAATGAGCCAATCATAGCCAAATAATCCATGCTTTTAGCCATAAGTGTTGTTGAGACGACCCCTACAACCCATTAAAAGCGTGGGGTAGGAGTTCGTATTTTTATTGGTTATTTGAGTCTTGGAATTGTTATTAGGAATTTATTATTTTGTGAGTAAGGACCACCATCTAAAAAAAATAATAAAATAAAAAAAGAGAGAGAGAAATCCCATAAAAAGAATAAATGGGGAAAAAATAAAAAAAAATGATAAGAAAGATGGTGGGTCTTGTGTTAGTAATTGCCTACGCGCTTATAAAGGCTTGAATTTTATTGTTTATTTTATGAAGCCTTATGTTTAAAAGGCGAAGAGTTGTGTAAGAAGCATGCTATAAGCTTCAATTGTGCTTAAGTGGTTTTTGAGCTTTCAGTCGGTTTTCGAGTTTTGAGTTCAGGAATAGCCTTTTTAAAGGCTACGTTATGAGTGTTTGGTGAGGTTTTTATTTTTTGTACGAGGTGAAGCTATTGATTCTTGATTAGATTAGGTTAGGTGAGTTATTGATCATGTTTGATCATGAGTTAGCCACACGACTTATATATTCCACACCCGTTCAAAGAGCCTTACACTACAACCCGTAAAGACCTTTTCTGATTCTTAGTTTTGACAGCACACTTAATTTGCGATTGAGAAGAGATTGATTTTCTGTGCTTATTTATTGTGCATGTAATTGTATGATTTGAGTGTATACACGTCCCATGCAGAAAATACTTGAGTGCTTTTGAGCGTACTTATATATATTATCTTTCGTGAGGAAGCATGATTTTATTTTGAAGCGACAATGTAATAATGGTCAAGTGTCTGACGTTGCGTGACTTGTACCTATATTTTGAAAACTACATATGTTGCATAGCACAACTCTTTGCTTGAACTGATTTTCATTCTAGTTATACTTTGAAATCATCTTTTGTTCGAGGACGAACAAACCAATAAAGCGTGGGGTAGTTGATTAGAGTAGATTTGTCCTTATTTTTATTAGCTTTTTAGTTCGTTTTTTATATTTGTTTTTGGTATAAGTTGGACGATTTAAGCATAATTCCGTATTTTTATAGTTCCGACTTATTTTACCGTATTTTATTCGTAATTGATGCAAATAGGTGATATTTCGTTGTTTTCACCTTACAGCTAAGTAACCGGAAGAGTTCAGCGCGTAATAGACGAAGTTCAATGTTCAAGAATAGGAGAACGAGCTTTCCGGCAAAACGAGTAGCAAAAGATCGAGAGACGGAGACAGACGCTCTGTCGCGTCGACGCGAGCCATGATCCGCGTCAGTCGACGCAGGGCTGACGCATCGTCGACGCAAATTGCTGAAGCATTGATTGAAGGAGCGTCAGTCGACGCACCCGCCCAGCCGATGCGCACGCCCTGGCAGCACCGACGCCGAGCACCAGCGCGCGTCAGTCGACGCACCGTCGACGCGACGGCCCAGAATTTGGATTTTAGGGTTTCTTGTGCACCAAGACTTGCAATATCTATATAAACCCTCCATATTTCGGATTTATAAGGACACACGACCACCTAGGGTTTCTTAGCTCAGAATAAACATAATCCCACATCTCATAACGAGACTTGAAGACGGAGATCAAGGATCGAAGAACAACGCGTCCAAAAACATCGAATTCGCGTTCGGGATTCAATCTTCGCCCAAGATCAACTTTCAAACTCCAGAATAGCTGGAGCTTTTTACTGCTTTCATTAGTACCAATAAGTTCTCTAAACTCTTAGTTAGTTACGTAGTTAATTTTCTAGTTAATTGCTTGATTTATTTCTTAGTTGATGCTAGAACTAGTTTAATTAGTTTAATCATTTTATGATTGGATATTGGTTTAATCTAGTTTATTTATGCACCTTGATTTATGCTTAATTATTCGTTCTTGGATTCGTATGATGCGATTGCTTAAGGGTAGTTATTATATTTATGCTTTAGATTCGTTGCTATTGATTCTTAGTTCTTGAGTTCAAGTAGTTTAATTATTGCTCGTAGTTGGTAATTTAGTTAGAATAATTAGTTTAAATAGCTTTAGTTTAATTATTGCTTTAGTTATATTGCTCAACTTAATATCTTTCAAAACCCCAATTGTACATGTACTTTACTTTAATTTGTAAATTGAGAAAAACATCCGAAAGACCGAACAGTTGTTTCCTCGAGAGATACGACTCGAGTCAAACTCATCACCCTACTGTTACCTCGTACTCTTGCGAGCAAACTAACGTTCTTTTAAATTAATTTATTAAAAATGGGGTGCACAAAAGTTTGAGTCACATCTAGCTCCGCCGCCAGCTTGTCCACAACATCTTCGGCTAAGGCACCCGGAGAAGCCCCGCCAGGCAGTTCACCCAGACCGGCGAAGGTTGGGGAGGGAGAAGGATCAGGAACACCAGCTCGGTCTGGCTGAGACTGCTCAGATGAAGGAAAACGGAGTTTAGAAAGGACATCCTCAGCAAACTCGGCCGCCCCGACGGTGTGCAGATGATCTAGCTCAGGGGCATAGGCGAACGAGGTTTGTTCGGGAGAGCTCTTCAAAGTAAGGGCTAGATTAAGGGGAACCCCTGGATTACCTAAGGCCCATTTTTCTTGCTCGTCCAAGGCAAAGTAAAAGAAGTGCATAGCCTCTGGAACAAGTAGCGAATAGAGCTCTTTGGATCCTAGAAAGGCTGCACGGGTCTCCTCCCTAGTAGATTGAACCAATCTCAAGCCTTTCTCGGAGTTTAAGTACTCGGTCTCAAAACCTTCATTGGCTTTTGCCAGAGCCTCGTCAGCAAGGCTCCTAGCCTCGACCAAGGCCTCATCCCTCACCTCGGAACGCGTGGTCTCAATCGTCTTGGCCTGATCCTTCCTCACCTCGGCTAGCTCTGCTTTTGTCCCCTTGAGCTTATCCTTTAACCCCTGCAGCTCTTCCCTTTGCTTTTTTAGATCAACTCCTCGATCTTTCACCAGAGCCTTGAAGTGATCTGGTTTCACAACCAACTCTTTATTCTCCTTGACCACGTTGAACTGGACCATGGATCTGGTAGCTCGAGTGGCCAGGAGGGCCTTCTTGGAGAGAGCCTGATCACGGGAAAAAATTGATGCTTAGCTGAATGGAAGCCTGGTAAGTGATATAAGATGGAGATAAAAGGATATAAGACTTACTCGCGCTTCGTCTTGACACCAAGACTCCAAAAGCTCGCGATCAAACATCTTTTCCAGCTCAGGCTGGTCTACCGGTAACATCTGCGGATGCATGTATTGGACGGCCAGCTCTCTGGAGCAATTGAGAACTGAGTTGATAGGAGGGGGAGCACTGCGAGTGATGGGGGCAGTACGAGCGTTGGGAGAAGAGGCTACTAATGCTCGACTGCCCTGGGATATTCGCGGTCTCTTGGACAGAGGGAGAATATCCTCCTCGGATCCAGAAGAAAGGCTCCTAGCGGCAGAGGCGCAAGGAGGTAGTTGTGAAGAGCTGGAGTCCGGAGCCTGAGAAGGGCTGGGGCCCTGTGCTTGAGAAGGAGCGGAACTTTGCATGGGGACAGGCGGTGGAAGAACCACCTCCTGGGAGGCTGTTTCTAGGACTTCCTGGGTTCCCTTGGAGGCGGCTTCCATTATTTGACGCAACATCTTTTCTGATAAGAGAAGAACAAAAGGGGTTAAAATTTAAATAAAGTACATTGAGTCAGGTTGGGGTGAAAAGAGTTGTACCGATCTCTTTGGATAGAGGGCCTGTTTCCTCCCGCTCATTAAAGAAGTCCAAGACAAAGGAAAGGAGATGTTCAGTCACATGAATGGGATTTCCATTAAGGGTAGAGATGACATTTTGAGAGCGGAGACCTGTCAGTGGCGGCTAGGTGACGAGAAGGTGGTAGCTCATCAATGGTCTTGGGGTCAAAACCCCAGTCCCCATTGCAGTGAACGAAGAAGAATTTCTTCCTCCCAGCCTTGTTGGAGGAAGGGAGCCCGTGCAAATGAACCCCAGCTCTGGCTGTAAGGTAAAAACACCCAGGGAGGAGCTCTTTGCTTGGTAGAGCTGATAGAAGGTATGGGCTGAAGGATCTAGACCAGCATAACGCATGGCCAGGTTATAACATACCATAACCCTAAAAGAATTTGGAGTAAATTGAAAGACGGGGATTTTGTACATACTGACGATTTCTAACATTAGAGGATTTACTGGAAGGTGCAAACCCGCCTGAAATTGGTCAGTGTAAAAGGTTAATCTGCCGACCGGTGCCTGACATGCTAGAATATAGGCTGGAGGAGCGTATGGATCGTATTTTTCTGGGAGTTTGTATTTATGGCGTAGCTCCTCAACACTTCTATCACTAAGGATAGAAGTGACTTTATGATGTTCAGGGTTCGCCTGGAGATATTCTAAACCCCCAGAGGAGGAAGAGACAGCCGACGTGGAAGGCGAAGAGGAGGAGGTTAAATCTGCCGGAGAAGAGGAAGGAGCGAGAGGATTGTTGGAGGAGGTAGAGGATGATGACATGGTCAGAAATTTAAAAAGAGAGGGATTAAGAAGGTACCTGATTTGTGAGGAAAGCCGGAAAAAACTGAAAATCTGAGATGCCGGAGTTCTAAAAAAGCGAGAGCTTGAAAGTGTTTTGCAGGAAATGAAATACGAAAAGTGGGAGAGAGAGAAGATAATAAGAATATAAGAAAAGGGAATAAATTAAAAAAAATGAAAATCGAGGAAAAAGTGGGATTTGATGGGATCCTCGCATTTAATGCGGACAGAGGAACAGTACCCTAGGTGGTGAGCTGGAACGCCAACCGCCCTAGGGTAGGACACGTGCCGCTGACTTATTAGGTACAGTACTTGGAAAGACGTGTGGGTATGGCAACCGTTTGGGAATGTGGGCCGACACCACTAGTGCCAATAATTAGGCCTGGTTGTCAGGCAGATTTCTTGGGATTCGTACCAGTACGAGAAACAATAAAGGATGAGTAGGACCTCATTTATTTCTAAAAGGCCCTGGAGTGTTACAGCTCTACCCCAACTATTTCGGGGGGAGGAGTTGATAAGGCATGAATAGTCCAGACCCGGATTGGGTTAGACCTGGATTCAGATAGCAAAAGAAGGGACCTCAGGACAGCTTACGCTTAGTGAGGTTGACCTGGTCAGAGCAAGGGTTACCCTAGCCCAGGAGTTGTCCTGAGCTTAGTAGAACTGAGCAGTGTTATCTCAGCCCGGGAGTTATCCTGAGCTGATGGAAGACCTCCTGTAAAATGAACCTTGAAAATATAAAGGCAGGCTTTCCAGCAGAAAGGAGACAAGGACTAGGGAAGACCTGGCCTCCTGACCCCTGGCGAGGGGACAAGTGGGACCACCTGTCAGAGTTCGTTGTTTAAACGGCCCCCGATTTGCGGCCTTTATTTTCGAGATCCCGGAAAGGGTCCCCATTGGGAAAAGCTATAAATATCTCAGCCCAAAGGCTGAGAGAGGTATGTCATTATTTGTGCATTCCTTCTTTGCTTATTAAGAGAAACCTCATACACTTTACTGACTTAAGCATCGGAGAGGTTTCCACCGAAAAACCCCCGGTGGTCCTTTCTAACGTGTGTTTGTGCGCAGGACAGCAAGGTGTTCAGGTTCCAGGCGTTATTTTTGACGTCAGTCATATTTTGGGTCGAAACACCGGAGCTCAGCCCATTCCCTCTTGCAGTGACGCTTCTTCTGTCTCTTCCTCTCTAAGAGATGATACAGAGAGTTCATCTTCTCACGGAGAAAGAAAAGTTTGTCGGAGAGCTTGAAGTTTTCCACAAACAGGGAGATGTTCTTTCGTTTTACAGTGTCAAGTTCTTCAAGAAGAGGGGAAGAAGCCATTTCAGATGATTGAAGAAAATGGTTCATAAACAAACGAATATAAAGAAGACCAAGCACGTGCCAGAGAATAAATAGTATTAGGGTTTCTGGAAATTAAGGAAACCCTAGAAAACCAAGAGTTGATACAAGACAAAAGATCATTATTATTACTCAGAAATCAAGTTCGTTACAGATTCATAAAAGAAACAGATCAGCTACACAAGCAAAAACTACAGATCTGTTCAAAAGACATGAAGCAAGCAAAAATACAGAAAACCTAACACCCTAAGCTAAGCCCCAGGCTCTGTTGCCGTCGGCTCTTCCAGGTCGCCAGCTCGGGAAACTTCCCCAAAATCCTTCTCGAACTTAGCAGAATCTTATAGGTCCCCCAGATTGATAAAAGTTGGAGAAGTAGCAGTCGTTGCCACAATTATGGCTAACGACTGATCTGGGGGCGGGGGGAGAGCTCGAGGAAGAAGAGCAGAAAACTTGGCGCACATGGTCAGCAAAGGACGCGGCATCCATTTGGTGCAGGCGGTCATCCTCCTCCACATGGCAGAAGCTCATGGGCTCAGGGAGGGTTTCCATAGGGACAGAGCATTCAAAAGAAATGGAGTGATTCTCGCTTACCCACTTGGCTTGAGAATCCAGGACTAGGTTGTAGTAGACCTCGGCCTCAGGGACCAGGATGTCATATAGCTCGATCGAGCCCAGGAAGGCTCGACGAGTGGTCTCCCTTGTGAGTTGGATCAAGCGTAGTCCTTCCTCTGAATTAAGAAACTCGAGCCAGCCCTCTGCTCGCCCTTCAGTACGTCCTCTACTCTCTCCGTCCACCTCTCCTTCAGTACGGGCTCGTTGAATCTTATCTTTGAGCTCCTGATCTCGGAGAATCACCTGGGCACGATGCTTGCCCTCTTAATCTTTAGACTCACGGAGCTCCGCCCGAGTGATCTCCAGCTCCGCCTTTAAAAGTTCCACCTCCACCTCAGAAGCTTGCTGCTTGACCTTTGCCTCCTGAGCGGCAGCATGGCTCTCTTGGACTCTGGAGACTAGCTGCTTCGCTTTCTCCTTCAGGGCCTCATGCTCTTTCATCAGGTCAGATTGCAACATCGGACCCCTAGCTCGAGATAGTAAAGAAGCTCTCCACACCACGGCCTAGAAAAGGAAAAGAGTGAGTGGGAGACTTGTGGAGATTTAAGGATATAGTAAATAAAGAAACTCTTACCTGCGCCTCTGCCAGGCTGTAAGACTCGATCACCTCAGGATCAGACATCTTATCTACGACATGGCGGTCAGCATTAGGGGCTAACCCCATCATAAACTGCGTCACCACCTCTCCGGGGAAATTCAAGACCGATCTGAAGAATAAGGACTGGTTGGGATGAGGAGGCGCTTGAGGAGCAGCCTCCGGGACAAACCTAGTCTAAGTGCGCCTGCGCTTTCGAGTCTGCAGGGGTATCTCCTCCCCAGAGTCTATCTCTGCCGGATGAATCAAGGCCGGGACAGCAGGTTCAGGCAAAGCATTCCTGACTTGCCCGGAGGTCTCCTGCGTTGCTGACGGAGATGCGGGTTCAGCTCGAACAGCCTGGGCATCCGGCATGAGCTGGTTGATGAGGTGAGCGCCTGAATAGGCTTCCTCCGCAGGTAAGGAGGTTAAAGCTCTGGCAACACCCCCCAGGGGACTTTTCTGGCCCCCACCGGCTGCCTTCTTCTTAGTGGCCATATGTGCTTGCATCATATCTACTAAAAAATGAAAAACCAAAAGAATAAAAGGTGAGTAATGATAGTATTAAAAAGGGGGGAGTGTGGTCAACTTGGAAATATACTAATATGGGAGGGCAGAGGCCCATTCTCTTGATGGGTGTTGAAAAAGTTCAAAAGGTCCGGCTCAAGAACTTTGGTCAGGTCAAGAATGTTCTGGTTGAGTGTATTAATTTTCTTGACCACGTAAGGAGGCCTGTCCCCGCGAGACAGAGGAGCTTGGGGGGGCAAAGTGCTTATGGAAGCGGTGGAGAAGCCCCAACTTCCGGAGCATTGGACAAAGAAGAACTTCTTCTTC
>BMAC01000197.1:563779-584746 GCA_014905375.1 Phtheirospermum japonicum
ATGTATGTTATTGGCTTTAGTAGTTTAGTTGTTAGTTCTCGTTAGATTAGTTGTTTGTTTTATTATCGGTTGTGATCATGCTTGCGTTGTTATTATGAAGTTGATCATGATGATGTTTGTTTTTGGATAAGTTTATCGGTCTAGTGTGCCTATGGTCGTTTAGAACCATCGGGATTGACAACCCCGATCGTGGAGACGATTCCGGCACACTAGACCCTCGTTTTCATAATCGTTTTTAAAATCTTTTAATTTTTGATGGAAGTGGTGGAGAAACCCCAACTCCCTGAGCACTGGACAAAGAAGAACTTCTTCTTCCAGGCCTGTGGGAAGTGGGCAGGCCAGTTAAGAAGTGGACATCAAACCTGGCAGATAAATAGAAAAAGCCAGAAGAGCTCTTGGCTTGGAATAGAGAGTAAAAGAGCTGAGCTGTAGGAGTGATCTCGGAATATTGGGCCGCTAAGTGAAAGCCGGCCATAACCCGGAAGGCGTAAGGCAAAAATTAATATACCGGGATCTGGTACATCCTAGATACGACTAGGATAAAAGGGTGTACCGGTAAACTAAGGCCGGCGTGTAATTGATCCACGTAGAAAGTCAGGTGGTAGGGAGGCGGCGCTGAGGCCTTCTCCTCAGGCGCCGGGCTGGTAAAGACAAATTCGTCGAAAATTTTGAAGGTAGCGCGTATATCCCTGAGAGTTTGATTACTCACTATGGATGTGATGTTGTCGCCGGGAAGATAAGGGAGAGCCGGCGGAGTCTCTGCCAGAGGAGCCGCCGGGGGCGATTCTGAGAGTGATAAATCTAAGGAGGAAGTGGAATTTGCCGGATGCTCCGACGAGATCTCCACGTCAGAGTTAGAGCAAGGACAAGAGGCTGACATAATGTAAAAAAGGGGTGCAAAGAAGCAAGGGAGAACCTGTTTTATGAAGATAGTCGGAGAAGCAGAGCGAGAAGGAAATTGAGTCAGAAAATTTCGCCGGAGATGCTTGAAAAAAAAAGAGAGGAAAAACCTAAAAGTTGCTATGAAAACAAGTTTTGAAAAGTAAGGAGAATAAGAGATACCAGCGGGAACAAAAGGTAAGTAGATAAATTCAAAAAGGGTGGAAACCAAGAAAAGTGGGATTTGATGGGATCCCCGCATTTAATGAGGACAGACAAACAGTACCCTAGGTGATGCGCTGGAGCGCCAATCGTCCTAGGGTAGGTCATGCATCGCTGACTTATTAGTACTTGGGAAACATGGGGACGTGGAGAAATTGAATCGAACTTTTTCGAGTTTAAAAATAATGAAAAGCTCATCCGCAAGAGAACGGAGCTATTGTTGGCGATAAGTTGACTCGAGTCGAATCACAAGGAAGCCTAATCGGATACTATTCCGGTGTTCGATTTTATGTACTTAGAAATGAAAATAAAAACTGAACTAAACTAAAATAAACACACGATCAAATAAGGTTTGAAGTTTTCTAACATCTACGAGCAATGAAATAAAAAGCTTTAAAAAAAAAACGATTATGAAAACGAGGGTCTAGTGTGCCGGAATCGMCTCCACGATCGGGGTTGTCAATCCCGATGGTTCAAAACGACCATAGGTACACTAGACCGACAAACTTATCCGAAAACAAACATCATCATGATCAACTTCATAATAACAACGCAAGCATGATCACAACCGATAATAAAACAAACAACTAATCTAACGAGAACTAACAACTAAACTACTAAAGCCAATAACATACATTAAAAACTAGGAAAAACAATAAAAGGTTTATACTAAATTAGCAAAAGCAAAGTACATAACAACATCAAAGCAAAGATTATTAAAGACAAATACACAAAGCAAATAAAAGTTCAGAAAACTTATAGTCTAAGAAAGCAACAGCCATCGAGCGATCTTCAGCGACGAGAAATGACATTGAACATCGGACGGCATGGAAATGATGAACTACGAATTATTAAATGCTAATCTTGCTCGAATGGAAGGGTGGCATGAACCGAGGGTGCTCTGTATCGTTCTGGACCTTTCCCCCTCGTCCCGGCCCCTTGAAAACGAAGAAGCCACCGGATTTATATAGAATTTCAAAAATAACTGCTCAAACTGCCGAAGCGTCGACGGTGCGTCAGTCGACACGAGCCAGGCTGCATGCGTCGACAGGCAGTGCATCGACTGACGGGCCTAGGATCGACGCTTCAGAACCTTTGCGTCGACAGTGTGTCGACGGTGTGTCAGTCGACGCGAGCCAGGCTGCACGCGTCGGCAGGCAGTGCGTCGACTGACGGGCCTAGGATCGACGCTTCAGAACATTTGCATCGACGGTGCGTCGACAGTGCGTCAGTCGACGCGGGCGTAGCATCGACAGTGCATCGACGGTGCGTCAGTCGACGCACCTGCATGGCTTCGGCTCGTCGCTCGTCCCGTTTTCCTCGTTTTGAGCTGAGATATTAATATTAAACAAAATTAGATTATTTCATACAAAATAAATTAAAAACACATTGAACACCATAAGAAACGAAAAACATAAAAAAGGAAGAAAAATGATAAAAAGATAGACTTAAAACACATAAAAGCAAACAACATACAATGCAAAAATACACGAAAATCACATACAAATATGTACAAATCAGAAATGATAACCGTTTGGGAATATGGGACGACACCACTAATGCCAATAATTAGGCCTGGTCATCATGCGGATTTTTCGGGACTCGTGCTAGTACGAGAAACAATAAAGGACAAATGGGGCCACCCTTACTCCTGAAAAGCCCTGAAATTTTAAAGTTCTACCCCAACTGTTTCGGGGGGAGATGTTGATGTGCCATGAATATTCAGACCTGATTTGGGGTAGATCTGATTCGACATTATCAAGAGAAAAACTGGGAAGCATGATTAGAGCTGGATTGTGGTAACCAGTGGCCTTCTAACCAGATCACTCTTGAAGAAAGATCTGAAATTTATCTCTGGGAGAGATCAGGATAAACTTGATTTGAGCTGAGTCCTTTATAGAACGATCACCAGAAGATCAACTTAAGATAGGGCTGACCTCTAGGCCTTTCTTAAAGAAGCAAATGGGATATCCTTAGGGGACAGAGCTAAACCAGAATGGACTTTCTTGGTTAGGAGATAGGTGTAAGGGAAGAGCAGGACTGAGGAAGACCTGATTCCTTAAACGCCTGGAGGAGACAAGTGGGACCACTTGTCAAAATTTGTTGCACAAACGGACTATGATTCGCGGCTTGTGCTCCTGGGATCCCGGCTGGGGTCCCCACTGGCAAAACTATAAATATCTCAGCCCTAAGGCTGATAGAGGTATGTCATTCTTTTGTGCATTCCTTCTTTGCTTCCTGAAAAACACCTCATACGCTTTCTGACTTAAGCATCGGAGAGGCTTCCACCGGAAAACCACCGGTGGTCCTTTCTAACGTGTGTTTGTGTGCAGGTCAGGGAGGCACATCAGTTTACAGGCAGTATCATATTTTTGGGTGAAACACTCGACAAGATTCTCTAGGAGTATTGGTATTGATATTACGAGAAGAGCTTTCCATAATAATATTATAAAAGAGAATTCAGTAAAACCATATTAGGAAGAAGAATAATATTATTGATATTAATTTTGCACAAATTAGCAACTTGAAACTTGAAAATATAAGAGAAGAAGAAGAATAGTAGAGATGAATTGGTGTGAGGATTTGTGTTGAAGAGTGTGGTATTTATAAGTGTCAAAATGGATTAAAAAAATTGAAATGCTAGCCGTTTAACCGGTTCGGTTAACCGCGGATAACCAAACAATGGCTAGTTTTTTTGACCATTGATGATCAACGGCTATAAGATCTGAGCCGCTGATTTCAAACGATTATTAACCGGGCGTTTTAACTGCCGATAATTTTTTTTAAAAACTGGTTAACCGACAGTTACAATTAATCGATAATCTTAACCGTAACCTAACCACCGACTTCCGGTTGACGGTTATGGTTTTAACCAAAATCGGCGGTCAACGGTTAACCGTAACCGGTCAACCGGTTACTAACCGCCGGTTAAACGGTTAACCGTAACCGGATTGACACCTCTTTGTAAGTAAGACTGCCTCTAAATATACTACATAGAATTAGTGGTGCTTATTAGAATAACCGACTCCCGTTCTAATTATTTTTTGGTGGTGCTTTAACAAAAGACCGCCTCCCGGTTCACAATGTTGGAAGCGTTCATTAAGAAGCGTTACCTTTATTATTTTAAGTGGCGCTTGATAACAAACAAGCGGCTGGTCATTTTGTTAATGTTAATACGAGGTAGTTTAAACCTAAAAACCGCCCACTTTATAGTTTTCGCAATGGTTTGCCTTTTAACCATCACTTAGCGAATCTTCTTTGCTTTTTTCCACAAGTGATTGTTCGGGCTCTAAGATTTGATTGTTTTGTCCAAGTTTGATATCTAATTTTAAGAGTTTAAAATTTTCTTTACTTTGCTTACGTTTAATATTCTTGCCCCCTAATTCATGCGAGAAACTAAACTCTACCACAATAAATAGCCATCTTCAATTTTAGATGAATCTAGACTTTAACATTAGTGTTTTTTGTTTTTTTGGATATATGGGATAACGCCTTAATTAAAAAAAAAGTAAATATAATTAGGATTAAATTTAGTGAGAACTTAAATTTTATGAACATGATGGTGTAGGAGTGAGAATTTAAATCATATTGAGTTGGTTTCATTTTATCGAATCTCCATGGCTGGACCATCGATTTCTGGTTTCATTTATATTGTTGAATATTCGTTATGTTGGATCCTTAATCCAGCATTGGGCTTATATGTGAAATAATTATATATTGTGGAATATAAAAAGCCAAATTAAAAGTGATCAAATAAGGTTTAAGGTATTGGGCTTTAATGTATTTAATAGGATGCGGGCCTTTAATGTGTAGGTACTGAATAGGCTATCTATTTTAATAATGAGCTAAAATAGGTAAACCCTAGATGACTCAAGTATATAAGGGTTATGGTCCCTAGGTCATACATATCATCATTATCAACTATTCTATTCTGCATCCCATCGTCAGAAGAGAGCATATAGAGAAAGCTAAAGGATTCTCTAAAAGGACTGGATACGTAGTGCCCTAGAAGGTCAAACCCCAAATTCAATCGCATATGGATTCAGGTACGCTACCATAAACTAACTTATGATTCTTAATAATTTAATATGATGGTTCCTTGATTATGGCGATGGCTTTTGCTAAGATTTTATTATCTAAAAAGTGGTATCAGAGCCAATCTTATTGTGTTATTGGAAATCAAATTTATATTGAGATTTAATTATATTTATGGATTTATGATTCGGTTGAATCTTATTGTAATTTGGGATTTTTGAATTCAAACTTCTGCCTTCATATACAAACTGCTGGTAAGATATTTTTTTAATTAATCAGATTATTTCTGGATTCATATGAATTAAGGGCATTTTTTGTTTTTAAGACGTATTAAAAAAAATTGAAATCAGATTTTTGGAAAACTGAAACTGGAAAAGGGGAACAAAATTACCTGCAATAGCCGACGATACGTTGCACCTCCGACTGGGCCATCTCCTGCAGGGCTGGAAGGTCTTGCGAGGGCTGGGTGGGTGATGGATGGGTGCTTCACGTCGGTAATAGGTGGCGACGGGCCAACGACTCCCGTCTACGCATATCCATTTCCGCCCGCTCCGGCGAGTTTTTCGGTGGGCCTCCGCTGCCAGCGGCTTCGTCTCCGCACGGGGCAAAGTTTGACGCCGATGGTGGTGGCCGACGAGGCCCGAATCGAAATCCCAAAATTTGATTAAGGTCTTGGGTAAAATTTTGAGAATTTGTTATAGTTTTGGTCTTGATTGTAATTTGAAACTTATGAAATCACAGAATTGCCCTAACTTCTTGGAAAACTACGAAGCTGCCCATGAAGTTTCTGAAATTACATTCTGACCCCAAGAAACCTTTCAAAAACTGTCCAAATGGCATTTCTGTAATCATTAAAAGATTTCAAAAATTACAGAAAGGACCCTAAAACTTTCAGAATTAATAATTTGGTCTTGGAGTTACTAAATTTTGTGATTTAAGAATTTAATTTTGAGGTTCAATTAAAATTTATTTATTAAATTTACCTCAAATAATAAATAAAATTCTAAAATTAATGTGGTCTTGGAGTTTAAATCTTAAATTCAAATATTGGTATGATTTTTTTTATATATTTTGAGATATATTAATTGAAGCAATAATGTCACAAAAGTTACCTCTCTTGTGGAAATGAATTTATTTCAAGATATAAAAGGTTTTGTGCATGTAATTTATGTAAATATTCATCGGCCAAAAGGAAGATTCATATTTATCATAATTATATGTGCAATTGTAGTAGTAAATGTATGATGATTATTTGGTTTTGCGTATGAGTAATGAATCGGCCAAAAGGAAGACTCATTGTTTGATATGTTCTTATTATCAGTGTTTGATTACTACGCCAAGATATCAATTACAAGTTAATATCTTATCAAAAGATGAGATTTTGATGGAGTGTCGATATCTTGAGATGGGGATTTACCTTTTATTTGAGTTTATTATTATAATTCTAAGTTTATTCTATGCGAGCATGATAAGTTTATTTTCTTTAATCAGCTATATCTACTCCTACTAATATTACTGCGAGCATCAACTCTATCCCTATGCTAAATGGCACAAACTTCAAGTCATGGCAAGAGAGTCTTTTAATAGTTCTCGGAGTCATGGATCTCGACCTTGCGATAATGGCTGATTCCCCACCACCTCTTACGGATAAAAGTACTACGGATGAAGAAAGCCATTTCAGAAGCATTTAGGGGCACTATATCTGAGAAAATCTTTACAGCTAAAGAATTCCTTGCTGATATTGAGAAAAGGTTTGTCAAGAATGAAAAGGCTGAAATTGGTACGCTCTTAACAAATCTGATCTCAATGAGGTATGGAATTAAAGGCAATATTAAGGAATATATTATGAAAATGTCTCATATTGCTTTAAAACTTAGAGCACTCAAGCTTGAACTCTATGAGGACTTGCTAGTGCATTTGGTTTTAATATCTATTACGGGACATTTCAATCAGTTTAAGGTGAGCAATAATTTTCAGAAAGAGACTTGGTCTCTGAATGAGCTCATCTCACACTGTGTCCAAGAAGAGGAAATATTGAAGCAAGAGAAGACTGAAAGTGCTAATATTGCCTCAACTTCCAAATTTAAGGGCAAGGGATTTAAGAGAAAGAAGGATTAGGAAGTTGCCACACAACACCACAAAAGAAACAACAAAAGGCACCTTGTGCAAAAGACGGTACTGGTTCTGGTACTGGTACGGGTTGTTTCTTCTTTGGAGGTGAAGGACATAGGAAGAAAGAGTGTACCAACTATCACGCTTGGCATGCTAAGAAAGGTATGCTTCTTAATTTGGTTTGTTCTGAGGTTAATTTAACTTCGGTTCCTAGACACACATCGTGGATAGATTCCGGTGCAACAACTCACATTAGTGTTTCTATGCAGGGTTGCCTCCATTGTCGAAAGCCAACTGATGGTGAAAGATACATCTATGTGGGCGATTGCAAGACAGTTGAAGTTGAAGAAATAGGAAAATTTATATTATTATTATTAAAGACTGGATATTATTTGGATCTTGATGAGACATTTGTTGTTCTGTCATTTAGACGAAATTTGATTTCTATTTCTGTTTTGGACAAATTTGGTTATTCTTGTTCATTTGGAAGTGGAAAACTTAGTATGTTTCATGATTTAAAATTGGTTGGTTCTGGTTCTTTATCAAGTCACGATAATCTTTATTCACTAAGATATTATTGCTTCATTTAATGAATCTCTGCATCTACACATACGAGGTGTGAAAAGGAAATTAACCAATGAGAATTTAGCTACGTTATGGCACAAGAGATTAGGTCATATCTCCGAATGGAGAATTGAAAGACTTTTGTCTAACGAAATTCTCAATCCTTTAGATTTTACAAACTATGAGGTTTGTGTTAATTTTATTCAGGGAAAATCTTAGAACTTCAGACGTCTTAGAACTTATACATACGAATTTGTGGGCCATTTCCTACGCTATCATGGAATGGTCAACAAAATCTTATAACGTTCATAGATGATTTTTCTAGATATGGCTACATATATCTCATTCATTAAAAGTCACAGTCATTGGACGTGTTCGAATCCTTTAAGGATGAAATTGAGAATCAATTCAATAAAAGGATTAAAAACATTAGATCTAATCGTGGTGGTGAGTACTATGGTCGATATGATGGATCAGGTGAACAATGTCCAGGACCATTTTCTAGATTCCTAGATGAATTCGGTATCGTCCCACAGTACACCATGCCGGGTTCACCCACTATGAATTGTGTTGCTAAAAGATGAAATAGAACGCTTAAGGATATGGTAAGGAGTATGATTTGTCATTCTACCTTACCACAATCACTCTGGGGAGAAGAACTTAAAACTGCAGCGTATATCCTTAACAGAGTTCCAACTAAAGTAACTGTTAAAACCCCTTATGAACTTTGGACGGGTAAAAAGCCCAGTCCAAAGCATTTGCATGTTTGGAGGTGTCCAGCTGAGGCTAGGCCTTATAGGCCTAATGAAAAGAAACTGGACACAAGAACAGTTAGTTGTTATTTTGTTGGATATTCTGAAAGATCCGTAGGGTACAAGTTTTATGATCCCATTACTAAAACTATTTTTGAGACGGTAAATGCCCGCTTCTTTGAGGATATTGAGTTTGCAGGGGGAGATAGAGTTAATGATTTTGTCTTTGAAGAGGAATATGTGAATATTCCCACAGGTGTTGATGGCATTGATCTGGATTTCATTCCTTACTCTGTTCAAGACACAAGTCTAGATAATATTGGAGAACCTACCGTTCCACAAATTATTCCAAATCAACAAACTCTACAACCTCAAGAACCTATGCCATTAAGAAGATCCAATAGGGAAAGAAGAAGTGCACTTCCAGATGATTACATTGCATTTTCCAAGAAAGAAGATCCAATAGGGAAAGAAGAAGTGCACTTCCAGATGATTACATTGCATTTTCCAAGAAAATGAGACTGACATTGGAGTGGTGGAAAATGATCCTATCAACTTCCATCAAGCCATTGAAAGCTCAAACTCTCAAAAGTGGATAGATGCCATGAATGAGGAGATTAAGTCCATGAGTAACAATGACGTGTGGGAACTTGTCCCATTTACAAAAAGTGCAAAATCCATTGGTTGCAAATGGATAATCAAGACCAAGAGGGATTCAAAAGGTAATGTGGAAAGATATAAAGCACATCTTGTTGCGAAGGTATTTACACAGAAAGAAGGCATCGATTATAAAGAGACTTTCTCTCCAGCTTCTTCTAAAGACTCTTTCAGGATTATAATGGCATTAGTGACACATTTTGATCTCGAGTTGCATCAGATGGATGTAAAGACAATGTTTCTCAATGGAGACATTAATGAGACGATTTATATGGTGCAACCTAAAAACTTTTTCAGGAGATTCAAAGAATATGATTTGCAAACTTAAGAAATCCATCTATGGCCTCAAGCAGGCATCTAGACAATGTTATTTCAAGTTTCATCAAGTGATCATCTCTTTTGTTTTTCAGAAGAATTTTGTCGATAATTGTGTATACCATAAATTCTATAGGAGCAAATACATATTTCTAGTTTTGTATGTCGATGATATTTTGCTTGCCAGCAATGATATAGGCTTATTGCACGACATCAAGAGATTTCTAGCTAAGAATTTTGAGACGAAGAATCTTGGTGATGCCTCTTTTGTGTTGGGTATAGAAATGCACCGAGATCGTTCTCGGGGTACTTTGGGATTATCACAAAAGAGATATATTGAAAAGGTTCTTAAAAGATATGGCATGCAGGATTGCAAATCAGGAGATAACCCTGTGACTAAGGGAGACAAATTTAGTCTCGAACAGTGCCCTAAGAAAAAAAATAGAGGAAAAAGAAATGCAGAGGATTCCTTATACTTCAGCAGTAGGGAGTCTAATATATGCTCAAGTATGTACGTATCCGGATATTGCGTTCATTGTTGGGATGCTGGGCAGATATTTGAGTAAGCCAGGACTAGACCATTGGAAGGCAGCCAAACAGGTGTAAAGATACTTACAAAGAACAAAAGATTACTTGCTCACATATCGGAGGTCAGATCGAATTGAGATTGTTAGATATTCTGATTCCGATCATGCTGGATGCCAAGATAGTATGAAATCTACGTTAAACTATATATTCTTACTGATGGGGGTGCTATATCTTGGAGGAGTGCTAAACAGTCTATTATAGCCTAATCTACCATGGCAGCAGAATTTATAGCATGTTATGAGGCTTCTAACCACAGAGTATGGCTCCGAAACTTTGTCATAGGGCTGCGCATAGTGGATGGTAGTGAAAAGCCACTTAAGTTATTTTGTGACAATAAATAGGCAGTCTTATATTCCAATAACAATAGGAACTCGACGAAGTCTAGGCATATAGACATCAAGTTTCTAGTTGTTAAAGAGAGAATTCAAAGTAAACAGTTGTCTATTGAACATATCGGTACAAACTCCATGATTGCGGATCCACTTACAAAGGGATTGCCAACCAAAACATTTCATAAGCATAATGGTACTATGCGTGTCAAACTTTTTGAGGACATTTAGTTTTAGTGGGAGTTCTGTGATTATAATGTTCTCTTTTGTAGACATATTTTTTAGTTACTCCAGTTTAAGGATATTTTGAGTTTATTTTCTGTAAAAATTAAAATTATTTGGTTGATTCACACTTTGATTTTAGTATATGGTTGATCTCAATAAAGTTTTAAAGTGGAACAATTGGAAATAAGCATGTTATACATGAAATTTCCATGCTACACATTCACATCATAATCCATGTCATTTTAGTTGACATATGTGACCATTGATGGGTCGAGTTACGATAAATGTAATGAAGGCCGCTTTGATCCTATGTTGATATGGCTGATGGAACGGATTGGATATAAATACATTTTGGTTATGACAGCAAAGTTGAGCTCGTACGGTTATATTTGGCAATGTGTAATTATAAGGTTACACATATAGCCCAAGTGTGAGATTGTTGGATCCTTAATCCAACATTGAGCTTATATGTGAAATAATTATATACTGTGAACTGTCAAATAAGGAAGCTCAATTAAAAGTGATCAAATAAGATTTAAGTTATTGGGTTTTAATGTATTTAATAGGATGTGGGTCTTTAATGTGTAGATAATCAATAGACTATCTATTTTAATAATGCGCTAAAATAAGTAAACCCTAGATGACTCAAGTATATAAGGGTTATGATTCCTGAATCATACGTATCATCATTATCAACTATTTTATTTTGTATCCCATCATTAGAAGAGAGCATATAGAGAAAGATAGCATATAGAGAAAGATAAATGATTCTTTATAATGATTGGATACGTATTGCCCTAAAAAGTCAAACCCCAAAATTCAATCGCATATGAATTTAGGTACGCTCTCTTAAACTAACTTATGATTCTTAAATGATTTCTCTAATTATGGCGACGACTTTCGCTGAGATTTAATTATCTAACACGTTACTAACGTGTTTGCTTGGGTGTTATCTGCTCTGATGATGGAGTACGTGATGAGATTCTATTACATCATACCTAAGGTCATTTATTCTCTCACCCTTTTGAGTAATTTCAAAATGGGTTTTACTTGTTGTATTTTCAATTACCGAGTTGAATTGTTATAAAGTGACTTTCTTAAACAATATTAGTAGTGATCAAATGTTCTTGAAGATGCTCCTTTTTAATTTGTTTCTTCTGCTAAATTAACTTCAATATGTATAGTCATTAGTTGCTCAGTGTTTGCAATCACTTTAAAAGAAAAAAAATGTGATTTTCTGTTTTTGATCGAGAAAAAACATACATAATTTTTGTTTCTTCAATTTCAACTTTTCCTTCTATTTTCGACCTCATTGAATCAGGATTTAACAGTAGAAGAATGAGTGCTTTAAAGATTTTTTTAATTTGAGTTTTACGAATAAATAAGCACTAATACAACAAATAAAAAATTATTCTAACTAGTTCAACTTTCAATTTCTGTTTGTAAATTCTACATTTCAATTTCCTTTACTTTTACTGCAATAAACCACTTTTAATAAATGTAGACCTTTATGTGGGCACTTATTATATGTGAAAAAAAAAAACAGTGGTTTTCATGTATGGATTCGATGTGAAACATATAAAATGCAATTAATAATTTTTTCAAATCATTAAGAACCTTACGTTATTGTTGATAAGACATTATTCAGAATGTTTTGTATCCTCTTGTCTGCATATGAATTTTATGAAATTAATAATTAAAAACAAAAACAAACATTTCACATATTAAGATGATGACACCTTACCGGTATGGAGAATGTGCCAGGAATCAAATAGGTTTCTGCTTATAGTGAGTATAAACATGTTTTGCATGATGTGCCTCGGGCATCATGTTCTAGTTCCGGATTTATTGAAGCACACAAATGTTGGGTTCGCGTTAATCGTACGGTGCTTAAGCAGCGGAATTTAAAATTTTAATTAAATAAAATTAATATATACATCAAATATATATACTAAACCCCGTAGATTTCGTTAGCGATTTTAACATTCGTCATTTTTCATTATTATGTATCTATTACAAATTTTGATTCTTATAAAATAAATAAATTAATACCTCTCGATTAATTTTTTCAAGCGACGATTGAGAGGGAATCAATTCCCGGCTAAGTGGCTAACACCGAAACTTCTCGCCGTAGGGATCCAAGCGTATCCCCTCTAATTGAGTCCACCTTTTGATTGCGACACCAGAAAAATTATTCGCTAGTAGAATTGCTCCGTTTTCAAATTGATTATAGGAATAACAATTTAATCCAACAATCAACAATTGATTGAAAATTAATTATTATAGATGAAAATTACTAATTAATTATCATCCTACATTGAAGACTTAAAATAAAATTATAAAATTATTTTCTTCTTCTCAGTTTTCGAAAACTTGGATAGAAAAAGGAAAAGGAAATCTCAAAAACTTTTTTTTTTTTCTTGTGTTCATAGACGGCTGCCCCTCCTCTGTCTTTTAAAAGTTAAAAACTTCTTTTTTTGTTTTTTCTCAAAGATAAGACTTCGGCCGTCTCTTTAATCTAATTAATATATATATATATATATATTAAATTAGTTAAGTTAAGATTAGGTTAACTAATTAATTAATAATTAAGAAATTTTTTTTCCACAAGTCATCCGTCTCTTTTTAAACAAAGAGTATGATTTGATCCCAATTACCTTTTATATAAATATTTATATTATATACAAATATATAATATAAATTAATTTTATTTAAAAGTTTTCAATTATTCTAGCGGGCTTCTACAATTAGACCTCTAAAATAAATTACATGAACTTAGATTTAAAATCCAAATAATTAATTAATTCAATTAATTAATTAATTCTATAAATTTAAATTAATCACTCCAATTGACTAATTTAATATATTCCTTTGATTGAGATTTCTAATCAAATTAGATTTAATTACATAATCAAATATATAATTAAATATTTAATTCAACAATTGAATTAAAATAAAATCTCATTTAATTAATCTAAATTAATTAATTATTCCAACTATTGGAGTTATCAATCTTGAAATGTCAACAACCAAAATTATGTGTGACCCTTTTAGGTTCACTACTAACACTAGCAGCAGGCTTACGACTTTTGTAAGTTTATAAATAACAACTTATTATATTAATTAATCTAATTAATTAATTCTCTTGAAATTAACTCTTTAACTTCAAGAACCTACAAATCATGACAACATCTAGCAAGTAGCATGATTACCCAATGTTAGGTGAATAGCGAGTAAACCTATTTCAATTGCAAGTCCATGCATGTACGATCCTTTCGACAACTAGTTTCCCGATTAAATCTTGGGCATGGATTTATAAGTCGAAACCCAATTGATTTAATAACTGTGATTTCATTTCAAGTTTAAGTAATTCATTTATGAATCAATATTTATCGTGCCCTGGCCAAGGTCTTTGAATCACAAACTATGAAAATTCACAGGATACTCTCTTATCCATAGACAAGTGTCGAATTCTATGTTGGCTATAGACAAACCTTCATGCACATCGATACAATAACCAAAATACCCTTTTTACGATTGTCAAGCAATCAAAAGGTAAATCTAAGTATTGCATGATGTGCACAAGGTTACCATCGTACCTCAAGTRAAAGGATTAATCATGTATTATTGCAATATGAAAATTCTTATTCGACAGACAAATCTTCCAGTTTAGAATTTCCATCGGGTCATGTTCAATGAACTTGTTCTCTAACAAGCACCCACATATATGCACTCGCGTCACAACGCTGATGTTAATGGAATGCAACATCCTTGTCTTACAAGCATGCATCATATACACAAGTCTTACCAGACTATTCAATGTCCTATCTCGAAAAGCCCATTGACATGGAACAAGTTTAAAACCAAAACATTAGAGACAAGTTTCATGATTGCCATCGTATGCGCAATCATGTCCCATAGTTTAAATTGGTCTAAGAACTTTATCATATGTGCAATTATAATAAAAGTGAAAACATAAGATAAAGAAAGTTGCCTTTATTAATATAATTCCAATAAAATCATTATATAAGTAGAATGAAATCCAATCTAATTGGAACGTCGGGCACTCTAATCTAACGACAAAAGGACGACTCCCAATTATTCAGATTACGACCTTCCAACATTAACCTTTGTTGAAGAAAACCAATTTCTTTGGTCGGATTACCGCTGTGTTGTTTTTCGTGTTTAATTCAAATTCTAGCAATTGTTTATGATTAATTTCTACTGATTTTGGGATTTGTCCACTAGCAATTTTCGTTGAATTGTTGTCGGCGTTTGGTTTCTTGGAATTTTTGGAGAGGACGACTGTGAATTCCAAGATGTCTCGTAGTGTTCTATTTGTGTCCTTGTTAAGATCATATCCAATTCCTTTATTTGGTGTATTTAGTTGACAGTTCTCTGTTTGCTATATTTTGGTTGAAATATTGGCTTTGCAGATGTAATTATTTCTGTAATTATGTTTAGAATTTTAGGTGCTAGTTGGTTAATCTGTGGGTGCAACTTTGTAATTATGTTTTACTTGGATTGAAATCTCTACACTTTATAAATAAATTTAAATATGAAGAAGAAGAAAACGAGAAAGAGAGAGAGATTTTAAAGGCAGAAAATTGGTTTCAAGTATTTTAATAGTGAAAAGTGTAAATGACAATTACCTGAATCATTTATTATTAATCATATCAAAACAAACGTATGATATGTTGTACAATGCACCCTCACCAAAAACAGCATCAGGGGAAAGAAACACATGAAAACTTTATATGAACAATTGTAACGTCCGATTACGATAAAATGAAAATAATTTATATTTTACAAAAATAAAGTAAATTTGGCATTACTTAAAAGTCGAATTTATAAAATATAAAGACAATTTAGAATTTCATAAAAATTTTAGTCGCGCAACGGAAATAGTAATAAGAATATAATTCAAATTCCTATCATTTACAAATTGTTAGTTTAAGAAGTATTGGCTCGAGTCTATATCACTTTGCATCGTCCCACTTTTGAAAAAGTAAAATATAATATAATATAGATTTCATTAATTTTAATAATAATTAGGGAATTTTTTTTTTTATCCCCCAAACTATTTTGATTTTCACAGTTTACCATACGAACTTTTTTTTGGGACAAACCACCATCTGAACTATGCGTTTTTTTGCTACTTACCCCCTGAAATCAGAATTTTGGTGATTTTGAATACCAAATCCGGTTTGTTAAGGGTTTTTTTGGGTAACTTCACTCCTCATTTTTAATCTCCCCCCCTTTCTCCGCCCTAATCTACCATTTCTACAATGATAACGGCACGACGGCACCTACTCTCCATGGCGAAGAAAATTAGCAACGACATTTCGCGGCTTAAAGAACCGTCGGCACCTCCTCTCCATGGCGAAAAAAATCAGCAACGACATTTCGCGGCTTAAAGAACCGTCGGCACCTCCTTTCCATGGCGAAAAAAATCAGCAACGACATTTCGCGGCTTAAAGAACCGTCGTGCCGTTATCATTGTAGAAATGGTAGATTAGGGCGGAAATAGGGGAAGGATTAGAAATAAGGAGTGAAGTTACCAAAAAAATCCTTAACAAACCGGATTTGGTATCCAAAACCACCAAAATTTTGATTTCAGGGGGTAAGTTGCAAAAAAACGCATAGTTCAAATGGTGGTTTGTCCCAAAAAAAAGTTCGTATGGTAAACTGTAAAAATCAAAATAGTCTGGGAGGTAAAAAGTTTTTTTTCCTTAATAATTATAAAGAAGGAAATGACTACGGTGCCGTGAAGGCACCATACCTCCCAGCCCTCCTGCATTTACATCCCTTGATCTTACCATTATCCATAACCAACTTTGAATCTAATGGTTCTGATTAAGTTGGGAATGGTACCTTCACGGCACCGTAGAAGTCCCCTATAAAAAATAACACTTTGAAACCATAAATTTTAGGGCCCCTTTTTAAAATGAAACTTTTAGGTCTCATTTCAAAATCAATTAAAAATCCCAAACCTAGAATATTAAGAGATATATCTAAAGTATAAACATACATCGCTACTTTGATATGAAACTTTATATTAAAGACGTAAACATTTAATTAAAAACTAAATATAATCTCATCCAAAATATGGAAACAATAGTCAAAACGACATAAATTTATATCCCTTGAAATTTTACTTACGGAATCATCCACCTCCAATGTCACTTTTCGCTCGATCTTCTCAATTTGAAATTTGTTAATGATAGGGTGAGCATTCCACTAGTTCAATAGGTATACCAACATATCTCATATAAATAATAATCTCAAAAATAGCACAATCAATTATATAAATCATTGAATAACATTTTAGAAACAATAGACTAGATTGCAGCCAAAACACGATGGTTTTTTCCTTTTTCCTGGTCATAAAAAACTTTTACGTTCTCCGATTTTATAATGTACATAGCACGTCGGAATAAAACCGATAACCCTTTTCCCCGATTATAGATAACTTTTACGGCTTCTGTCTATATTGATTTTTAAACATATAATTGTACTCGAAAATAGAAGATATACATAGCATAATGATTGATAATTTGAATATAACACAAGACTAATCGGTCTATACCTCGTAAATCTGAATGTAACGTATTCTTGATGAATGTAACGAATGAATACTTAGTTCTCGATGATTCGTTTTATACATAAAAAAACATATTAAATGAATATTTGGCTCTTAGAAATTTTTAATTTGCATAGTTGGAGTAGCGATAATTGGAATAAATGAATTAGAATTGAGTTGACAATCGTCATCATCAATTTTGAAGTTAGGGTTTAAATGACATAATACATAAAGTTAAGGAGTAGATTTATAATTACCTTTAATTGTGGACTAAAATGGGGTTAAATTGGAGTTTCATAAATTCAAGGGGGTGAATTGAAGTTGTATATAACTTTGAGCTATATTGGAATTTTTGGATAAATTGAGGAAACTGAAAAGAGTTGTAAGTTGTTGCAATTAAATCTGTGATTTCTGGGAAATTAGAGAAATATAAATTGAGATCTCGGCCATGATTTTTGGTCAATTTATTACAAACACATGGGTGGACCTTGCTAGGTGCACCTTGTAAAAAATCTATAATCATTCATTTATATGTGATGATATATGGTAGTTATACATGATGATATGTGACAAAATTTTTGAGTTTAGGGCTTACCTTTTTATTTTAGGGTTTACTTTTACATTGTAGGGTTAAGTTTTCCATTTCAGAGTTTAATTTTTCATTTTAAGGTTTATTTTTCCATTTTTTTATTTAGGTTTTCATTTTAGGGTCTCGGCAAAAATCTATCACTCTACCAGTTATATGTAATGATATTTGTTAGTTATATGTGATGATATATGTCAGATATATGTAATGATATGTGATAGAAATTTAGGGTTTAAGGTTTACTATTCAATTTCGAGGTTTAGTTTTCATTTTAGATTTTAGTTTTTTGTTTTAGATTTATTTTTTTCTTTTTAGATTTTTAGGTTTAAAATCTCAATTATTTATAGTGATATGTATTAATTATATGTGACAATATCTATATTTTAATTATATACTATTGTAATTGGGTGCAATCCACGATATAATGCATCTAATTTTTGAACCTCGTTTCTTATCTTTCTCTTCTTCCCAATTTCTCTCCTTCTCCTTTGGCTCCGACTGGTGGTTGGTAATCGATGAAACGAGCAGTTCTCTGGTGAGCGGGAGTTCGAAAACCGTCAACTAACATATGGGTGGCGACGTGGTGGTAGTTAAAAGAAAGAAAAAGGCTCATATATGACACATGTGACAATGTTCAGATGTTAACTTTTTGTAAAATCATCCAATCATTTATTGATGATTACAGCAGAAAATGTTATAGCTATTTATAGCAACATGTATGACAAATGTAACCCTAAAATATTGTACTGGAAATGCTACAGTACACTCTGCAACATTTACCTAGAATATGTGGTCACTAATCCTACAGTACAATGTGATAGATGTATTAAGTTTGATGTACTAGACTAGGGCTGACATCATCAACTGTAGATTGACCTCTTATGAGAACCATTGCTAGATTCCTCTGCGACCTCTTGGCGACCTTTTGTACGACCTGAATGGCCGACAATCCTGCGACCTGGCGTTGCACACATCTTCAGGTCGCTAAATTCTATATACCACGCGACCTGAATTTACCATGTCACTCCCTATTAACCCCCCCCTCCCCCCTCCCTCAATTTGAGTGCGGAAAGAGGAAGAACAGATAGTTTATTCCGGAGCTGAAAGAAGAGTTGATGAGATAGCGTCTTGGTGAAGACATCAGCAGTCTGATCAACAAAGGGAACAAACTGAACCTGCAGCAAGTGCTTTGGAATGAGGTCTCTAACAAAATGAAGATCTAATTCAAAGTGCTTGGTACGAGTATGGAGAACAGTATTGGAGGCAATAGTAATAACACTTTGATTGTCAACCCAAATTCTAGGAGTAGCAGGAAGTGTGACATGAAGCTCGTTAACTAAGGATCGGATCCATATTATTTCTGCAGTGGCATGAGCTAGGCTTCGATATTCTGCTTCGGTGCTGGACCTGAAAACAGAGGTCTGCTTTTTAGAGCACCAGGAGACAATATTTTGACCCAGAAAGATACAAAACCCAGTAACAGATTTCCTGTCATCCAGATTTCCGGCCCAGTCTGAATCTGAAAATCCTGTGAGAGTAAAGTAGGAGGTTTTACTGTAGGTGATTCCATAAGGAATTGTACCGGCAAGATATCACAGAACTCTCTTGACAGCTCACCAGTGTGTGCTGAGAGGACAGTACATATATTGACACACCTTGTTGACACTGTAAGAAATATCAGGCCTAGTGATGGTAATATACTGAAGAGCTACAACCATACTCCTGTAAAATGATGGATCAACAGTTGGTTCCCCTTGAGATTTAGATAGGACAGGAGAGACTACAATAGGTATAGGGGTGGCTTTAGCTCCAGCCATACCAGCTCTTTCCAAAAGATTCATAATGTACTTGCCCTGACTCAGATGTAGACCTTGAGTTGTGTGTGAGACCTCAATACCAAGGAAATGATGTAGTCCACCTAGATTCTTTAATGAAAAGGCTGAATCAAGGTTAGTAATAAGCTTCACAATGCCAACTTTTTTGCTCCCATGACGAGAATGTCAACAACATACACCAACACTCAGATACAACCAGAGAAAGTGTTGGAGTAGAAAAGAGAACTATCAGCCTTGGAAGCAGAGAAAAAAAATCGAATAAGAACAACTCGCAATTTTCCAAACCAGGCCCTAGGAGCCTGCTTAAGCCCATAAATTGCTTTAGACAGTCTGTACACTTGGAGATTATTACTGTCCTGTTCAAAACCAGGTGGCTGAGCCATGAAGATTTCTCGGTCCAGCTCGCCATTCAAAAAGACATTATTAACATTCAATTGCTTTACTGACCAATTAAAGTTGACAGCTATAGGGAGAACAACTCTAATAGTGGTAGCTTTCACAACAGGGCTGAAAGTTTCAGAAAATTCGAAACCTGTCACTTGATTGTATCCTTTGGCGACTAATCTAGCTTTATACTGAGCTATAGTTCCATGAACATGAGTTTTCAGTTTGAACACCTACTTGAAACCAATCAGGGACTTTCCTAGAGGGAGATAAGAGAGAAACCATGTCTGATTCTTAATGAGAGTTTCACACTCTTCACACATAACAGCTTTCCATCTGGGATGAGTTAAAGCTTCAACATAGGAGGAGGGTTCCCTGAAATCAAGGAGCTGTGTGTTGAGCACCTTGGTCTTGTAAATTCTTGCTTTAGCGCTTATTATCATGTGGTGTTTACCTGCAAAAGGATTAGTACCTGGTCCAGAAGGAAAATGAGAAGTATGTGGAGAACTCATACTTGGTAATTCAACAGTAAGAGGAATAATAGAGGGACTCGACTGATCGGAGGGTAATGAGATTGGCTGAGGTGTAGGGCTGGAGTGATAGGACATATGAGGTTGTCGTGAAGTCCTGGAGAATTGAGATGAGGTCGCGGATGATAGTGGAGTGGTCGCTGCCTGGGGAACTGGTATAATAAGAGGTGGACCAAGTATATGTTGGGATTTGATGGTACCGTCGCGCAGCGAAAAACAAATTTTTTTAAATAAACGGAGTTTTGAATCGAATTCAAATTGATGACGGCCAAATTTTGTAATCAATTAATTCAAACAATATTTTAATTGCTTTTAATAAATAGAAATAATTTGATTTCGTCAAAATCGAATAAGCATGATACGTTTCTATA
>BMAC01000197.1:594680-613513 GCA_014905375.1 Phtheirospermum japonicum
TTTCTCGTATTTTTCTCAATTTAGATTCAATCATATTGACATCTAACTCTGCTAAAATTAACAATTAATTTCTAGCTATCATTTTCAATAATCAGGAAACACGTGGTGTGACCCTCAATGGTTCAGGTGTAAGATAGTCGTGGGTTCACAACACATTGTGATTCGAACAACACATTGTTCTTATATGAACTCGTCCCTTAGAGTCCATGATTAAATAAAACTCATTTTACTTAATCACTGGTCAAACCAGAACCCAACGAATTATGAGAGGCGCTTAGCAACAACGCATCACAATTCCCTAGATACAAATGAAGTGCATGCAAGAACCTTTTGATATAGCTTATATGTACAGTACGATCCCTTCGCGATCTATGTCCCGATTGAACAAGAGGTATTGGTTCATCGAGACCTCTTTCTAGTTCAATAACTGTGTGTACGTTCTAGGTTCAAGATAATCTGTTCGTGTGTGACTTAGAGAAACACATTTCTCTAAACACCCCACTATTAGCTCTGCCCAGAAACTCCGAGGATTTATCAATCATCAGAACACACAGGACATCCATGACTTATCATGCGTCCGAATCCCCTACTACCATGCATAGACTTCCCACTAGATTCCCGACTATGTGAACGTTGCCCCTTTTGTTTGGCCTCCAAAGAGACACAGAGACATGTCACAACATAGCCTGTCCTCTAGTAAAGTCACGGTGAGGTACGGGTCTTAAGGATTAATGTTGTACACTATACCATAGAAATCATCTACTCGATGAGTGGGAACCACTTAGAGATTTCTAGGTGAGGGAGTTTAGTGAACTCATCTTATGAGCACCTACTTATATATGTCGATGTCCAGACACCGTGACCGATGAAACGCGGTCCACATACACTAAGTACTAGTCTTAATGGGAAAGGCCTGTATCCTCATTATGGCATAACCCTTTGACTAAGAACAAGTTCGACGAGTTACATTACGTGCTGGATTATCTCACGGTTCTGCTAGACCAATCCACCGTAATAAAGTAACTTCATCAGGACCATACCTATGCAACTAGCATGGGATAAAAGATATGGAATGCCAATAAGTATAAAAGATATTATTACGAATAAAAACCAATTGTATTACAAGAGAATGGTCATACCACCGCCACAAGTTGGCTTGTTGGTCACCTTATTCTAACAGTATAGATGGTTGATTATGAGGTTGAGGTAAGGTCTTTGGTGACTGTGATGAGGTCGCATGTGATTGTGGTGAGGTCACATATAATTGTGGTGAGGTCGCATATGATTGTGGTGAGGTCATTGATGGTGTAGTATCTTGGGGAACTGTTATAAGAGGAAGTGGACCAAGTATAGAAGGTTGAATATTGGAGCAGGATTGAGGTTCGGAATTCTTGGTAAAGGGAATTTTGAGATCATCAAAGATCACATTTCTGGTGATTATGACCTTTCTATTTTGTTGTAAGACTTTGAATCCCTTATAGTGTTCATTGTAGGCAAGGAAGGTACTAGGTTGAGACCTGAATTGTAGTTTGTGTTTATTAAATGGTCTAAGATGAGGGTAACAGAGACAAACAAAGAGTTTAAGATGAGTGTAGCTGGGAGTTTGATTGAGTAGGAACTGGTGAGGGCTTTTGTATTGAATGGTTTTTGAGGGTAGTCTGTTGATGAGGTAGACAACACCAGTGCAGAAATAACATTCTAGAACAGACATTCTAGAATGCCTCAGACAACTATGTTCTAGAATGTCATCTAGTGGCATTTCCATAATAAAAAGTCATATGCTAGAACAGCTTTTACAATATACGTTCTAAATAATCGGGGTCTATTCATATTTAGAACGCCTTAAAGAAAGACGTTCTTGTTTATTCAATATCTAGAACGCCTTTAAAAAGGGCGTTCTTGTATATTAACTTATTTGGAACGCCTTTAAAAAATACGTTCTTGTATATTTATCTAGAACGCCATTAAAAAAGACGTTCTTGTATACTAAATTATTTAGAACATCCTTAAAAAAGACGTTCTTGTATATTCAATATCTAGAACGCCTTTAAAAAGATGTTCTTGTATATTAACTTATTTAGAACGTCTTTAGAAAATATGTTCTAGAATGTAATAGAATTTTAATTTTATACTCAATGAAAAAAGATCACCGTCACTTTTCCCTAGCTCTATGTTATCTCCTCGATTGATTCGTCTCAATCTGCTCTCCCCCAATCCATCCATGAGAGAAAACAAAGCAAAATAAAACCCGAAAAGCTCGAGTTGGAGGCCTCTCCCATCTAGATTAGGGTTTTCTCTCTCTCTCTCTCTCTCTCCGGATCATAGTTGAGTTCACTGAATCATGGGTGGCCATGGCGGTTTGAATATCCTTCTACAGAAGTGTGGGAACATTTATAACTACAAAAATCGAGAGAAAGTCTGGCGTAACGAGGAAGCCGCCGTGAAGGAGAAGCAGCTCATGTGTGAGAAATCTCGGAAGCGTGACACCGAGTTCCACCTCGAGAAGCTCTGCCAACCCCATAGATTAGCGAGACGTGGCCCAACCAAATCCTATGTCCAACCATCCTCCTTCTCTGCCCAGCCAGAACTTGTTCCCGAACCCTCAAAATATGAGTCCGACCCCAAGCACATCAATTTGTTCGAAGGGATCCGAGTTTTCGACCCGATTAAATCCGGTGATGGAAAATGGGATGAAAAGAAAGGAGATTTTTAAGTGATGATACTGATAATAATAGGAATAAGAAGGTTAAAGAGGAGGTTAGGAAAGTGGGGCCCGAAGATGAGATGTATAGGTTGGGGTATGGGCTTGTCGGGAAAGGAGTGTAATAGTCGTGGTATATGGAGAAGAGAGTGGCAAACAAGAAAAATATTGACAAAGATGACGATGAGGATGAGGAACTCAATGAGAAAAGAAAGAGTGGCTGGAAGAAGACATTGGAGGAGTTGAGGGACGAAAGGTTGAAGAGAAAGAGAGGAAGGAGAAGGAGGGAGAAAGGGCTTTGTTAATGCTGAAGTCCAAGAAAGATGGAGTTTTTTCTTCCAGGAGGAGAGGTAATTATGGCCAGTAACTTATTGTTATTGGGTTTTGTACATTTTCATTTCTTTCCCTTTTTTCTATGGATAATTGTAGAAATGTGGTTTGAGAAAATCAATATGTTGTGTGTTGTTGGAGAAAGGTTATTCGTTCATGTTTCATTATTTATCATCTTTATGATGAGTTGGTGGTTTATATTTAAGTTCCATTTCATTGTTTACCTTTTGGTAATTTGTATTTAAGCTGAAGTGATGTTCACAGGAAAAAAAGCTTGAGTTGGTGGCAAAAAATGGTGGACTGTATGTTGAGTTACGCCAACAGGAGGTGCGAGAAATTGGGGCTTGAGGAGACTAAGTTGCGGCTGGGGATCAGATTGCTCGGCTGGGGATCGGACTGCATGATGATGACATTCTTGATACCTACTCCTGTTTAGTTCCACTAAAGCAATCACTTGTGGTGTATTTAACTGATTCCCCAATTTGTTCATAGGTAATTTTGTCTGTCTGTGTATTTAATTGATTGAATTTTAATTGTTTGGTTTCTCTCGCCTTAATCTTTACATTTTCTTTTTTTCCCACGCATCAGTCTTTTACAGTTTTAGTGCTCTTGCTGCGATTGTCTGGTAATATGTTTTCCTCTATTTCATGATATTTGTTGATATTTTATTTCTTATTTTCTATAAATGGGTACTGGATTTGTGAAACAGTGGCTTTTTTTGTTTAATTTTTCGTTGCCATTATGGATAATAGAAAAACTAGGTATTGATACTCCAGGTATGGTACCCAGTTTTGATCAATCGGGTTTTCTGATTTTTCTTTCTGCCTTTTGTTTTTATTTGGCATTTTGATACTATTTGAGTTTTCTCCTAATTCTGTTTTAAGCCTTTTGAAATCATTTACTTTTAGTTAGCTTAACTTTTGTTACTTTTATTGATTGATGATTTATGTTGGTAAAATAATTATCCTGTGTTAGAACCTGGACACACTTTACAATTCGCAAGGATTGATTCCTTGAGGGAGGTAGACTAATATATGTTGACATGAAAAGAACTGAAAAAATATCTCATGGTCATCATCCCAATATTTGATAGGTAAATGAGAGTGAGAGAGAAGAAAGAGTCCTTTTTCAATAATGTGTCTATGTTTTCTTTCGGCAAGGCCATTCTGTTCAGAAGTGTAAGGGCAAGAGATTTTATGATGGATCCCATTGAGTGAAACAGGTTCGTGAGGGCTGAATTCTCCCCCTCCACCACTTTGTACAGACTTTATTTTAGATTTAAACTGAGTAAGGATGAGATTTTATAAGTGAGTGAAAGCATTGATCACATCAAATTTGTGTTTTAGCAGATAGATCCAAGTATATCTAGTATAATGATCTATAAAGGAAACATAGTAAGAAAATCTATTTGATGATTTTATGGTAGCAGGACCCCAAACATCTGTATGTACGAGATCAAAGGGTTTTGTATATACAGTTTCTGAGAGAGAAAAGAGTAGCTTATGACCTTTACCCTGGAGACAAGCTCAACAAGTAGAAAAGGTTATTTTATTATTTGAGATGGAGAGATTACAGCTTTTGAGAACTCTATGTAGTACATTATTGGCAGGATGCCCTAGCCTAAGATGCCATAACTGCAAATCTGCTTCCTTATTGTTATTGCCGAGCTCGGTGATGAAGGTATTAGGGTCTTGATTTCTGAGAGGAACAGGTGCATGGTAGGAATCAATAGTAGGGGTGTTGGAAAATTGTATGTCAAATTTGTAAAGGCCATTCCAAAGAGAGCATCTGAGAAGGGTTTGATGGGTAACCTGATCCATAACATAGCAAGAAGTAGAATAAAATTCAAAGTACACAGAGTTATCTTTAGCAAATTGAGAAACACTAATGAGGTGTTTAGTTATGTGCGGAACATGAAGAAGTTTTTTGAGTAAGAAGGATTTGTTGTTGGATTTTAAACTGAGAATTACCATTATGAGAAATGCAAAAACCTGATCCATTTCCAACTTGAACCTTGTTGTTCCCTTGGAATTCCGAGGCAATGTTGAGATTGGAGAGGTCATTAGTGACATGATTAGAGGCTCCTGAAGATCTGCATACCAGCTCACATCACTACCTAAATCAGACATTAGTGACAGAGCAGGGAGATCAATGGACTAAGTGACTGGATAGGCTGAGTAGGAGCTCGCAGAGGTGTTTGAGCCATTTTGAGCATTATTGGATGGTGCAGTGTATGCAACATCAAACATGTAATAACACTTGTCAGTAGAGTGGTTAAAGTAACCACAAATTTGACAAGGCGACCTGTTTCCTTGTCTGAAACCTCTTCCACCTCTTCCTCCATTGCTACTATTCTTTCATCTGCCACCTCTTCCATGGTGGTGACCTCTTCCTCTAATAGCTCCTGCAGCAGTCCAGGTTTCTATTCTCTGACCAGAGAACTGAGTAGTGAAATTGATATTAGGGTTTGATCCTTCTGTATTGATGAGATTTGATGAATTTCCAGCTGCCAGTCTGGTTTCATAGTTTAGTAACATAGCTAGAATGTTTCTGAGAGTGAGTGAGTTACTCCTAGCTGTAGTTGTTACCACCACTGGGTTAAAATCTCCTCCGAACCTAGTAAGAACATGAATTGCTTGATCTTCTTCAGAAATTGGTTGGCCAGCAGAAGCTAGCATGTCGTAACAAGTTTTTATTTAGTTGACATAGTCCCTAATGCTCATGGTTCCTTTCTTGATAGAGGAAAGCTGAATCTTGTACTGCATTTTTCTGGCTACATTTTATCTGGAGAAGTTAGCCTCAAAGGTTTACCATATCTCCTTTGAATATGTGAGGCCAACCATCATGGTAAGCAGATTTTCAGAAAGAGAAGAGAGAAGGCAGCATGCTAACAGCTGATCTTGCCTTACCCAGAGTAGAAACTCAGGATTTACAAATCCTTCTGCGATCTGGGGTGGAGATCTGATTTCTCCTTTAATGTAGCCTTCAAGGTCGTATCCTCTGATGGTTGTATTGACTTGCATTTCCCAAAGTAGGTAATTTGAATCATTTAATTTGATCGAAATAAGCTGATTTTGTAACTGAATAGCTGAGTTTGAATTTTGTGAAGATAGAGTATTATTCAAAATTACTGGATGACAACTCCCTTGAGAATCATGTGATGGAGTGGTGTTATCCTCCATGAGAAATAAGAAGCAAAGAGATGAATAAAGAGGGAAGATGTATTCAGATTCAGGAAGGAACCCGCTCTAATACCATAAAAGATTAAAAAGCTCATATATGACAGAAGTGACAATGTTCAGATGTAACTTTTTGTAAAATCATTTAATAATTTCTTAATGATTACACCAGAGAATGTTACAGCTATTTATAGCAACATAGCAACATATATGACAAATGCAGTCATAGAATAGGTGGCTAGAAATGCTACAGTTCACTCTGCAATGTCTACTTAGAATATGTGGTCACTAATGCTACTGTACAATGTGATAGTTGTATTAAATTGATGTACTAGACTAGGTCTGACAACATCATCTGTAGATCGACCTCTTATGAGACCCATTGCGAGCTTCCTCTGCGACCTCTTGTACGACCTGAATGGTCGATAATCCTGCGACCTAGCGTTGCACACATCTTCAGGTTCCTAAACTCTATATGAACACGCGACCTGAATTTATCAGGTCAATGTCAATTAGTAGTAATGACAGCGGTGGCAGGCACGATGGCTTTCTCCTCATGGCCGCGATGGACATCAACAACTAGGACTCAAAGGTTGTCCGATATGATGGCTTCTCGATTGGGCGTCTCTTGTGCGGATGAACTGACGATAGCCTGCGACTGCAATTGTCCCTTTTTCCGGAAGTGACAAGATAACAATGATGGGGTTTCGAATTCGGGCTAGGTGATGGGTGCAGGTGCGGTAGTGATGGGATTGAATTGGAAGGCGACCGGGATAACAGCGGAAGGCAGAGATGGGCTTGAAATGGCAGTTTAAGTGACTGTCATCGGTCAATAATGGCAGGGGTATTTTTGTCCTTTTGACTTTAGTCCGCGAGCTTGGGAAAAAATGGTGGCGATGGGTTTCGGAATTCGTTGGTGATAGGCGCTACAATTTTTGGTAGTGGGGTTTCTATGGCTATCGAAAGTGGTGAGGGCTCCGATTGGGGCTGAAATGGAATTTAATAGTTCTGGTTGGTTTTGGTCCTTGATTCTGTCTCGACAGTTGTTGGGCAAGTTCCGCAGCAGCGATTGAAGGTAGTAAAAGACTGGCGGCTGAGATGGTGACTGAAACTCGAAGGCTGGGTTTGGTTTGGGTTTCAGGTTGAGATGGTAACATGGCAGTGAGGAAGACGATGGTGATGGGTTTGATTAGGGTTCATAAGTGCGGGCGGTAGTGGTGATGTTGGTGTCTTGATCTTGGTGACTGGAATTGGGTTTGGTGGCTGTGGTTGTGACTGGTTCGGAAACGGCTGAGGGTGGTGGCTGAAGATGGTGATGGGCGATTGGGTTTTTAAAAATCCGGCCCGTGGGATTGGATTGTTAGGCAAAGCGACAACAGCCACAGTGATGGAACGAGTAGTTGAATAGTTGCACCCAACGTGACACCCAAGTTGAGGTCAGGTGTAGTGGGCAGAAGATGAACAAAACCCATACCTGGAGAGACACATGACCTAACACCCGAGCTGAGGTTGGGTGTGATAGATAGTGGCTCTGCAGGGACCTATAACCGAGGTGGTCGGGTGCAAGGAATAGTGGAGAAACAGATCCTAATACTCGACCAGACACCCGAGCTGCTGGTCAGATGCCATGTAAGGTACAAAGCAGCGGACTTACTGTACAACAACGAGAATTAGGTCAAATCAGGGTTTTAAACCTTATAAAAAGCCACACACACCCATAAAACATACCATGAATTGGAGGAGTGTCATAAGCACATAGGATAGAAGCCTAAAAGGTTACTCGAAAGAGAGGAACATCACCACGACAAGAATAGAAAATGAATCACTAAATTCATGGTGGTTCTATCTTTCTTTCATTATTTTATACATGATTATTATGATTTACTCATTGTATTTTACTTTCACTACGTCTAGTTAAACACCTTTTGACTTTTAGACATGAAATAGATTGATGACAATTGTTTCTTAATTATCTCTTAATTTATACTTTACTATCTTTTTTATCAATGCTATTGTTTTATTCAAATATCTTTTGATTTCTTGTAATTTTTAACTAGTCACAAATATTTATGCACATTTAGAACATTGTCTTGTTAGATGATGTTTGACTTGTGGATATTTGACATAAATTAATATGCATATAAGACGGATATAGGGGTTTGTGAAAGCACTAAACCTTATACCTTTGGGGGTTGAATTGCATATTTTAAGTTTCAAGAGAACCATTTTGTGTAATTCAATCAACAATTCTAGAAAACTCTGAAGAGCGAGTAGATGATACAAGTTATTATTTTATAAAATAGTAAGATGTAAAGAATAAATTATTTATGAAATAAGAAGTTATCAATCAACATTATTGTCTAGGTCATTGATTTCCAAAATTAGTTTTGTTTTATTTTACATTCTAGTTTATTCATGTTATTTAAATTTATTTATCTAACAACCCTTGATTACATCTAGATAAAATCAATAATACTACATTTGTTGTACTTAGTGAATATACTTAGTCTATGTGAAATACAACACTACTTGCCAGTACTACATTTGAAATCCGTACACTTGCGGCGGTTAAGAAAAGAGACGAACAATTTTATGGTGCCGTTGTCGGGGACTAATTTATTTTTACTTATATTACAATAAGTAGCTAAGACTTTAATTTAGATATTTCTTTTTCACGTTATTATTTGATTTGAGTATTTATTTCGTGTGTATACATATCCTCTATTTTGTTAATAGTGTTAACTATTAATGCTGAGGTGTCGAAAGGAGAGTGTTCCGGGGCTGATGTGGACCAATTAAATTTCTCCAAAAATGACGTGTCGGCCTGTGGTTCATAGGGGGTCTATTTTGGGAGGAGGCCAAAATTTTGACCAGGTATAAATAATAACTTTTTATTTATTTATGTTAATATTGTTTTGTCAACCTTTTTTCACGGCCTTCCACCATGCCAGAATTCTCTGTATTTCTTCGTTTTTCTTCTTCTTATTTTTTCTTCGTGTTATCTCTTCTCTTACCTTCTTCGTTTTTTTCAACACGCCATAACTTTTTCTTCTTTCTTATGTTAATATAGTGTATGAAATTTCCCAACTTTATAAATATTTTTATAAGATTACGATCTGAAAATAAGTTTTTATAAAAATCTTCAACTTCATAAAAAAATCCCCGATGTGTTTTCTCCATGATAATTGTCAGATTTGTTTTTGAAATTTTCAGATCACTTTCATAAAACTTTTGTATTGACAAAAATTAATCCAATTTTTCGATCTGCTGTTTCCTACATAAATTAAAATTTCAAATAAATCAGTTCAAGTAGTTTTCCAATCTGAGGTCATATATCTTTTATTTAACTTAGTTTTCGATCTGAACCAATTTCTGGATCTGCTGACATCAATATTGCTTTTTTTGATCTGAACCAATTTTTTGATCACCTGACATCAATATCTCATAGTTTCTTCATCTGCATTTACTTTATGCATATGCAAAATAAAGGGGAATGAGGTGGGGTTTCTTCATCTGCCATAGATCTAGGCAATATATTTGAGAAATAGACTAGAGCATTAATGGAGGAGCATTTTATCGGGCTGATAGGCTGGGTGGAGGAGCACCGGCCCGAGCTCGGCCTGTCAAAGATTTACGTCGCCAGGGTGACAAAGGAGGAGCCGGCGGTGGGGGTGTCCTCCGGACATCATTTTCCGGTGAGGAAGATTGATTTTGGATGGGGATTGCCAGTGTTTGGTTCGTATCATTTCCCGTGGGGAGGAAAATCGGGTTATGTTATGCCGATGCCAAGTCTAAAGGGGAATGGGGATTGGATTGTTTATGTGCATTTGCTTGATTTAGGGTTCATATCATTTCTTTTTATTTGATTTTTGACTCTATTTTATAAATTCAAAATTAGTTTAGGGTTTGTTCTTCTCTGATGAATATTTGTGTGGGATTTTTTTTCGATTAAGATATTGTACGTCATGAAGAGCGCCGGGTGTGGGATTGCCTCGGGTACGATTCCGAATCCCAGATCTCTCAAGGCCAACGAAAAGACGATGCTCGAAGTGACGGTCAATCTGCCGCACAGCGCCGTGGTGAGCTTGATCCGCGACATCGTCAGCGATTGAGATATCGATTGCGATTTGGAACTCGGGCTGGTTATTGATATGCCGGTGATTGGGAATATTACGATTCTGATTTCGTATGCCGGTGAGATGAAGCTGTCGACTATTTGTGGAATTTTGAGGAGAAAAATTGTGTGAGTTTGCTTCTGCTGCTACTGAAGCCAAGTAATTGTTAATGATTTTTTCTCTTCATGTGTCTGGTTTTGTGTTTTTTCTTCTTCTTGACAATTGGCCAATTGCAGAAATAGATAACTATTAAACAATAAATGAAGAAGTCACGGTTTATTTTATTTTAATTTATTGGCCGTTTGGAATCTTATTTGTTGACCGGGTTAATCTTTTTTGATGAAAAAGCGTATGTTTGTTGCTTTTCTGTTTGGCAGTATTTGCAAGACTTTTTTGTTGATCAGCATTATAGATACATGTGTTATGCGTGCGTGTATAGACGATAGAATATGGTATGCGTTTATTTATTTATTTTATCCAGTAATAGTTTTGCGCTATGCGTTTGCATTAGGTAGATTTGGGTTCAGAGTTTGTAAACAGTTTGGGTTTATTGATGCTTGGTAATGAATTCGTATATCTCAATATTGATCCTTCACAGTATAGATAGGGTTGGAGCTATGATTTCGTTCAAAAAAAAAAAAAAGGTGCTTTTGCTCCATTGTGTTTGACTGTCAAGGAGCTATATTGATTGGAGTTTTTTTTCTTGGGATTTAGTTGTTGAATTATTTGGCTAATTAATAATCGTGTTAAAATCTATTTAACAGTGCATATGTCTTGCTGGGGATGGGGCACTGCCCGTTCGGTAGTGATTTTGATCAGAAGGTATTTTGGAACATGAAGATGTGTAGAAAATGGGAGATGGGGCATTGTCGTTTGGAAAAAGGTGTCATTATGTTAATGGGCAGTCAGGTATACTACGATGCGACAATTTACGAATATTTGATTCTTTTTCAGTCAAGACAAAAAACTCAAAAAGAGAGGTGGCAATTTACGAATATTTTTTTAAATCGGTGCCGGTGGTGGTTCAAGGCAAGGCGGCCGCATAGAGGCTCAGGCTGTTCGGGGTGAACATGGACTGCCCAATTAAAATTCAAAGGTGAACATGCATTTCGTTTTAGTTGACATGTTACTGAGCTTCTTGATATGTTAATATTTGGATAATATTTTCGCATATGAAGTTTGGCAAAGATGTACTTTGATAAAATAGTGCGCATCGTCCTTAAACATGGTCTGATTTGTAAGACTACATTTTTGTAGGATTAATTTGGAATTGCCCTTTTAGTCATCTGGTAATGTTGTGAACAGGTTACTGCTTCAACCAATAAGGGCGTAGATTCTACTCTCCCTAACTATCCAAGCTTACAACCTCAACTAATATGCCAGCATCACAATTATGCCATGCATCTAAGTCCCGTCCTTTTTCTTTTGCTTTTTTTTTAATAAGTGGTAATTACAAATACTATCGCTAACCCTAAGGTTTGTAGTTTTTACAAAAAAAAAAAAAGAAAAATTGTTAATTTAAATGACTTAATCTGACAAAATTTGCTGACCCCGTCAGATATGTTATAATTTGCTAACCCTAAGGTGGTTGGGGTTGTATTTGTTATCTAAGTGATCAATATTAACAATCTGGTGGGGTTTTGTTGAAAAACAAGTTTTTTAGTCATTATTTTGGCATTACTTTCCATTGCTCAGGCTTTGTAAATGTCTCGAGCCGAAACGGTCGAGACATACCAGGATCTTTTATTATTTTATTTAAAATCAAGGAGCATGACTGAAATATTTTTGCCAAAATCGACCCATTTCCACTCAATAATTTCAATTTTGGAAGATAGATGTTGCTGCTTTCTTCTTTTTTGTCTTTTTTTTTGCGGGTAATTAGGCTAAATCCTGGGGTACTTTTGTAAATATACCTAAAATGAATTGCAGAGCACAATTGGAGCATAAAATGTGTTATCAGCAAGAAAATTTAGATTCGGTAAGATAGTTTTTTTCTATTTTTTTGGTAATTAGGCTAAATCCTAGGGGTAGTTTTGTAAATGTACATAAAATGAATTGAAAACCAGAAATGGAACATAGAAAGTGTTATCAGCAAGAAATTCTAGATTCAGTATGATGATTTTTTTTTTTTTGTGTCTGTAATCCCAAAAATGACGATTTTAATTACTTTTCGACACTAATATTATGCGTAGAATTACAAATTATATTTTTTATCACTCACTGACTTAACCACCTATTTCAGTTGTAATCCACCCGTTCGCCGAGCACATCTCCTACTTCATGCTCTTCTCGCTACCAATGATCACGAATCTGTACTTGCGAAACGCGTCCTTCATCTCAGTTGCCGGTTACATAACTTACATTGACTTCATGAAATAAAACACGTCCAATGATCAGGTTTCTTTTTTCTGTGATTCTAAAATTTTTCATCTTTTTTTTGCAACTATCCAAAACTTCATGGGTAGTTTTCGTAATCTTGAAAGATTGGTGTTTTTTTTTCAAAACTCAGCCAAACTTTTGCACTTGTAATAATCCCTACAAATAACTAAAGTTTCCTGACATATATTGGTTTCTGATATGTTGTCGTACAAAAGAAGGGTTAATTACAGAAAGAGCCCTTGAGATTTGGTCTAATTAGGAAACGAATGAAAATTAATTATAACATTGCTACCATCAAGCAAAGAATAATTTGGTAAATTCCATTATTAAATTCTACGTTAAACATTTTTTTTTAATGATGTGAATCCCGTTAGTTAAAACATATTCTTGAAGACATATTCTAATTTCTAATTCCTTTGATTTCCCATGTTGCATATATATATTTTCTAATATTGCATGTTCAATAAAATAAAATAAATTAAATTAACGCGTGTTGTTATTTTCAGTTACATTGAGAACGGGAGTGATTACCGGTATCCCACACCCTCGGTGGTGACAATGAATTTGGAAGACTCGCGGACGTTGAAATTGTCGGTGTGGCTGAGACACCGTATGAATCACTAGAACATGGGCGAGAAGTGGAAGTGGAGAGCCATTTTGGTCGAGGAGATTGTTAAGATTTTGAAAGAGCTCGACATTGAGTACCGTTTGTATCCTGTCGATATCAACATTAGTGAAATGCCACCTATGAACTCCACCAGGATGCCTCAAGCGTGGACTACTCCCCCGACCAACTGAACCATTTAGAATTGACTTTTGTGTCGGATCGTAGAATAGGAATGTGAAACTAACGGCGCAATGGGAAATATTTTTTACCATTTGCTTTCTTTCTTCTACTATGCATGCAGTTGGTTTTGTACGAGTAGAGATTTATTATTATTATTATTATTATTATTATTATTATTATTATTATTATTATTATTAGTTTTATTATTATTATTATTATTATTATTATTTTAAATTTATTTTTAGCAACTCTCATGCTTGGAGAGTAAAATTAAAAAATAATTAAAAAAATAAAAAAAATACTAAGAATTCAAATAGCTAAAATTTAAGAAAATCACTTTAAAACTTTATTCAATTATTATATTATATTGAAATCTTCTTTTTTTTTATATATAATTTAAGCAGCTAATTTTTTGGAAATGAGTTAAATTTAACAATATTCTTTTTTATTTGATATTAATAATTCACATTCTTAATTTAAAAAAAAATCATTTTTATTTTTATTTTTAATATACATAGAAATAATTATATATGTGAGTAGGGAGTAGGGAGAACATTGCGAATATTAAAGATCATTGCCCAGATGTTAGGCAAACTATAAATAAAACTGAGCTTATGTCGCCAACAAAGTGAAATGTACAATTGTTAATAAAACTGAGCTTATCTCACCAACAAAGTGAAATGTACATCTGAAAAGTTTCACAACCCATTTCCATTTTAAAGCATGCATTTCAAAACATATTGTAAGGGGCTATTATAGTGTTGTACGTTGAAAACAAAGAGATAGTAAAAAAAAAAAAATGCATTCATGCTGAAATTTTTCAAAAGGAAGGCTAATACACCATAGTATTCAGATCCGAGAAATCACATTCAACCAAATTTCTAAATCATATATGAAATACATTTAGTTTATCTACTTGCCTAATCATAATTCGAATTCGAATTCTATCTTATTTTTAGGGAAAAAATTCTAAAAATTTCTATTTTTAGGGAAAAAAATCAAATTCGAATTCTGTCTTATTTTTGCTGCAGATATATCAAAGCTATAAGTCAAATCTTTCACATGGAGATACCCTTGGAACAAAACCAAGCCTATGGAAAAAATAATTAGTTGCTAAACTTAAAAACTAATCCCGTGCTTCGCATGTATAAATTCACTGGAAAATTATTTCCTCGATGTTAGATAGTATCAATTTGTGATTTGTCGTTTTTATGGAGTGATGCAAGATAATCAAAACATGAGCTATTTATGATAACTTTTCATCATCCGCCGTCCTCCACCCCTGACCTCATAGATAACTTTTTGTTTATGCTTTAGATTAAATTTATGATAATTGTACTTAATTATTTGATTTTTTTATATAAAACATTGAACTTCACTTGCACATTTTTTTAAATAACTTAGGTTTTGATTGCCTCGCATCACTCCATAAAAACGACACTGAGCAAATCACAAATTGATACTGTGAGTCATTTTATGTTAATAAAATATTTGATTGAAATATGGTATTTTCATATTTTGTCTAAATAAATACAGTGTGAAGTTCTTGAAAAAACAAATTAATTAAAGTTAAAATTAAAGTGTGCCGATTTGTTAATTACTCTATAAACTTTTAAACTTAGCTCAAATACATATGGAAACAAGAATTTCGAAACATGTTTAATGGAAAGGAAATTAAATGAAAAATAAATTTAACAAAATTCTTGAATTTACATATGCAAACAAGAACTTCGGTCTTAATTATATTTTCCACCTCTCGAATGAATATGATAAACTTATAAAATATAAATTTGATATCTCTCAAGGGGTCCTTAATATTTTCATAATTTCGCTTATCTTCGGGTTTAAACGTCACATTAAGGGTAATTTGCTATGTTTAATAACTAATCCCGTGGATTGTATGCATAAATGCACTTGAACATTATTCATTGTGAAAAAGATGTAATCTAAATAGAAATATACAAGAACTTGAACGATTTTTATATTCGAACGAGACACCACATAAGTTTAAAATACAATTATACTTTAAGATTTTTTATTTTATTTTTATAGCTATCATAAATCTTTCAAAAGTGTCATTATAAAACTCGTATATAATGCACAATCTATTTTCTTTATTTCACAATATTGATAGTTAAGATCATGAAAATTTTTTGTTGCGACGAAAATGATATCATTGTAAACAAAACAACTAATGTAGCATAAAAATTTCAAAATTTAAATTGAAACAACATTTTTTTTTTCTTTTTGATATAATAATTCACATTCTTAATTATTTTTTCGATAAATCTCATATTTTTTACATTTTTTATATGTTTATATATATATATATACATACATGACTGGATCACCTTTTATAGATGTGTTTTAGAGCAAGCTACTCTACGGAGGGATGATGAATATCCCGGTAGAAGCAAGAAACTATGAAATTGAGACCGAATTGGTTTCGAGTGGTGCAAAAAGATTAGTTTGGGGTAACGGTGACTCAAAAGAACATATTGATTGGTTTTTGACCAAATGGAATTTACGAAAAAATTAGAGATATGCAAATGGTTTGTTTATGTGTTTATTTCTATTTGTGTTAAAAGAGAACGAATTATAGTGGCTGAAGACGATTGATGATGGGAGCATCACTAATTTGGATAAAGTCAAGATGAAATTTCTAAACAAGTTTTATCTCCCTTCAGAGCCATTGAGAAGACTGTGGAAATGGAAAATTCTAAATGGAAATCTTCACAACAAATGTACAAAGTTTTGGATTGATTACAAGTGATTAGCCGAAGGGAGACTATATAATACCAAAAACTGCACAAGTTGCCTTCTTCTAGAATGGACTTCTAGAGCAAACACGAGTCGGTGGATCAATATTATTCAAGAAAGATAGATATCAAGCTTTGGAGCTATTAAGAGTAATAGCACTAACGAATTACCAATGTTCGTCAGAATAATCTAAGGTTGAGGAGAAATCAGACACTATTCTAATGATGATAAACCAACCAATTGTGAGAGAGCGAAATGAAGAGGTAGTAAATAGAAAAACAACTATGGAGGTTGTCTTATGCGCATTCATGAAAAACACAAAAAGTCATTTTGAGAAATATGAAGAAAAAAAATGGACAATTCTACTTCAACTATGGAAAATCAACTTGAGAAGATGGAGAATATATAAAAAAAATTGGAATGGAGAACAGTCAATCTCTCGTTAAGATTACCAATTTCTAAGGAGCAAGGAAATCGAGATAAATCCAAAGTGCCAAGCCTTTAGTTTGAGAAGCAAAATGAATTATAAAGTTGAAAGATGCCCAAAGAGGAGGATAAAGACGTAAGCAAGACAAAAGGCGTGGAGGATGAGATGAGAAGATACTTGAAAAAAATTAAATAAGGATAGAAATCCTAAAGCAAAAAAGGGTCTGAGAAGCCAAAATTGATTTTTAACTCTTATAATTACAAATATTACCATCCCATATACTTGTGGTTTAAAAAGAAAATTTTTGATGCTAAATTTACTGAAATGTTTAAGAAAACTCACATCAATATTCATTTGGCAGAAGAATCAAAAGAGCTGCTAAATTACTTGAAACTTTTGAAGGATATGATGTTGAAGAAAAATAAGACCAACATGTATGAGATGGCAAACTTGGTGGAGGATTGTCGTCCAGTTCTTTTACGTAAACTATCTCAAAAGCTCAAGGATCCCAGAATCTTCACATTTCCTTGCACCATAGGGAATTTTCAATTCAACAAAGCTTTGTGTGCTTTGGGTGAAAGTATAATTCTCATGCCATTATCTTCTGCAAACAATTAAGATTAGGAGAAGTGAATTATCTATTTTCAAAGAATTAGGATTATGAGAAGTGAATTATCCATTTTCAAAGAATTGGGACTAGGATAAGTGAAAGCAACTTTGGTGACTCTACAACTAGCTGATAGATCGTTTATGTATCCGAAGGGAGTAGTAGAAGATGTGTTGTAATGGGTAATAAATCCATATTTTCAGTGTTCGTGGTACTTGACATGTAAGGAAATAATGATCTATCATTGATTCTTAGAAGTCTATTCTTAGCCACGGTTGGTGCAATGATTGACGTGGGAAATGGGAAGTTGACACTTAAGTTTACGGATGAAGATATTACATTCGATGTTGATCAAATAGTTAAATATCATGATTTAGATGAATATAACTTTGTGGATGTGGTCGACAAATGGTCCATTGGAGTGTGGATGAGTGAATCCTTGTTTATCAAATGAAGATGATAGTGTGCAGTTAGAAACCCAGAAAGTTGACACCAAGACATTGCATGAAAGTGAGAGTTGGAGTATATTATAGGCTTCCATAAACACACACCCGAGCAGGCAACTTAGGTAGAGTCGTTGGTTGTGCATGAATAGGGATTGACAAAACCTAACGCCCAAGTTAGTGTTCGGGTCCCAGCACTAGTACAAAAACAGCATACAAGAACAGAGATTTAAGAACGCCTCAGGAGGTGGCGTTCTTAAAAGTCAGCCGGTGGCATTTTTTGTAATAAAACTATCACATACGAGAACATCTTTAAAAAAGACGTTCTGGTATACTGGATATCCAGAACGTCGTTAAAACGACGTTCTTGTATGTTAGATATCCAGAACGTCGTTAAAAAGACGTTCTTGTTTTTTGAAATATCAAGAACGTCTGTAAAACGACGTTCTCGTATGTTCAATATCGAAAACGACTTTTAAAACGTCGTTCTGGTATTGTAGGTATCGAGAACGTCTTCTTAAAGGCGTTCTGAAAAGTATTATTGAGAACGCCTTCAAGAGGCGTTCTCGTATGTCAGATTATTTTTGGACAAAAGATGATTTTTATGCATAAAAATTAAACATTAAACCCTACTTTTTCTCTCTCTCGTTCTCCGGCGATTCTCCAGTCTCCCACCATTCCCAACCACCACCGGCCGTCATCTGCCAATCGCCACCACCAGCCGCATCATCAAACCAGGCGCATTAACAACCCGTCATCTAAATCTCCCCGAAACCCCTCCTATTCAACCCCAATTCCCAATAACCATTCCCGACCAACAACCTCCAATCGCCACCACAACCCGCCACCAAAACCCGCCCCATCAACCTGAAATTGCTACTATCCCAACAACCACTAAGGCCAAATCTGTGTCTTAACCACCAATTCGCAATTTTATTTTGATTATTCAGGCTGAACGCAGCAGACTGCCCAATTCGCAATTTCTCGTCAGGAGCTGCTCAATTCTGGGATTGTAGTCCTCTAACCCTAGGTGAGAATCTCAAATTCGAATTTTAATTTTTTCATTTTCTTACCCTAGGTGAGAACCTGGTTCTGTATTTATTTT
>BMAC01000197.1:629256-645911 GCA_014905375.1 Phtheirospermum japonicum
TCTGTGGAAGTCGGTATTGTGAGTGAAAAGACGCACCACAGTCTGCAAATAAATCAGGAGGATATCACGGGGTTATTGCTAGCTAAGGAGATTTCTATTTCTGTCATGCAATTTTACAATAAGTATTTATTTGACTGCTTGGAAACACATCTTTTTTAAACCTAATAATATTAAAGCACTCGTGGAATCATCCTAACAACGTTCTAATGTTGTAGGTATCTCTACAACATATTGAAATTGTCGGGGCGTAGCGATAAATATGGATTGATGTGTCCGCTAATCCTTGAAAGTAATGGAAGTACCAATGAAGAAATAGGTGTGCTGCTTCGGAAAAGAATTGCAGAAGGAGATTTTGAGTGCTTTCTTGCACCTATTTACGAGTAAAAAGCTCTTTTATTTTTTGATAGTCGATGGCACTCTCTTCTCTTAGTTTACAGATTATTTTTTTATTATAATTAATATTTTCTCATTATGTTGTCTTATCTCATGTTTATAGGAGTTATTGGCAATTGATGAAAAAGCCGAAGAAAAGGATTTCCGATAAGATTGAGACGTATGATTTTTAAAATTATATTTTGTGGTCTATTTTTTTTACTTTTTTACTTGATTCTTATTATTTACCATATATAGGGCATGTAATGCATACCAAATGATGAAGGGGACGCACACCTACCAGTTAAAGAAGCCTCAATGGGTTTATCCGAAGGTACACTTGGTTTTCCTTAAAGTTGAATATTATAGTTCTGTCTTCAGTGGGTTTATTTGGCTGTATCCAGAAAATGACTATGTGAAACACTTTATAAAACTGGTAATGTTTCCAGTAGTATAGTTGTTTTGTTAAATTTTTCTTAATTTGTTTTTTGTGACTGAAAGTGAATTTTACAACTATTTATTGACATGTCTCTTCTTTTGCCATATTTTCACTTATCCCATAACTTAGGGTAACTAATTTAATCCGTGATCAACTTTTATATAGCACCATAAAGGATATGAAATTTGTGTGAAGTACAACATGATGTTGGAGTTATCATGAATGAGTCATCAAGTGAATACGATCGTTTAGTACAATGTACTGCAGGAACCAAGTCCAAGTTTGGTATTTAACCACAGCTATATTCTATTTGATTTGATAAGAAAGCCCAAACACGAAATCCTCTCATCACTTGAGATCCCTCTCATTTTTCTTCCTTTCTCTTTCTAAAACCTTCTGATTTCTCTCTCTCTCTCTCTCTCTCTCTTTCGGATTGTCGACCCAGTTCTGTGTTTTTGTCTTTAAGAAAAGAATTTGAGCTGACCGTATGGTTTGATTAAATAACTAGTATGTTTTGAAACAAACCGTTGGCAGTATTTTGTAAATACCATCGTAGTTAATTCACATATGCTGCTTGTGTGAAATGATTATTATGAGTCACTTTGTGCTTTGAGAAGTTTGTGAATAGAAATGTTAGCTTCAGAGGCATCCTTTATGCGACAAATATAACCGGGGCGAGGCAGCAGTATACTACAAACTGTTTTGAAGCTTGAAGATTAAATTTTCACTTGGATATTTACCATAAATTTATATTTTTTCATAAATTCTCCATATCTGCCTAATCTAATTCATAATTATTTTTTTATAGTGTTGGACCAACGAAAGACATCGGACACATGCGGGTTTTTTGTAATGAGGCATATGCTGGAGATCATCCGATTAGACATCGTTGATTCATTCGAAAAGGTTTATCGAATTTCCCTTTTCCTTTATATAATTTGTTGTTTCGATTTGTATTTGGAAGAATAGATTGCAAGTAATTTATTTGAACCTTCGTGGTCAAGTTTTGAATATTGTAATGAGTAATGATGATTGAGCTTCATATTAGGTTCTGTAAATATTTTAGGCTGAAATTCCTTGTTTGGTCAACTACTYTCATGATTGGCTCTGGATAAATTGTCTTCTATGATGCTATGATGCTACGATGCTATGATGTCTGATGRTATGATGCTATGATGTCTGATTCTATGCTGTCTCAYCCTTGTTTGGTCTTTTACTGTCATGATTGGCTATGGATAAAATGTCTTCTGTGGAACAACCTGTTTGTTTGATGCTATGATGTCTGATGTTATGCTATGCTGTCTCACAGATGTCTGATTCTATGCTGTCTCACACATGCAGGCACTCAATATGGAACAACCTTATTCGGACAAGAAAATTGATGATGTGCGTAGACGTTGGGCCGAGTGTTTCTTAGAGTTCATGGATTGATTMCGATGTAGGTGCAATATTTGTGGAAAACTTGAATGGTAGGAAAATAGGTACTCATCAACTTTTGTGGATTTCTTTTTTAAGACTTGGTGTGTATTTGGATATACTTGGAGATATTGTATTTGGATACTTGTGTTGTTGACTTGGTGATTGTGTATWATTTGTTATTAATGACATGTGTTGGTGATTTTGGGATTATATAAATGAAATTTGTTTTGTGATTTAATTAGGTACTATAATTTTGAATTTTGAAATTTMTGAGCAGGCCTAATATAAGAAATATAAATCTGGAATAAAATTCCAGAAACGTAAAAATCTAGAACGGTTATTCGGAAAACTGTTCTAGAACACAAATATTCCAGAACGTCTATTTTAGAGACGTTCTGGAAGGTATACACTTTCCAGAACGTCCCCTTTTCAGGCGTTCTCGAAAGTAAACTTTCCAGAACGCCTTTTTCTAGAGGCGTTCTGGAAAGTGTATTTTTGAGAACGCCTCTACAACAGACGTTCTCGAAAGTATACTTTCCAGAACGTCCCTTTATTTAACGTTCTGGAAAGCACACATTCTAGAACGCCTGTTTATGAAGGCGTTCTGGAAAGTGTATTTACGAGAACGTCATACAAAAGGACGATCTCGAAAATATACTTTCCAGAACGCATCCAAAAACAGGCGTTCTGGAAAGTACACTTTCGAGAACGACTGAAAAAAGGACGTTCTGGAAAGTTTACTTTCGAGAACGTCTTCGAAAACAGGCGTTCTGGAAAGTACAGTTTCAAGAACGCCTAGAAAAGGGGCGTTCTGGAAAGTGTATTTTCGAGAACGTCTGTTTTAGAGACGTTCTCGAAAATACACTTTCCAGAACGCCCCCGAAAACAGGCGTTCTAGAAAAATATACTTTCCAGAACGTCTTAAAAAAGGACGTTCTGGAAAGTATACTTTCCAGAACGTCTTAGAAAAAGACGTTCTGGAAAGTACTTCCCAGAGCTGCAAAATTGACTTTCTAGAACGCCTGAATTTTTTTTAAGAACGTCTCTGAAAAACCGTTCTTGAAAGTCTGACATTCAAGAACACCCTGATGAGGCTTTCTTGAATGTCAGACTTTTAAGAACAGCTGCATACAGAATGCCTCAGCAGGGCGTTCTTAATCTGCAGAAACAGGCGTTCTTAAAAGCTGTTTCTGCACTAGTGCAGGTAAGGTGTGAAGCAATAGAGTCTTCGAATCTAGCACCTAAGATTATTGTTGGGTGCTAGGTCTGGTGTATAAGAAAATAGAACCGAAGGCTTCCGGACTTAAGGCGTTACTGAACCATCTCATATACACCTTCTTAGGTGATTAAACCTCAACCTAGTAATTATATCCTTTTGTCTATCTTCTAATCAATTAGAAGATTTACTTGGGGGTTTTTGTGCTCTAAATCTTCCATTGGAGGGTATATTTATGATCCTAACGGTATAAGTCTATCTATTTATAAGCATAAGAATCATATGGAGAAAGTTTTTAAACCTTCGGTACAACAATCCGGTGATGCAAGAGGTTGTTAAGAAAGAGCTTGTTAATTGGATAGAAGAGAGAATCATTGGAAAGTTATACAATTTCAGATAGTCCCTAGGTAAGTATGGTATAAGTGATACTTAAGAAAGGGAGGATGATGGTTGCAAAAGATGATAAAGATGAAGTGATAACAACTAGGATAGTCACGTATTGGCATATTTATATAAGAAGTTGAATGCCGCCACTTGTGAAGATCATTATCCCCTCTTATTTATTGATCAGATGTTAGATATGTTGGCGTCTATGGCTTATTATTGTTTCTTAGATGGACACTCGAGATACAATCAAATAATGAGAGACCCCAATCAAGAAAAAACTATGTTTACTTGTTCTTATATTACTTATGCATTTCGTTGTAAGACCTTTGGTATTTGTAATGCACCCGCTACTTTTCAAATATGTATGATGTCAAAGTATTACGGTCATATTTAAATATGAAGGAAGTAGTTATGGATGATTTTCAGTATTTTATAATTATTTTGATAATTGTTTGCACAATATAACCTTAGTTTTGTAGCGATGAAGAGACTAAACCCGATTTGAATTAGGAAACGTGTTATTTTATGGTAGGACATTGTGTTTGGCCATAGAGTTTTAGAAGAAGGTTTAGAAGTGGATCATGAAAAGACTGTGGCAATCAAACGGTTACCACCCCAAAAAATTAGAAAGCAATTTGGTGTTTTCTTGGACATGATGGGTTTTATAGGAGGTTTATTCATAATTTTTAAGAGATTTCTAAACCTTTAAGTGCATTGTTAGAAAAATATACTTCATTTAAGTTTGATGATAAATATTTGTAGGCATTTGAATTTTTGAAGAAATAATTAGTGAGTGCACCTATTCTTGTGGTGTAGGAGTAAACTCAATCATTCGAGATAATGTACGATGCTAGTAATTTTGCAGTTGGAGTAGTACTAGGGTAAAAACAAAAAGATCATCCGAGATATTTACTATGCAAGAAAAATGCTCGATGGAGCCCAACACAATTATATAACAACGAAGAAGGAGATTTTCGTAATCATTTATGCTTTTGACAAATTTCATTCCTACTTGGTTGGTAGTAGAATAATCACACCAATCATGTAGCCATCAAGTATTTATTTGCAAAGAACATGCCAACCCGCATCTAACATGCCAGATCCTTCTTTTACAAGAGTTTGATGTGGATATTCATGATAGAATGAATTGCAAGAATGTGGTATCCAACCATTTGTCGAAATTAGAGTACAAGAAAAATAAAGAACCAGAAGTCGAAGTGATCAAAGAAGTATTTCCCAATAAGCGAACTTATGGTAAAAGACAAGATACCTTAGTTTTGAGATATCATAATTTCCCGATCACCAAAGTGTTGCCACTGGACTTGTCATATTACCAAAAGAATTTTTTTCTGAGATGTGAAAATTTATATGTATGATGAGCCTTTATTATTTAAGAGGTGCGCCGGCAAAATAATTTATCGTTGTGTCCTATAAGAAGAGTGGAACAAAATTCTATAACAATGTCAGTCTTCGTCAATAGGAGGACACTTCAGAGCCGATCACACAATGGGTATATTATAAAGTGGAATTTTTGGACCTCATTATTTAAAGATTCTTATTTCTTTGTCCAGGAATGTGATCATTGTCAATCATTGGGCAATATAAACAGGAGTGAGATGTCCATGCTGATCATGATTCAAGTAGATTTATTTGATGTATGGGGCATCGATTTCATGGGACCATTACCATAATTATCTAACAGATCTATTTACATTCTCCTTGAGGGAGATTATGTTTCTCGTTGAGTGGAGGAAATTGCGTAAAAAATAAACAATTCCATGGTGGCTCTGCTATTTCCTTTGACGCACATCTTTAGTTTCTTTGGTGTCCCAAGAGTTTTAATTAGTGATGGAGGTTTCCACTTCGTGAATGGAGTGATTCAGAGACTGACTTATTAATATGGAGTAAAACATAATGTGAAACTAACATATCATTCTCAAGATAATGGCCAAATAGAGTTGGCAAACTGGGAAATAAAATAAATTTTGGAGAAGACGATCAACACGAGATTGAAGGATTGGGACCCAAAGCTTGTTGATGTGCTTTGGGGATATTTTACAGCATACAAGACACCATTGGGAACTTTCCCTATCACTGGATGCTTGAACAAAAGTGCCATATTAACATAAAAATTATGGGCAGTACAAATATTAACTTTGATTTTGCAAATGCTGACTGAGACCAATTGCTTCAACTCGTGGAATTAGATGAATTTTAGGAAGAATGTTATGAAAATTCAAAATTTCACATGGATCAAACAAAAAGATGGCATGATACGATGATCAAACATGGAGAATATACACTGGGATGATAAGTCCCCTTCCCAATTGAAGTTGTTTCCTAGCAAATTAAAATCTAGGTGGTCGAGTCCTTTCACAATTACTAAGATAATACCATCAGGAATTGTGAGTTGTTAGGTTAAGGGGGAGCAACATTTATGGTTACTAGACTGTGAGTAGAGCACTATTATCATTCAGAAATATAAAAGAATGTTTTTTTGATCGAGTTAAAAAAGATCTAAATGCCAAATACAGATATTTGGTTGAAGATGTAAGACTTAGCACTTGTTGTGAGGCAACCAAATAATTTTAAGTTACTTTTGTAGTTTAGTTTTACTTAATTTTTTATGCTATTATATAAAAGAATTTGTGTTTGCATCAAGGCCTCCACACCTGAGCACAAGTTGGGTGTCATTGGTCGAGTGTACGTGGTTAAAGAGTTACACCAGAATAGGCACCTGATTAGAGGTTGGGTACCAGGTCGGGTGTTGCGAGTCCAATATTCTGCATATCGGCACTAGAGAAGACACTTGACAGAGGTTGGGTCATGTCTTACCTTTCAATAGAGCAACAGTTGGAGAAACAAATCTTTTGTGTTTTCAACTCTTCCGCTTGATCTTGAGTTCTTAAACTTTTCTTCGCGTAAATTATCATTAAAACTTGTTTTTGAAATCCTAAACACCTTTCTAACATTAAAACCCTTGCTAAGATCTTTAATTATTTTGATTTTTTGGGGAACAATTTGCCAAAAGCTAGTTAGGTCAAATTTTTTGTTTTTATTGGCCCACTTTAGTTAACTAGAAAGGTGCACGTGCGATGCACGTGTAACATATGTTAAGTATAATTTTAATTTATTTTATTCTATATTTTAATTTTAGATAATGTTCATATTATTTATTTTTGCTTTGTATACCTTGCAAATTTGAACAATAAAGAATTTTAATGTTATGGTAGTATGAAAAAAATAAATGAAGGAATCGATAATCAAAAGGAAATTAAGTATATACTTGGAGAACGATGAAAAGAGATTAGATTACACCTTGGTAGCCATTCTATTTAGTTTTAGTTTGTATGTGTCCACAACTCCAAAAAACAAACAGAAGAAAATAGTAAATTTTATCAGACCCTGCATTTTACTAAACAATATTAATATTCATTTCAAACAATATAGTCTCATTTTAAATGATGAGTAAGTAAATCAGATATTGCACATTTATTCAATTGCCAATTTTTTATTCAATACGTTTATTCTAGTAATTTTTTGTCCTCATTGAATTTACGAGGAAAAAACTAACCCAATCAATTCAACATTGCAAAGAATAAAAACTAAGGAGTCATTTCGTAATTTAGATCATGCCTTCTCCTTTTTAATTTTAACAACCTTATTTTTCTTCTTGATGCTTGAATTCTTCTTGGTGCACTTGTTCTTCAAACTTTGTAGAGTTTCTTCTTCACTTGAAATTACTATCTCTTGCTTACGTAGATTTCTTTTCTTTCCATTCTTTCCCGTGCGCCCTACTTTCGGCTCTTTTTGAATGTGAGTAATTTCTAGTCGTTCATCAATCTTTGGAGATATTGATGTTTTTCTCTTTTCCCCCTTTTCAAGTGTGTTTTAATTTCTTCCACTCCCTCGGCCAACACAATCAATTTTTTTTCCCAAAATTTGCATTTTTGAACGCAATTAAGAATCAGAATGCTTTAGATGCTTGTAAGCTCAACCTTTTGTAATATTGTGATTCGTGTTCACCCTGATAAAATAAGAAAAGTTTTTCCTTTGTTATTGTAATGAATTCAATATTAATATCATCACATGTTCAAAGAAATCTTCCTTTTAGTTATATATTATCTATTTTATATATGTGCTATTAGATATTTTAATGAAGTTCACCAATAGGAATTTAATGTATTATATAATAATGTTACCTTTTCAAGTGATTCAATATATTCAACAACTGGGCATCCAATGAATACAGTGGCTGCCTTACCGCCCGTCGTCAAGCGTCAAATTTAAATGTTTATTTTCCTCAACTTCTCTCCACTAACTAGTAGTAGCGATAAGTAAGGGTCGAACCCACGAGGAGTGTGGTTAAATTGTGATGATTCGTATTTTATTTAAATAAATGATTGGGGTAAGGAATTATGAATTAATTCAACTAATAAAATAAACGAGCAATTAAACTAGTAGYAGAACAATCAACGAAGAATTCAATAATAATAAAGGCCTAGTTCTAGTTRAGTTTCCACCCTCGATTCACTCATTTAACCAACCACAACTTRGTAATCCATTCATCACATGCGATTAAAAACCCTAAGTAGCAATAAGCTCTGCTACTCGAATTTACCCTTACTGTGTACTCAATTTAAATAAGCTCTTTAATTGAATRTAATTATTGAATAACCTAGAATAAGCTCTCTAGGRRCAACCCAACAARAYCATTAATAATTAGGCAAATAGATTAATCTAGGTAACAAACGCATAAGCTCGGTTCATTCAACCTATYTTGTGTTGTCCCTAACGATTTACAATCATTAGTTGCTTCAGAGAAATAGTAATTACGACAATTACACGGGAAGCAATCCTATTTCTAGCAATAMATAACCAATCRCTAATCTAGGTGATCAAMCCAAATTAAGAATTAAGCAATCATAAATTGAAAATAGAACAACACAAACAATCGCATATGARGAACGAAAAACAATATTGCATAAATCAATTAAACATAGTTTCACGAGGGTTTCAACATCCCTAGAACTAGATAATAAGTTTACTCACTCATGGAGTTAATAAAATAAAAGAAAAGGTTCAGATAAACAAACATAATCCTTGATAAAATAGGAGAGACGATGTGTTGAACTTGAATCTTGCGTCTTGGGACGTCAATCTTCAAGTTCCCTTGCGTATGGATGACTTGGGACGAGTTGGAACCTCTCTGGACCTGCTTAGAACCCTAGGATATGTTATATTATGCCTCTGGGATAAAATAGGGTCGGGGTTTATATAGAATTCCTCTTTCTTGCCGCCCAAGATTCGTCCTAAAATAATTCTGCCGAGTCGGCGTCGACGGAGCGTCGACTGACGCGAACCAGACCTCGGCGTCGACGCGAATCACCTGCCTGCATCGTCCAGTGTGCGTCGTTCAGTGTGTGTCGACGTCGATGCTTCAGAGCATTAGCGTCGACTCGTGGGCGTCGACATCGACGCTTCAGAACATGAGCGTCGACGGAGCATCGACTCATGGGCGTCGACATCGACGCTTCAGAATATGAGCGTCGATGGAGCGTCGACTGACGCGAGCCAGCCTTCGGCGTCATACCGCACATCGCGTCGACTGACGCAGTCCATCCTGGGCATCGACGCGCCATCGACGCACCATTCTGAATCTTGAGTTTTCTCTCCTCGATTCGTCAATCCTCGTTTCTCTACTTCCTTGAGAGACATCCTTCGATAAATATAGCACCAAATACTTCAAAATAGAGAAGAAATATACGATTGGTGCTTGATTGCTAATAATAACAATTATACGAGAAATATGCATATACGATAATATTAAGCACATAAAATCACCGGAATTAAACCGTCAATTAGCGTATAATTTCCCATTTGTCAAATCCCCCAGACTTAAACCTTGCTTGTCCTCAAGCAATATGAAGAATTAAAGCATAGGACAACCATAATATAAGTAACTCACTCAAATTACCCAAGTGAATTTATTCGGACTCTAGACACCACTATATTTTTAGATATCTTAGACGTGTCATGTATTGGCCTAAGTGATCTCAGTAGCTTGGCAACCCCTTCTTATAGACGTCACGTCAATGTACTATGGTGCCCCCTCGCCACTCAATGGTTTGGCTCTATCCATCGTTGGAATTGATCAAATATCTCGTCCTTTCCCATTTATTTATTTATTATTATTTTTTTCAATTGAGGCCCGCAGCTCCGCACTACCGTCCTTGACTTCATAATGATGATAAGGCGCTTGATAGGAGGATTATCTTTATTGGGTGTGTGATTATTGAGTTCACCTCCGCCATGTTTTGAGAATTTGATAGTGTGATGCGCCTTTGAGCATGTGCATGAATTATTGAGCTACCAGCATCTTCGTTGGACTTCGCTCTTTGGAATTTGTAAGCGAATGCACTTTGATAAATACGGATAGGCAGCTGTTTCGGCACCTCAATTCTTTTTGATTTTTCAATTTTCTACTTTCACCATGCCAGCATACCCCAACCGGACTTTATTTGACTTCTATTTCTACTAACGAGATATCATCACGCAACCGCCAACTTCAAGGCCCCACACAAACTCATATTTAGTACGGCAACCACAAGTACATATCAATAACTCAATAATCTAGAATTGACGCCCCACATATGAATCACAAAAACACTAACATGCATACCTTTGACCTTTAAATCAAATGACGACTAAAGATTTTAACCGAAACGTAGTTCATCCAGGCAATTCAAGCAAGTACTCTTAATCTTTTCCTTTTAATCCCCCGGTGTTTATCACAAAAATTGTTAAAATTTATCAAATTTTTAGTACAAAAATCCTCAATATAACCACATAACTCACTCCCCCAAACTTAGACATTGCTTGTCCTCAAGCGAATGCAAAACAAGAACAAGCACATCATAATATCATGGGGAAAGAGTAAGAAAAGAAATCACCCGGGGAAATGTCGAAGGTCTTGGTTCTATTAATCACGATACTCGGTCCTTTGAAAAGTGGCCCACACATCCAAAACAAGACATCGCCTCCCACGCTGCAAAAAATAAGAAAAATAGAAAAGAAAACAAGTAAACGTTGGGTTGCCTCCCAACAAGCGCTTTTGTTTAAAGTCGTTGGCTTGACTTATTCCCATGATTACGTCAAAAGCGGTGCTTCCAACTCCATTCGTTCCTCATCAACAGAGTGAAACCCTTCATAATACGGTTTGAGTTGGTGTCCATTCACCTTGAACATCTTGTTCGTCTTTGGGCTAAAAATATCCACCGCACCATGTGGGAATACGTGGGTGACAACAAACGGTCCAACCCACCTTGAACGCAACTTACCGGGAAATAGCTTAAGGCGAGAATGAAAAAGTAGCACTTTCTCGCCCACTACGAATTCCTTCCTTGATATCTTCAAGTCATGAAATGCTTTCGTCTTCTCTTTATTAGATTAGCGAGTTTTCAAATGCTTCATTTCGGATTTCCTCCAATTCTCGTAGTTGCAACTTCCTTAGTGCCCCGGCTCCATCAAAATCAAAGTTACATTGCTGCACGGCCCAATTGGAGCTCCACCGGCAAATGACATGGCTTCCCAAAAATGAGGCGATACGGCGACATCCCAATTGGTGTTTTAAATGCCGTCCGATACGCCCACAGTGCATCCTTAAGCTTGATGCTCCAATCCTTACGGTTTGCTCTGACGGTCTTTTCCAAGATGGACTTGATTTCTCAGTTTGAAGTTTCGGTTTTTCCATTTGTTTGAGGATGATAGGCCATTGAAAGCCTATGAGCAACACCATACCTTCGGAGCAATGCCTCCACCGTTTTGTTGCAAAAGTGGGTGCCACGATCACTTATCATAGCTCGAGGGATCCCGAACCTTGAGAAGATCCGAGATTTAATGAAACGTGCAACAACCTTCGAGTCATTAGTTGAGGTGGCTTTCGCTTCCACCCACTTGGAGACATAATCCACCGCAAGCAAAATATAAACATTCTTGAAAGAATTAGGAAAGGGGCCCATAAAGTCGATGCCCCAGACATCAAAAATTTCACAAACCATTATGGGCACTTGGGGCATTTGACTTCTCCGTGAAAGGTTCCCCGTGCGTTGACAATTATCACATGCCCTACAAATTCATACGCATCTCGAAATAGGGATGGCCAATAAAAGCCACTGTCAAGTACCTTATGCGCAGTTCTCTTCGATCCAAAGTGTCCTCCACATGCATGAGAATGGCAAAATGAAAGAATAGCGTGGAACTCCGATTCGGGAATGCACCTTCGAATGACTTGATCAGCACAATGCTTCCAAAGGTATGGGTCATCCCACACATAATATTTCGCATCACTCCTCAACTTGTCCCTCCTTGCTTTCGTTAGCCCTGTTGGAAACACACGAGCAACAAGAAAATTTACCAAGTCAGCATACCATGGATCCACGTGTTCAACCGCAAGTAGTTGCTCGTCCGGAAATCTCTCATCAAGTTGTAGCTCGTTCCCCTCATGCACTAATCTACTAAGGTGGTCGGCCTCGGTGTTCTCGGCTCCCTTTTTGTCCTTGATCTCCAAATCAAATTCTTGGAGTAGTAAAATCCACCGCATGAGTCGTGGCTTTGTCTCCTTCTTTGTAAGTAGATGTCGTAGGGCCGCGTGATCACTAAAATCACCACCTTTGATCCAATGATGTATGAACGGAACTTCTCGAGGGCAAACACACCAGCTAGAAGCTCCTTCTCCGTGGTAGTATAATTTTCTTGGGCAGGGTTCAAGGTCCTCGAAGCATAATAGATCACATGGGTAGCTTTATCGACCCTCTGCCCTAGCACGGCTCCCACAGCATAGTCGCTCACATCGCACATGATCTCAAAAGGTAGGTCCCACCTCGGTGCTTGGATAACTGGAGAAGTGTTCAGCCATTCCTTCGGTGTGTCAAAAGCCTTCTTGCAGTTGTTATCGACCTCAAATTCCACATCTTTTTGCAAGAGCCTACAAAGTGGCGAAGCGATCTTCGAAAAGTCCTTGATAAATCTCCTATAAAATCCTGCATGGCCAAGAAAAGAACGAACTTCCCGCACGTTGGCGGGGTAAGGCAACGCAGCTATGGTATCAATCTTAGATTTATCGACTTCTATTCCTTTAAACGAAATAATGTGTCCTAGAACTATACCTTGTTCCACCATAAAATGACATTTTTCCCAATTCAACACAAGGTTAGTGTCGACATAACGTTTTAAAATCAAAGATAAGTTCTCAAGACATACCTCGAAAGAATTGCCATAAACGCTAAAGTCATCCATAAAGACCTCTATAATCTCGCCAACGTATTCCGAAAAGATACTTACCATACATCGTTGGAATGTGGCCGGTGCATTGCATAGTCCAAATGGCATGCGGCGATAGGCAAACGTGCCGAAGGGGCACGTGAAGGTAGTCTTCTCTTGATCCTTGGGTGCTATAGGAATTTGAAAATATCCCGAGTAGCCATCCAAAAAACAGTAGTATGAGTGGCCCGCCAACCTCTCAATCATTTGATCAATAAATGGAAGAGGAAAATGGTCCTTGCGAGTCATGGCGTTTATCTTACGATAATCAATACAAACTCGCCAACCCGTTTGCACCCTTGTTGGAACTAATTCGCCTTCTTGATTTTCGACCACCGTTAACCCCGAATTTTTCGGAACGACTTCAGTCGGACTCACCCACCGACTGTCAGAAATGGGGTAAATCACCCCAACATCAAGCAGTTTTAGAATCTCCTTCTTTACCACTTCCATCATTGGTGGATTCAGTCGTCTTTGAGGTTCCCTAGATGGTACAGCATTCTCTTCGAGTAAAATTCGGTGCATACACATGGAAGGACTTATCCCTCGCAAATCCGCTATGGTCCACCCGATTGCTTGCTTGTTATCCTTGAGTACTTGTCGCAGTGACGCCTCTTGGAGGTTGTCCAAGCGAGATGAAATGATCACAGGCATTGTTTCATTATCGCCCAAGAAAATATACTTTAAGTGCTCCGGTAGGGCCTTGAGTTCGAGCTCCGGTGCCTTGACTATGTATGGAACGACTTTCTTGTGTGAGTCGGGAAGTTTGATGAAATCCACGTCCTCTTCTCTCGGTTTCACATTAAGTGCGCGCAAGGCTGACACTGTCTCTCGTATGTCGTCCTCCCAAGTTGGTTCAGTTAGTGGGTAACTCAAAAACAATGAGTCCTCCCCCAAATTTCGTGTGATCATCGTCTCGAGCTCATCTTGTTCATGCATTTCGAGAAATTCCTGCGCTAGAGAGTCAAAACAATCAAGTGCAAAAACAGAGTTATCGCAGTCAGGAAATCTCATAGCATCAAAAATATTGAATTGACAAATGTGACCGTCAAATTCCATTGTTAGGGTGCCTCGAGTGACATCGATCTTTGTCTGAGCAGTGTTCAGGAATGGTCGCCCCAACAAGATAGGTGGCGATTTCGATGCAGACTCATTCATGCTCAACACATAGAAATCGGCTGGAAAAATCAACTCACCCACCTTTACGAGGACATCTTCAATAACACCATAAGGGTAGGCAGTGCTTCGGTTGGCAAGTTGGATTACCACCCCAGTTTTCTTCAATGGCCCAACTTTCAAACAGTCAAAAATGGTGCGTGGCATAACATTTATTGATGCTCCTATATCCAGCATGGCTCGATCGACTCACATGTCTCCAATCGTGCATGGAATGAAAAACATGCCCGGGTCATTATGCTTTTGTGGCAATCTCCTTTGGAATACGGCCGACACGTTTGCTCCCATTAGGACCTTTTCATCCCCCTTTAACCTCCTCTTGTTGGTGCATAAGTCCTTGAGGAATTTGGCGTAATGAGGAATTTGCTAGATCGCGTTGGCAAGTGGAATAGTGATCTCCACCTTCTTGAAAACGGCTCGTATTTGCATCTCCGTGTCTTCCTTATCTTGGCGCTTGATTCTTGACAGAAATGGAAGTGGCTCGGTCCTTGGGGGAGAAACAACGGGTTATTAAAATTATTAGAAGGTTTAGGGTTACCCTTTTCAGCATGTTTTGGCTCCATGTTTTCTTCCTCCGTTTTGTCTTCATTGTCCGGCTCTAGCACTGGGTTGGTCAGTCCTTCCACCTTCTTGCCACTTCGTGTTGTTATGGCGCTCACATTCCTCAGATTTACCTCGGTTTGAGGTGGCAGTCGGCCACTGCCTTGCGCTTCCAATTGCGTTATGTGCACAACCATTTGACTCATTTGCATCTCCAAGTTTTTTATGGATGCTTTGGTCTCTTGTTGAAATTTGGCGGTATCTTGTTGAAATTGAGCGGAACTTGTTGCCATTAATTTCACCATCTCTGCCAGTGATGATGATGAGTTTTCCCCTTGTTGTCGAGTTTGGTATTGGTTAGGAAAGTTTTTCCCCCTTTGTTGAGCTTGAGAGGGTCCTTGATCATGATTTCCAGGTATATTTCCTTGCTGTATATTTCCTTGATGATCCCTCCATTTAAAACCAGGGTGGTCGCCCCATCTCGGATTGAAGGTGTTGGGGTACGAATCATACTTTCTCCCTTGCCCATTCCCGGATCCTAACGCATTCACGTGCGCCTCGCGTGCTGAGTAAAAGTGTGGGCATTCATCAGTAACGTGCTCCACAGTTTCGCAAAAACCGCATGGTTGAATCTTTGGAGCTCCTCCCGCACTTATCATGGCCTTCAATTCAATTAAATGGGCCTGCAATGAATCATTACCCATCTCGTTTACCGATTTCAATGAAGGATCTCGGTTGCCGAATTGTTGGGAATTGGCCGCCATGTTTGATATTAGTTCCTTTGCTGCCGTCAGTGTCTTGTCCATCAAGGTGCCTCCACTAGCAGCATCAATCATGTTTCGATCAGTGAGACTCAATCCCTCATAGAAGTATTGGATCAAAAGTTGCTCGCCCATTTGGTGTTGAGGGCAACTCGCAACAAGCCTCTTGAACTGTTCCCAGTATTCATGCAACGTTTCTCCTTGCGCCCGCCTAGCCGAACAAATGTCTTTTRGAAGATTTGCCACTCGTGATGCGGGAAAGTACCTCTGCAAGAATGTTTTCTCCATAGCCCCCCACGTAGTGATGGATCCCAAAGGTAAGTAGTAAAGKRAATCTTTGGCTAGGTCTTTTAATGAAAAGGGTAATGCCCTTAGCTTGATTTGCTCGTCCGTGACTCAAGCGGATTTCATGCTTGTGCATATGACATGGAACTCTTTCAAGTGTTTGTGCGGATCATCACCAGTGAGTCCATGGAATAAAGGTAGGTGATGGATTAATCCGGACCGTAGCTCAAATGTAGCATCATTCACCGTTGGAAAGGTAATGAACAATGGTTGTTGAGGAAGGTCGGGATTTGCCAACTCCTTCAACGTTCGTTCCGCTTGAGCAGCCATCGTCTCGCTTTCTCGTTCTTCGCTCTCGCTCGAAGAATCCTCGGATATGTAATTGGGTAATGCCTGCTCCCAATTTGAAACCTCCTTCTTCTTCTTTAACTCACGACCTCTCTTGTTGATTTCCGGATTGCAAATTCTTCTTCCCGGACGATCTCAAGTTCATTCACCTGAGAAAACACTCAACAAGAGTTCAACTCGTTTAAACAAAATTAAAATACTAAAAATTACAATTTTAACGCGTCACTCCCCGGCAACGGCGCCAAAATATGACCGCCCGTCGTCAAGCGTCAAATTTAAATGTTTATTTTCCTCAGCTTCTCTCCACTAACTAGTAGTAGCGATAAGTAAGGGTCGAACCCACGAGGAGTGTGGTTAAATTGTGATGATTCGTATTTTATTTAAATAAATG
>BMAC01000197.1:668384-728535 GCA_014905375.1 Phtheirospermum japonicum
TAAACGGTTCGAAACTTAAACGAAAACAATTAAATTCTAAAACTAAAATTCAAACTAATAAATAAACTAAGGTTTTAGAGAACTTATTATTAGGCTAAACTTGCTGGAAATCACTTCTGAAAATCGGACGAACTCAGGTCTCTTTTCGTTGAAGAAACGGGCTTCGAACGGAAAATCATCGTTTTGTCGCTCGGGACGTCGTTCTTCGTCGTAGATCTTGAAAACTTATCCTAAGTTGCTGAATTTTGGATTCCCAACCCTAGGATTGTTGTTTTTAGGGTTAGCACACGCATACATAGACCTAGATACCCGAAATTCGGATTAAGAAGGGTATTTATAGGATTTTTTTCGCGAACTGGGCCGAAAAATCTGTTTCTGGGCTTTCTGGGCCCGCTAACGGTTGGTGCAACCGTTGCAGCAACCGTTAGGTATATATTTTTTTTTGCGTTATTTTGATCGTTTGAACTATTGAATCGCTGAAGTTTGGACTTGAGATTTTTAGTTTTATTATTAATATAGTTGCTGCGTTTATTCTCTTGTTCATGCTTGGTGGTGATTTGTTCATGCTTAGTTTAATAATTGCTTTAGTTTTGATAATTAATTGATAATTTAGTTTATGCTATGTTTTTTGCTTGAGAAGTTTGGATTTGATCTTGTTCTTGAGAAATCACATGCTCAGCTTAATTCGTAGTAGTTCATGCATGCAATTCATGTTAGTTTCTGTTAAACAGTTAGTGTTAACCGCTGTTGTTAACCGTTACTGCTAAGGGTTGGACCAACAGTTAGCAGTAACCGTTAGCGCTAAAGGTTGGACCAACAGTTAGCAGTAACCGTTAGTGCTAACGGTTGCAGGCAGTAACAGTTAGCGCTAAAGGTTGCAACAGTTAGCAGTTTTTCACTTGAATGTTTAGTTTAAATTGCTGAATTTGAATTAATTCTTAGTTATTGAATTAGTTATTTATTGTTTAAATTTATTTTATTAATTAGTTAATTTATTTTAGCTTAGTTAATTAATTTAGTTTTGTTCTTTAAATTCGTAGTTAATAAATCTCATCAAAACCCCCCCTTTATTTGTGTGTGTTATCTGAAATTGAACAAAACTATTTAAGGATTCCGATTGTATGTTCCTCGAGAGACGACTCGAGTCAATTTGCCAACCTACGCGCGACCCCGTTCTCTTGCGGGCAAGCTTTTGAATTTTTGACACATTTTCATAAGTAGGCAACCAAAAAGCTTGAATCATGAATCATATAAGTTCATACCTTCATCAACCTCATCATCATCAACCTTTTTATCATCAGCCTCATTATCTGTGCCTGTCACTTGAGATTGTGAAACTTTCAATTGTGGACACGTTCTCCTATTATGACCAACACCATCACAAACCTTGCACTGCCTCCGCTGTTTTGAAATTGCCGTTTCTTTTGATATTTTTAACCGCTTTCCACTTCCCTTGGCTTTTACTATTCTTGGTTCACGAACAATTGGGGTACTTCTCATGCTCTTTCCTCTAATATTTCTAATGTCCACTGACGGGCCAATGTCTAACTCATTGATAATGCGTAGCAATCTACCAATCTCTTGGTCCAAATATATACTTCTTTCTTCAGTCAAAACAACATCATCAATCAACATTGATGTCTTTTGTGATAAAATTGATTTCCAAACCATCATCGATCTCCCCGTCACCTTAACGCTCGATTCACCTACGGAGTAAATTGACCGAGTCATGGCCTTTTTGGTCCATCATTTTAGAATATACTTCTCTGACAACACCATCAACTGTTTCTTCTTGATCAAAAATGCAAGAATGTTTCTACATGGCCACCCGTAAAATTCAAACATTCCACAACTACACTCCAATATGTTCTCTGATGGATGATACTTGATGGTTCGATGGTTGTCAATTGCTTTTGATGAACCTTCTTCATATTGAACAACCGAGTACAATTTTAAACTATCACATGATGATACTTTTTGGCAATAATAAATAAAACTCCTTTGAAACTCATCTTGAAATTTTAAAAATGCGTACTTCGTGTACGCCTTCACCGCTTGCTCCTCCATAGAGTATATTGTCGCAAGTCTAGGGCGTTCAGTCAGGTCTGCATGATTTGCAATCAATTCTTCATGGCGTTGGTGTCTTAAAGCTCTATTAAATGAAGCAACAAACCGAACTAAAGTGTGTGTTTTATTGACGTACTTCTTGATAAACGAGTGCCCAGACTCCGATCTCTGACTGCTCGATATTCCAGCACTAAAAAAACACTTCACATAAGCTGGCACCCATGGAGTTCTTATTTCGTACAATGAACTTAACCAGTCGTTGCAATCCAACTCAGAGTTGGACATCACCTCGGTCCAACTGTTTTCAAATTGTTCCACGGTCTCAGAATATCTAATAATGTTCACTAACTTGTGATACTCCTCGTTGAACTTTATCGCATTAACTTTTTCTGAAAACTTATTAAGAATGTGCCACAAACAATATCGATGCACTGCACTTGGAAAGACTACTGCAATTGCTTTTGAGATAGCAGCATCTTGATCAGTAATAATCACTCTTGGTGGTGCAACATCATTAGGCATAACTTCTAAAAACTTGGAAAACAACCAAACAAATGAGTCTATCGTCTCATCGCTCAATAACCCACAAGCAAAAATTTTCATTTGACCATGATTATTAACACCAATAAAAGGCGTGAAAATCATACTATATTTGTTTGTGTTGTAAGTTGTATCAAACACAACAACATCACCAAATGACGCATATGACCACCTACACTGAGAATTGGCCCAAATGCGTCGTAATAGCTTCCCATCATCATCAGTTTCATAATCAAAGTAAAAGTCTAGATTAATCTCTTTTGCAGCCAAGAATTGATCTATTAACATGTCTGCATCGATTCCATCCAACTCTTTCCGTAGATCTTTCTCATAATTTCTAAGGTCCCTCTCCGTACAACCAATTGCTTCAGGACCCCCTGAATCAATCTCCATGAGCCTCACTTGTTGACATGTAGGAATATTTGCCTCTGTAAGTTGTTGTATGAGAGCCTTCTTTGCCTTTGAAACTTTCCTATGCGATCTTAGGAAATGGACTCTCCTCGGAGTTGTCAAAACATGATTATGCTTCTCCTCAAAACCACTTATGATCCACCCATGTCTAGTTTGTTGCTTAACAACTTGTAAGAGTGCCTCACAACCAACCCTTGTTTCACCTCGTTTGCGAGTGCAATAACGCGGATCAAGATCTTTGTACTTTTGTTGCCAGCTGTAATCTGTTTTTCCTTCCTTTGAACAACAAAATTCTTTCCAGTACACTTCATTTATTTCTTTATTTTTCTTGCTATTGTTCTTGCGTACACTAAATCCAATCTCTCGTGCATACCGGTTATAGAATTTGTAAGCCTCTTCATGCGACTCAAACTCTTGTCCGACTTTTGGTATCAAGGTATCGACAACTTGTGGCACAAAGTCCTTTTTAGCTTCCTCATATTCCATACCTGTAAACCAAAACCAATTTCAATTTTGTAATACCAAAATCTAATTCCATACCTCATATTATTATTATTATTACTTATTTATTTGTTTTTGTAATAATATGATTGTCTATATTACAGAATCATGATTTTAGGATCATTGATACTGTAGTTCAAATGATTCCACTCTTTATGTTGATCAAAACTCAAACTTTTGTAGTTCAAATTTTTTCACTTTTTTTTATATTGTGATAACAATTAAAACTTCTGTTTTTATTCATCTAACAAATTTAAATGTCAGATAAAATATGGTAAATAAGCAATTATAATAGAATGTTTTAGTGGAAACAACAAGGCAGCTGTGAGAGTTGGTCCATGGTAGTAGAATATTCAATTAGCCTGCTTTTTAGTTTTTGAATGATAAGCTATCCTATGTGAACCAAAAATATGAATTAAACCTTGCTAGACTATAAAATTAATGATTATCTAGTTACGATTACCTTTAATTAGTAACCAAATAAAATATTTTGCAAGTACAATCACGGGACTAGTATATAATTTTGTTATTCGTATTATGAAGATCGAGGCACAGTATATTATTAACAATATAGGAGAAAAAATAAATAAATAAATAAACATTACACACCTGGAACCTTGAGTCGGAGAGAGAGAGAGCTTGAATTGAATGATGAATTGGGTGGCGTATGGTGGGGTGGGGTACCTTTTAACTTGAGATCCCCTTTTTGTTCTCCAGATTAGTAATCGTATGGTGGGGNTTTGTTCATTTTTGGGTAAGAGTCATCGATGTCTGACCCAAAATTAACACGTATATCGTGTTTGGTTTGTTGTTTAAGGAGGCAATTGGCTAATTGATTAATTCAAATTCTTTACAATTAAACATTTTGGGTCTTCATCAATCTACTCTAACTTAATTGATGATTTGAACCATTTTTTTTTATTTTAGTATTTAAATGCTAAAAGCTTCTTATTTTTATTTTTATTATTATTAGTAGTAACATCATGTTTATTTTTAATTATTATTAATATTATTGTTCTTCTTATTATTCTTATTACTTTTGGTGGTTTTTCACAAGTTGGGGTAAGATTTCCACATGAAGTCTCCTACTCATTTCTCCTATTTTGAATTCATTGACGTTTTGTCTCTTAAAACCATTAAATTGTTTGACCAACATTTACACAGTTTGTTCTTCTCCAAGAAATTTTTAAAATTTAATAACCTAATTTATTTCTAGATATGTTAAATATGTCCGAGACACATGAAATAACGTGACTTAAAGTTAAGAGAAACGCATCAGAATGTAAAACCAATGATTATATTGTGAATGTGATACACCCTTTGCTTTAACCTAATGTCTTGCAGTCAGGACGTTACTCCTCATAGTGTTCATTTCTGGTCAAGCACCATAAAATGATAGCAACATCCTGTGCGAGTAGTCAACATATTAAAGTAACTAAGGTAATGATAATAAAATTGTATTAAAATATTAATATTGCCCAATTTATAAAGAGATAAGAGTACTCAAATGATGTAATAATGTTCAAGCACCTAACCAAATATATGACCCTTGGAAACATAATACCATACTTTATAAATTAATCATTAGAGAATTCTATAAACAGTTGGATTGCATGGCCGTTGAGGAACACTTAAGCTTAGAGAGTGATCCCTCTTTATCGCGTAAACGAATCTGTACTCAAACACTTAACATTCTACTGGTAAGTATGTAACAATAAGAATGATTCTAAAAGGTTATCATCTTCTTTGGCCATATGGTCTAATAATTTCGCAATTACAATTCGCCACTCTCCCTTTACTTTCTAGTTAATGGAACAACTTATCCTTCAAATACCCTTTATTTTCTAACATTTAACGTGGAATTGGAATAACTTATCCTATTAATACCTACTTTTTTCCTTCCTAAATTCGAAGAATAGTTAATTTAAACATATTGTTTAATTCATGAATTTGAATAGTAGTTAAAGAGTAAATTATTGTTCCATTCTTGAATTTGAAGAGGTTAACAAAGTCCAGAACAAATAAACATAAATAATATCCTGAAAGTCAAGGGAATTCATGATCGACGACCGTTACACAATCCTGAACGATAAAATGAAAGAACATAAAATATTCAAAAGTATAAAAAATTGTAGCGGTTTAAAGAAATTAAGGTAAATATAGACAAATAGTATTAAAATTGTCCATGTTATTATTTTATATTAAACCTTTTTCCCAAAAAAGAAAAAAGAAAGAAAGAAATAAAAAACATGCAACAAATTTCAAATATATGAGAGTATTCTTTAGTAGATGGACTTATTTGGATGGTCGATTGGCCATTTTAGCTGTTGAATGGTCTTGTGATCAGAAAACTCTATTTTTCTTTTTTTTTTGTGTGTTATATTAACTCACGGGTCCTTCAATTAAAAAAATAAAAGAGTTTTTGAATCTGGCTTCCATCATCATTTTTTCATATAAAAAATAATCAAAGAAATAAGTGTCTTAATTGGAAAAAGAAATTAAAATTAGTTAACGATGTCAGATTATTATTTGTAAGTTAGGATGCAGTGCGACATTCCAAATGAAATATGAGGAGAAAAAATTTACATCTATCATCTTCATATTGTACAATCGTCCTTGTGTTTGCTCCTGCTTTGAATGTTCAATGTTTTTTTGTGTAATATACATTTGATGAAATGTGTACTTTGTCAGGTTAAAGGAAAATATCAAACTTATATACATCATGAGGGTGGGTAGATGGAAAATAGATTATCCAAACAGGATGATAATGGAATCAACAATCAATTCGTTTAGCATCCAGATGCTTTACGAGTTTTCCTAGACTGTCCAGACTTTAGCTTATTTTATTGAAACTTAGAACTGATTAATCCATTCGAATATCTACTCCACTTGAACCTAAAAATTGACAAAGAAGTGAAGAATCAACGTCAAATTGAAAATCAACCAAATTCTTGACTTAAGTAGATCAATGGATTAGGATTATCAAGAATTCATAAATTTCATTTTGTAGCGGTAAAAAAAAAGGTGCAACTAAATTCAAGGTTCTCACCTTTGAGAGGAAACCTGATGAAAATCATTTGTATGATCGAAAACGAACGTCATCAATTCTAGTTTTGCCCAAAAAAACTGAAGAGCCGTCTAATGAAGGAAGCGATGTGTCAACTAAAGAGTCGCGATAATTAGCCGTGAAATAACCTACTATTGACCCAAGAACTAATTCTCGTATGGTTGATCTTCCAAATTTGAATCAAGTTGTAAATATGTTTCAATAAAAGATATGAATAACAACATTAGAAGAATGGCAGTAGAAAAGGTTAAAATGATAAGTAAATAAAACAAACACATTGCAATAAAAGATATAATTAACAACATTAAATAAATAAAAGTGGAATTGATTAAAATGGTAAATAATTCAAATATAAAGGTTAAATGATAATTAAACTTTTAACTATTATTTTTTTGGGAAATTTTGCTATAATAATTAAATCTGTTTTGTTTGGCCGCACTCTTATGGTGTTCTTCATTTTGATAATTTTCTGTATGAAGGTTTAGATTATATTGTGAATGTGACTCACCCCTTGCTTTAACCTAATGTATTGCAGTCAGGACTTTACTCGTCATAGCGTTCATTTCTAGTCAAGCACCATAAGATGACAGGAACATCCTGTACGAGCAGTCAATATATTAAAGTAATTAAGGTAATGATAATTAAATTGTATTAAAATAGTAAAATTGCCCAACTTATAAAGAGATAAAAGAAATAAAATGATGTAATAATGTTCAGGCACCTAACAAAATTTATGACCCTTGGAAACATAATTCCATACTTTATGAATTAATCATTAGTATTTCTACGATATTATGCATCCGAGTCGATTGGTTGAATAATATAAAAAGTTGGATTGCCTGGCCGTTGAGCAATATTTAAGTTTAGAGAGTGATCCACCTTTATCGCATAAAAGTATCTATCTCGAACACTTATTGGCAAATGTTTATATTTAGATTTTCTAATGTTTATGGTGCAATTTATCTCTCTTTCAAATTATCAGATGAGTTACCGGAATAAATTCCCCAAACAAATAACCTAAAATGCTCAAGTATTGTTCATGGTTTGGTGCTTTTGGTGCTTCTTTTAGTTGTTTGGTATTTATATTGTATTCTTTAATTAATTAAGACAATCAGTACTTTGACTATGGCTAATGGAGGTTTATCCTCTATTTGATGGGATTATAATAATTTTACTAATTCTCTTATTATGATCTATGTGGGAGGGATAATCAGATTTTTCATGTGCATGACATACCAATGGATTTGAGGAAATGTTGATAGTTATGCTAAGATTATTACTTAGAAAAAAATAGTGACAGGTGTTGCTATTTTATCATATTTCTGTTTTTGAGATCTTAAGGGACAAGTGATGACCCAGGGGTAATGTAGAAACTTAAATGTGTTTGAATAATGAGATCAAGTGAATAGGGGTGTAAATTGTATAGGATATGGATGAGAACATTAAACACAAGTTCCATAAACATCTTTACTATTAAATGCATCAGTATGGAAAAAGATAATACCCATATTGTTCTTATGAATTTGAAGAGCTTGACAAAGTCCAGAACAAATAAATTTAAATAATCACCTGAAACTCAAGGGAATTCATGATGGACGACCTTTACGCAATCCTGAACAATACAATGAAAGAACATAAAATATTCAAAAGTTTTAAAAAAAAAATTATAGCGATTTCAAGAAATTAAGGAAATTATAGACAAATAGTATTAAAATAGTGCATGTTATTATTTTATATTAAGCCTTTTCCCAAAAAGAAAATACATGCAATTGTATGAGAGTATTCTTTAGTAACTTTGACTTTTGTGGATGGTCGGTTTGCTATTATGTACTTTTTTGGATGTTGATTGGTATTTTGATCAGCAAACTCTATTTTTTGTTTTTATGTTATATTGACCTACGGGTCTTTCAATTTAAAAACAGAGTTTTTGTATTTTCGATAAATATATATATATATATATATATATATATATATATATATATATATATATATATATATATATATATATATATATATATATATGGTAGGATTTGGAAATAACCTACTGTTGACCCCAGAACTACTTCTGCTATGGTTGTTCTTTCGAATTTGAATCAAGTTGTAAACCTGTTCCAATAAAAGATACGAATATCAACATTAGAAGATTTGAAGTAGAAAAGGTTAAAGTGATAAGTAAATAAAAGAAACACGTTGCAATAAAAGATACAATTAACAACATTAAGAAAATGAAAGTAGAAGTGATTAAAATGGTAAATAATTCAAATATAATGGTTAATTGATAATTAAAGTTTTAATTATTATTATTTTTTATAAAAAAAATATTACTTAGCGTTGACAAAATGTGATATGTAATTGAAAAGAGGAAAAAGACATTATACCTGCACTCAGGACTTGTTTGTACACAACATTTTTTGTTTTTGTATTTCCTTTTCCATTTGCTAAGCCTGGTTTAATCAACACTTTAGTTGTACTCATTGAAGTACCACTAGAGAGAGCAACATATAATTGACCATGCGAAACCACTGATTGCGGTAAATAGACCCCAACATTCGGAATAGTTTGTCCTTGAGCTTTATTGATTGTCATGGCAAAACATAGTCGGATTTGAAATTGTTTATGCCTAAATTGAAAAGGATATCCTTCATTTTCAGATGGTGAAAGTGGTATTCTAGGCACAAAAACATATTTTCCACTATGCTATCCAAATACAATCCCCGCATCAATTACATTACTTCTGAAACCTCGACACACCATTCTTGTACCATTACACAACCCATTTGATGGGTCCAAATTCCTCAGAAGGATTATTGGGCAGTTTCGTTTTAGCACCAATTTATGAGGGGGCAAGCCATTTGGAGTTAATGAGTTCAAAAAGTCCTCTTCATAGTAGTTGTTCGTGTCATCGGTAGCTTCATCAAAACTACTAAAAGTTCTTGCTTCTCCAGGAAACTTTGCGATCAAATATTCATTCAGTCGATCAACTTGTTCATTTCTAGAGGTTAATATTACCCAACTTGTCATGTACTGAGATGAATGGCTATTTTAAGTTAAAGAAGGAAAAATAGCTTCTATAAGTCGATTTATTGAGTCTTCCTCATTATCATACTCAATAATCATTTTCTTGGGAATTGTAATGTTACCTTCGGTATCAGTTTCTTCTTCACCATTTCCCACTCTAAGTAAAAAATCACTGAAGCTTGGATCATTTATTGACCTCATGTTCCTTGTTAAAGTAACTTTTTTCATTTTGGACCACAAACTCGACTTCACCAAACTTGCAGAAATAGTTTGATGAATTGTCGCCTTAGGAACAACTGGTAACACCTGTCTAAAGTCTCCCCCAAATACTACCACTTTTCCTCCAAAATCTTTTTTATTTCCCATTACATCTTTCAACAATTGATCAACGTTCTCTATTGACCATCGTTTTGCCATTGGTGCCTCATCCCACAATATTAGTTTGGATTTACGGAGCAACTCTGCAACACCGCTTTGCTTTGATATAGAGCAGCGACTTGACTCATTTTCATCTATTGGTATTTTAAAGCGTGAATGTGTTGTTCTTCCACCAGTCATAATCGCGGCTGCAACTCCCGACGTGGCTGTTGCAAGAGCTATTAGATTTTTAGATCTAAGATGAGCTAACAATGCACGATATAAGAACGTTTTTCCCATTCCGCCAGGACCATCTACAAAAAATATTCCCCTCTTTCCCTTGTTTATGCAATATAAGATCATTGTAAAAGCCTTGCGTTGTTCCAAATTAAGCTTTTCTTCTGCTTTGTAATCTTCAAGAGGTATTTCAATTGACATCTCCTCTTTTATCACTCTATGAAAATCTTCATCAATGTTATCAATATCAACTTGAATATTAGGAAGATCATAAGATCCAATGCTCTTTCCCATGCTCTGTAAGAAAAAGCTCAAACTTTTTAGAGTTTTGCAACTTGTATTTCAATTCAGGTATTTGAGACTCTTCTAAAATCTTCAGAGATTGCCTCAAAGTATGTATTCCAAAGTCCTTTAACATCTGTTGGAGCACAATATACAAGTAAGATTGAAAAAAGTCTTCCCAACTCGTTTGGCATTTGAAAAGTGACAGCTTCATTTAGACACTAAAAAACACTCGAATCAGATTCAAGCAAGCCTCTTTTTTCTGCAGCTTCCTTGAAGCATGAGTAATGTACCTCATTTACTGTTAACAAATTTTCAAAAGATTTTGGCCCTCTAACATGATTCAATAGGAGTCTTAGATAATATCTCTCTCCTTCATTTGGCTTTGAAGTATGCATACGACCAATGACATCTCTCGTTTTTCTTTCTTTCCAACATTTTCCTCGTTTATCCCAGACATAGTGTTGGGGAAATTCTCGATATAGATATTTTCTTACCTCTTAACTATTTGAGCACATCGAAAAGAATTCAGTAAGCATTGTTTTCGAGTTATGTTCTAAATTCAATATATTCTCTAAATTCTGATTCTCCCAATAACTAATACATTGTTGATTTCGGAGGTGAAGTGGTAAATTTATAACTGCTGGAAATATTTCATTCAAATTAAACTCATAAATTCTCCATATTGCTTCTTGAGCAGAAACCCACTGAGCATCTTGAAACTATTTGATCTCATCGACCAAAGTATCTTCATTATCATTGGAAAGTTGAATTAATGCAACTTTGTCATGTCCCTTGTATATATACTTATATAAATATTTCACTGCCGTCACTCCTGAACATATCTCAACATTGATATGACAATTATACCTTGACAAGACATATGGATTATAAGTAACTACCCACTCATTGTCAAGTTGTGCTTTGCGAACTTGAACTGTAAATCCATTATTCACTCTTCTGTAAATTGGATAACCATCTTTTCCTTGTATTGTGCTTTCACAATATTGTCTTGGATAATGGTATTTGCACTTTCCATTCATCATGCAAGAGTTATTCATGTTCTTACCCCTACATGGTCCATGCATCATATGTTTAACAACTAAGTTAAACAAACGAGGATTATTTTTATGATCGGGAAGTTCAGCACAAACAAACATGTCAAAAAGACCAGGAGTTGTAATTTTATAGGTAGACTTGAGTATAATCAACATATGAGCATGGGGTAACCCTCTTTTTTGGAATTCAATGACATGAACATGGGCAGAAACATCTGCAAATATCTTCTTTTTAAACAACTGATTTTTCAAATCATGTAATTTTGCTCGAAACACTCTCGAGGTTAGATCTGGTCGATCTTGAGGTCGTTGGCCATCATACAATTTATATTGTATCTCTTTCCAATCTGGATTACAAGTCATTGTAATAAAGAAATCAGGCTATCCAAACTTTTGTACCAATGATAGTGCATCAAGATATCTGCGACGCATAACTCTTGGACCCCCGATAAATGATGCAGGAAGAACAATTCTCTGACCCACTTCACTTCCTCTGGTTTCTCCTTTGAAAACACTACTCATAATGCCTTGGTAAAGCTCAACTCTCATGGTAGATTGATTTTGCCTGTAGTAATCCAACCTGGTAGTCTCAAGTTTTATGTACATATCAACAACATATTGTTGCAATAACCTACCCGCAAGAAGAAGAGTTGATTGTCTAGGATTTCTAATTTGTAGCCTATAGCAACTGTATTGTCTTCATGACACATTTTTATTACTTTCCTTCATGACAACTGAAAATAAGGAGAAAATTTTATGAAAATATATAATAACACAAATTTAAATAAGAAAGTTGATATTGATGTCTAATATATTAATTCAGGAGTTTTGAAGTTTATATAAGTTCACACCTTCTTGTTCTTTTTAAAGTATATCATTAACTGAGGAAAATCCTGAAGTTAAAGCAACATCACCAATAGCTGGACCACTCCCTAAAACGTAATTTAATATTAATGTATGTTTTAATAGTCACAGACAATATTTAATAATATTTATATAAATGTTTATATATACATAGACACACATACCTTTTTTTCCCGAGTATTATTTGAAGAGAAAAATCTTGAAGTTGTAGCAACATCATTTATAATCCGACATCTCCCTATAATATAATTTGTTGCAAACAGTTTAATTAATAATATAAAGTATACTCAATATTTCAAGCCTAGAACTTAAAAAACGTCACAAACATTAAGATTATGAAAGTAAGGGTGGATTCAATTACAAAATGAATTATATTATTCAGGTGATAATGTCTTATTCGTTGAACAATAAGTAAGAGAAAAATTTAATTAAATAATAATTTGAATAGCAAAAAAATTGACTTTATAAACATTAATATAATAGCATAACTTTTGTACCTTTATTTGGTAAGTTAGATTTCGTGGCAGCAATCTTTTTAATATTTTGATGCCATCCCATTTGACCTCTTGGAAAAAGTAGTGGATATTGTAAAGGATCATAGCAACCATAAGAATGTTTTATTCTATGTCGATCCCCAGAATGAGCATGGACCAGAATATCATGCTCAAATGGTGTGTTACTGTTGTTTCCTTCCACCCATATAGCCGCAACCTGGTCAGCTGTTGGAGAATTGTAAACTCGTTGATCTAGCTTAACATCTTTTGAGATGTGGAGATTAAGATCATATATACAAGGGTAATCCTTTAGTCTTCTAAATATCTTTGCATACGGATTTACCTCTAGTATTCTCATGAGTTTATTTACAGTAACCACACCTAAAGAAGAGTTTTCAAGAATATTCATTCTATTCTCAATTTCATATTCTGTTTCTATAAAATATAGCTGAAAGTGACCAAGACCATTATCTGTTGGTATTAACCCTGGAAGGTCATGATACACAATTCCTTGAGTTCGAAAAGTATAAACACCTTGACGTGAAGTTGCAAGTTCTTTATCCAATTTTACTCCAAATGAGGTAAAAGAAAATATGCAATTGAAAGGACGAATATTGGCTCGAAATTGAATTGCCTCTTCTGATTGTGTTGATAACAAATCGTATAATTCATCAGGAACTTCAATTAGTACAAGTTTGATTTTCCCCTTATCACAACAGAAAGACGGAGGTTCATGTTCAAATCTCACAGCTTCACAATTTATGCAATGGGGCATACTTTGGAGTTCGTGTAAATCTGAAATTATAGGTTCATATAATGTTGAACCTAAAAGGAAAAGGATAAAAAAAATGTTATAAAACAGATATTTTTTCATAATATAGTTATCTTATATTTTAGAATATTAACCTTGCGAATCATGCTTGATTTGATTTATAAAAAGACATGCCACCTGGGAACTTTGTTTTTTCTTATGCTTCTTTACTTTGTCAATATATTTTTGTCTCTGTGCAGTACTAAGGCTATTATATTTTCTCTTCATTCTATCACGGTTCCTTTGTCGATATACATCTCCAATTGTAACATTAGAACTTGTCATACAGATGTATGGAATAGATGAATATTTAAAATATATTTTATTATATTAAATTTTACAAGATAAACTATAAAAAAAAAAAAACTGCCGATATATTTGTTGAATTCGACGAATACATTCCAATACTTTGAAGACCTCTTTGAATTAATATTAAATTATAGAGATGCATTAATGATAATTTAAAGTCAATTAAAAAAAATTATTATGTATGCATAGATTACCAAAATATGATGAGAAAAAAGTTATGTAAGCTATTCTTTATTTTCCATCATCGAGGTCTAAAAATATATACCATTGTTGTAATATGATTTTCTAAAATTTTAATTAATCAATAAAATATTAGTTACATGTATTATCCAAGTTATATAAATTGTTCTTGTATCCATCGTTCTTAAATCCCCTATAGTTTGTACTCTAATATTAAGAGGTCATATCCAGAAAAGTTCAAGGTAATTTTGTCCAGATTAATAATTAATTGATTTCCTACCCAAAAATAGAAATTAATTTCAAACTAAAATGAACTTTAAAAAATGATAAAGGAAAAGAACAACTGCAAGGTAAAACTCAACAACTGTAGTTTTAGAAAAAGACAAACCTGTTTAGCCTCGTTCAAGTCCTAACCACAATAGATAATATTAGGCTTAAAAGCATAAATGAATATTAAAACCAACTCAAACTTAAATCAAGCAAATGGTGATCAATATCATTTTAATTCTCAAAAATATAACATAAAAAATAACAGCAGTATACAACCAAAATATAATATAAAGTTTTACAACAATGAATCTCCACAATAGTTAGGGAGAAGAAAGAAAAAAAAAAAAGGATAGTTTAAAACTTTCAAATTAGTAATATTTAATAACTGATCTGTTGATATTCAAAAGCGTACCTTAATTTGGAAGAGAGAATTCAACGCCAAAGACAATTCCAAGTTGGCGAAAGGGTCGATATTATCAATTTGAACACTGCAACAAATCTGTTTCAAGTTCAAAGTAAGGAGTAACAAAGATTAAATATAATTCATCTTCAATATTTACCGCCACGTTATTATTTCAACGATATCTATATTATAAGCCCTTAAATAAACTCCAATGATCGATTAAAGTGGCACTACCTCCCCCCATAGTCCTCTTTTTTTCTTTTTCTTTTTTTATTTTTCTAATTTATCTGATTTTTTGTTCAATGATATGAAAAACTGGATGAGAAATCATGTCATATTCTAGTTGAAATCGAACATAAAGCATTATGGGCGGTACGGCATATTAAAATTGATTTTGCGAATATTGGCTTGGGCCAAATGCTTCAATTCGTGGAGTTAGATGAATTTTTAGAAGAATTTTATGAAAATTAAAAATCTTACAAGGTGATAGCAAAAAGATGGCATGATATAATGATCAAACCAAAAGAATTTACTCAGAGATGGCATGATATAATAAGTCCTCTTATTTAATTCACCTTTGAAGTTGTTTCCTGGAAATTTAAAATCTCGGTGGTTGGGTCCTTTCACAATTAGTAAGGTGATATCACCAAGAATTGTTAAGTTGTTTGATCGAGGGGGATCAACATCTATGGTTACTAGACAGTGGCAAACGTACTACTATCAACCATAAATACTAAAGAATATATTGTTAATTGAGTTAAAAAAAGATTTGAATGCAAAGTACAAATTTCTGGCTGAAGACGTAAAACTTAGAGCTTGTTGGGAGGCCTGTGATTTTAAGTTTCTTTTATAGTTTAGTTTTACTTAATTTTTCATGCCTTTATTTATTTATATTTAAATTGTGTTTACGTATAAGCCTCTACACCCAAGCAGAAGTTAGGTGTCATTGTTTGGGTGTACATGGTAAGAGTTAAACCTGAGCAGGCACCTGAGCAGAGGTTGAATGCCAGGTCGGGGGTTGTTTGTCCAGTATCTTACTTGTCAGCACTAGAGCAGATACCCGAGCACAGATCAGGTTAGCGAATTGTCTTTAGAAAGAGCATCAGCAGGAGACACAATTTTTTTTTTGTGTTTTCAAACTCTCCCCCTTGGTCTCGAATTCTCTCAAGCTTTTATTTTCAAAATATTTATCATTATTACTTGTTTTTGGGCATCACAAACACCTTTCTAACTAAAAACTCCTTACTGTGATATTCGTTTTTTTTTATCTTTTGGGGTACACTTTGCCCAAAAGCTAGTTAGGTCAAATGTTGGAGGGCTCTTATTTCTCATTCCATTCTGGTAAGTATTAATGTGTTCTTATTATTGAGTTTGTGTTATTTATGATTTTTTTATATACGTGGGGATAATTGGTGTGTCAAAATTGGTGTTTAGATTTTGAGTTTTTTTTTTTTTTGAGGATATTTGTCGAAAACTTGTTGATGTTAGTTTGGTGCTATTACAGATTCAACCGCTTTCAATTTATTTTGGATTTATGAATAATGGTTTATAGAATATGTGAGCTACTTTTTAGGAATTTTGATCATGGTGATTGATGTTATTTGGGTTTTACAAGATGAATATTGTTGATTTAGAATATATTTAGTTAGAAGTTGGTGTTGGGATGAATTCCCAGCTCATATCATAGTATTTTCTTGTTGAAGTCACACTAATGGCACCAAAAATCTCAGCGGCAATGAGGGGTTTGGGCTTTTTGGTCCCGAGGACAGAAACTGTGACTGAGTCTGAAATCCTCAACTAACACAAGCTTGTGACCATGTGATATAAAGATAGTGAGTGAATCGAGATGCTCGGGATCAGGGAGGATATGATAGCTTTGTGGAGTGTCCTCGGTCGCTAGGATTTCATAAAAAATCATTGGATTACCACCGGGTCGTCACCCTCGAGTTTTTTTTGTACAGTGGAGTACATTGGAGAGAATGTGAATTAGGCCACCGAGTGATGTTTTGCTTGGAAGTTAAAAGGAGAAATGTGATAAATGATGAGATCGAGAGGATGCTTGGGGTAGTCTACTGTTGAGAATTTTATTCTTGGTAACTTTTCTTTTTTTAGTTGTTTGTCTTTCTTGGGGTCAAAATAAATTAGGACTTTATATTTGTTTTCTAGATGGAGTCTAGGAAATTATTTATTTTCCTAGATTATGTTTTACTTGTTTACCAAGTTTAGGACTCTTGTCTATTTAAGACAAGGAGAGGACAAAACTTGGAGACAACTTTTTACATACGGACGAAAGCGCAGCTAGGATCAAGATCGACGCACAAGACGAACACAAGTAAAAAGAGTACTTGAAGCCATCCGAACTACTTAGATCTTTGAAGTTGCATGACCAATCGAGAAGATCATTCTTCAAGGCGACAAGTATTTTAGTATCACAAGTGTTTGATACTTTAGTTTTCATATATTACTTTATATTTGTATTTGATCTTGAATGATTTAAAAGTAATATAGTTTTTGGGTTTGAATACCCAAGTTCAAAAGCACGTTTGCTTGTGGACAGAATTATAACTTGTTGTGTTTGTTTATTTTTAATTATTCCGCTGATTATTTTCTGATAATCTGCTTGATGTTAGTCTTAGTGGTTGTAACACTGAACTTAACATCATTTTACTGATACTTATTTCAACAACCATAGGTCCTACAAATTTACAATTGGTATCAGAGCGGTTTACTTAACGTACTAAGTTTACGGATCCTTATATTTGTAGGACGCAATGGATGCTCAGGGGAATCCTCGACCCCATATCCTCAATGGAGAGAATTACTATCTATGGAAGTAGAGGATGTGATGGCACATTAAAAATATTGATGAACGTGCGTGGAGATCCATCCTGATTGGTTGGGAAAAACTACGTGTCACTGATGCTGAGGGCGATACTATTATGAAAAAAGAAGAAGACTGGACTGCTGATGAGATAACCGTATCTAACTGGAACTCCTAGACCATCAACACCCTTTGTTGATACGTTGACTCAAACTACTACAAGGTTATCAAAAAGTGTGAGTCATCAAAAGATGCATGGGATGCATTGCACAGGGTGTGTGAAGGAACCCAAAGTATGAAGAAATCCAGATTAAGAATGCTGAATTCTACTTTTAAGTCGATGAGAATGGATGAGAAAGAGTCCATCATGGAATATGCCATGAGACTTTCAGACATTGCAAACGAGTGCGGCGAACTTGGTTAAGCTATAACCCACACACGCCTGGTGGGAAAGCTGCTCAAATCCATTTCAAAGAAATTCAACATTAAAGTGGTAGCCATAGAAGACGCCAATAACACTGATGATCTTGAATTCGATGCGTTAGGATGTTCCCTCAAGACTTTTGAGATGGAACACCTTAGTTCAAACTCAAAACATAAAAATGTTGCTCTAACCTCCGATGTTAACTCTGATGATGATGACATTGATTGGAGAGAGCTACTTGATAAAATTGGTGCTACCACACTTGGAGAAGACGAAGTGTCTCTTGTGTCTCAACGTTTTAACCGGTTCTTAAAGAAGAAAAACAACATTGGAGGATCTAGTTTGAAACTCAAGCAAGAGACGTCAACACCAATATTGACAGGGCGTCCTCTTGCAAGGTTCCAATCCTCACCTTCGGAGTCCAAGACATTTAGTTCCCAAAACCCTCTCAGTGAAGTTCAATGTCTAAGTGCAAAGGATGGGGACATTATAAGAATGAATATGCAAATACTCCGAGGAAGAAGAATATGATTGCAACAGAGTACAAAGAAGATGACAGTGATGATGATGATATCCGTGTACGATGATACCCCCAAATCTGTTTCAGCTCTGTTTTCTAACATTGTGTACGATGATGATATCCGTGTTGGTAACATGAAAACTAACATCTGGTGCTTAAATGCAGAAGTTGAGATTAACAAGTATGAGAAGATGAGTATTGAATATGATGAGTTTTTGCCAACTGGGTAATCAAGTGCTCAAAGTCAAGGGTCAAATGATCAAGATGGACAAACTGACTCATGAAAAAGATGATCAACTCAACACCATTGTCCGCTTGGAGTCAGCACTTACAAAACAAGATGCTGAGCTAGAACGTGTGAAGACTGAGTTGAAGAAGGTCCAAGAAACCATTACAAAACTCAACAAGGGTAAGACAAAGCTTGACGAAATTCTGGATATGACTTTCCCAGAACCCTTGAGACATGGAATCGGCTTCAAGCCTAATCAGTAAACGCCAGATACAAGCCCAAAAGGGAAGTCGATCAAATTCCACAAGAGGAGAAGAGTACAATATGTGTGCCATCATTGTGGTGATCCTGGTCACATTCAACCCTTTTGCTAGAAAATTGCTGGCGAGAGAAATTAGTTTTAGAGGACAAAGCTGTCTGCCGAGTCCCGTGATAGTTTCCGTATCACTATCACTAAAACCAAAACCATACTCAAACAAGTATAGGTAAAAAAGGATGAGATCAAATGTCACATGATCTATTCCTCTCTGAAGTCTCACATTCCTGAAGCCTGGTACTTCGATAGTGGATGCTCTAAACACATGATCGGCTCCGAAGATATTCTCTCAAACACTGTCAAATTCCATGGAGGAAAGGTGAAGTATGGTGGAGGTTCAAATGGCCAGATCATTGGCCAAGGAACCCTTCATGTTCCTGGTATTGCAAAGCTTGAGAATGTATTACTTGTTGAAGGATTAACGACGAACTTGATAAGTATTAGCCAACTGTACGATGGTAGTTTCAGTGTTATGTTCACTCATTAAAAGTGTGAAGTTTATGATGAGAGCAATGCCTGCATCCTTACTGGTCAGAGGACCTCCGACAACTGAAATCAATAGCGATGTTTTCTGCAAGCCGTCTTAATTTAGTGATGCTGAGGTGTGGCATCAAAAGTTTGGGTATGTCAACTACAAGATGTTGGAAAGATTGTCCAAGAAAGAATATGTGAATGGGCTACCCAAGCTTTACACCAAAATAATTCCAGTATGCGAGGCATGTCAAAAGGGGAAGCAAGTCAGGGTGCCACATCCAACTGTGCAGAGTCTCACCACATCCAATTGCTACGAACTCCTTCATATGGATCTTATGGGGCCACTTGAAGTAGAAAGCCTTGGTGGAAAAAGGTATGTTCTTGTAATTGTGGATGATTTTTGTAGGTTTACATGGGTTGAATTTTTAAAAGAAAAATCAGAGTCTTTTGAAGCTTTTAAAAAACTTTTGAAAAAATTGAGTGTGTGTTTTGGTGTGAGTGTAGGTAGAATAAGATCTGATCATGGGAAATAATTTGAGAATGCTTCCTTTTCAAACTATTGTTCTAAAACTGGTCTAACTCAAGAATTTTCTTCACCTATCACCCCCCAACAAAATGAGATAGTCGAACGTAAAAATTGGTCTCTTGCAGAGATGACTAGGACTATGTTCATTTCGAATGGCATTGCTAAGAGATTTTTGGCTGAAGCTATAAGCACTGCTTTCTTATTTTTAGTGTATATGCTATGTGCTAAATGATAGGAATCATCTTTCAAAACTTGACTCGAAAAGTGATAAGTGTATTTTCATGGGTTATTTTCAAAATAGTCATGCATATAGAGTATTTAATCTTAGGACAGAAAGCATGATTGAGCCAGTTAATGTCAAGTTTGATGATTTGATTAGTGGTGTGAAACCTGTTGAGGATAATGATCTGGTCTATGATCAGAATCCTCAAGAAAATGTACGGTTGGTATAGATGAAGCTGCAGGTACAGAAAATGAAGATGCAGGTGGTGACGGTATTGATGACACAATACCAGAAGTAACACCACCTCAGACTGCTCCAGAATCTAATTCAGATTCTGATGAGGAAGATCTAACTGATCCAGTTGACCTACATCAGAAGGTTATTCCCTCAAGAATTCAGAAGAATCATCCTATAGACCATATTATTGGAGATCTAGATGAAAGAAGTACAAGGAAGCGTCAAATAGATTTCAAAGAGATGGTTAGGTATGTATGTTTGTCTACTAACTGTTCTAAAACCTGAGAGTCTTTGTTTCTTTCCATAACAAAGCCAAAGCATGTAGAGGATGTTCCGAAGGATGAACTTTGGATAAAGGCCATGCAAGAGGAGTTGGATCAATTTGCTAAGAACGATGAGTGGGACTTCGTTCCTCGTATTGAAAATTCACATGTTACAGGTACCAAGTTGATATTCAAAAATAAAATGGATGAGGATGAAAATATTATGAGGAACAAGGCACGCCTGGTTGAACAAGGGTACACTCAAATTGAAGGTATCGATTTCAATGAGACATTTGCACCAGTAGCTCGCATTGAATCAGTAAGACTCTCACTTGCTGTTGCTTGTCATATGAAAATATCTCTACATCAAACGGACATAAAAAGAGCTTTTCTAAATGGAGTTTTAAGTGAAGAAGTTTTTGTAGAGAAACCTAAAGGGTTTGTTGATCCTCACAAACTTGATTTTGTTTTAAAATTGAAAAAGGATTTGTATGGTTTAAAGCAAGATCCCAGAGCTTGGTATGAAAGACTGACTCAACACTTACTTTTCTGGAATTTTAGACATGGGGAAGTTGATAAAACCTTATTTCTCCTTAAATCGAACAAGCACATTTTAATTGTCCAAATTTATGTAGATGATATAATCTTCGGTTCCACTAATGAACAGATGATGAAAGATCTTATAACTCGAATGTCCGACACATTTGAGATAAGAATGGAATGTAATCTCGCTTACTTTCTTGATTTGCAAATTAAAAAACTGGATGATGGTATTTTTATTTCTCAATACAAATATGCTAAGTACTTGGTTAAGAAATCCGGTTTAGAGAATGATACGCATAAAACTACACCGTTAGGAAAAACCAAGAAACTATCTAGAGATGATGTTGGGATTAGTGTTGATAACACCTTGTATAGGAGCATGATCGGAAGTATCCTGTACTTAACATATAACAAGCCTGATATAATGTACAATGTGTGTCTTTGTGCTAGGAACCAGTCAAACCCTAAAGAGTCTCACTTAAAAGCGGTTAAAAGAATTATTAGGTATATAGCTGGTACAACTGATTTGGGTGTTTGGTATACAAAGGAAACTAGTACTGAACTTGTGGGGTATACGAACTCGGATTGGGCTGGGGATGTTGTGGATAGAAAGAGCACTACTGGGGGTTGCTTATACTTGGTTAATAATCTTATCTCATGGTATAGTAAAAAGAAAAATAGCATCTCTCTTTCTACAGCTGAAGTCGAGTATATTGCAGCTGGAAGTGCTTGTACACAGTTGATGTAGATGAACCAAATGATAGAGGACTACGGTCTACATAGTAGAAATCTGACCGTGCTCTGTGATAATTCCAGTGCCATTGATATCTCAAAAAATTCGATCCAGCACTCTTGAATCAAACACATTGACATAATGTACCACTGTATTCGAGACCTGGTTCAAAGGAAGATAGTTAGTCTTGAGTATATAAGAACAGACAATCAACTTGCTAATATCTTCATAAAGGTATTAGATATAGAGACCTTCTCTTTTTTGAGAAGAGATCTCGGTATGTGCATTGTTTAAGTCGATGTTAGTTTTGATGTCATGATACGTAAAACTGTCATCAATCGTGACATCTATATATTTTGCATGCATTTTTATTTTATTTTTCATACATATCCAAAATGCATCGGGTCTAATTAATGTGCAGAAAAATCATGTGTTGTAATAAAAATGGTGACAAAAAGACTAACCTCTTCAAGTAAGTGATTGTCGAACTTTCCTGCAGAAACTGGTTTTTTCCAAGGTCCAAAAACAAAGGGTGTTAAAAGCAATTGATGAAGACAAAATAATTTCCCTTCAAATTTTTCAAAAGATGAAGGAAATCTTGATTAAAAAGATCCAATCTTTAATTTTCACCCTCTTGAGTGATTTTCACGCAGTCATTAACTTGGGTTAAGGGATCTGTTGTCATTGACTTCACTGAACCAATGTTGGTTATAATGTCATCTCATAAAAAGCAACACTGATCATGTCACCTAAATCAATCGATGTATTTTTATTTTTTTTTATCTTTTTAGGTCACTTTTTTAGACATCAATTAAGACATTTGTTTTGCATGTAATTGTTGTTTTTTTCCTCGTGTTTTTAGTTAGGTTTTAGCGTCGTGTCTAGTAGTTTTGAGTCGTTTCTCGTTAGGTTTTAGGACTTTTCTCGTTTATTTTCTTTTTGGCTTTAAGAGTACAATATGTGAGGTGTTTGTGCTATTTTTGAGTTTTTAAGGTTGAATTCTTGTTTTGTAGGTGGCTAAAAGGATCATATTCACTCGGCGGACGTTTTGGAGCGGAAAACAAGAAAGTCGAGCCGAAAGCATCCAGGATCGACTACAAAGCCAGAAATCGACTACCGGATCGACTGAAAAGCCCCGAAATCGATTGCCGGGTAGAGGCCAACGTCTTGCAGCAGAACAGTCGATCGACACCCCCTGCAGTCGATCGACTGCAAAGCTGAGGGCTGCGGGATTTTTGGTGTTTTTGACATTTTTGCCCCTACAAACAATTATATAAACCCCACACCTTGCACCATTAAAAGAAAGACACTCCCCTCCCAACCCAAGCTAGGGTTTGGGATCAAATTACTCTCAAAGCTCTTGGATAATTCTCTTTTCTTAGGTTTTAGATTTAATTTCAAGCTTTGATGTAATTTCTTTTCCTAGATTAGATTTAATTTCAAGCACCTCCTTGGGTTTGTAAACCTAAGAAGAATCCAAATACTCCTTTAGATTGTTTACTTTGATGCAATTTACATTCAAGCTTGTTTTATTTCTTAATTCAAGTAAGTTTCCTTTCAATTTCATGTTTTATGCTTTATTTTCATGCTTTGTTCTTCATTTCCATGCTTGTTCTTCATGTTATGCTTATTGCCTTAGCACCTTGATTTCTTGTTAGATCTTAAGAATTGGATATGGAATTTAGATGAGTGACACATCTAGATCATAGATCAAGTCTTAGATCATCTTGATTTTGAGTTTTTCTTATGCTTTATTTGCAATTTTAATTTCATGCCTTGTTTTATGCTTAATCCTAGATCTAGACTTCGTTGCTTGTTATTTTCCGTAAAGATTTAAACTTTCCCGTCTATTTTCATTGATTTATCCATTCATGCTTTCAATTTTTTCTTATTTGCATTATTTTAGAATTTTATGCATTGTTGTACCTTGTGCTTGCATTCTTGTACTTGGTGAAACATTGCTTTTTCTTGCTTATTTTCATTATTGCTTTGCATTTTCAATTAAGGCACACGACCGAGGCATCCGACCAACATGCACTTTAAATTTCTAGCTTAGTTTAGTTAGTTTAATTGCTTCATTTTCATTTCCCCTTTTATTTTCCAAGCTACAAACACATTGAGTCTTACATTCGAATCGAATTCCGATAATACCAAGCCATGAACCCGTTGAGATACCTTCAACACCACGAAAACTATGAAAAAAAATGGCACCGTTGCGACTCGGCTTGGTTAAGGCTTTCGATTTGCTTGTAGTTTCATTGTATTTTTAGCTTTCTTTTGTTTTTGACATTTTTTGTTTAGTATGAAAGGTGTTTATAACTATGGTGGATACATTCCCAACATGGGAGGGCATGTTGCAAACCATGTTGGGAATGAGATGTTGTAAAATGGGTATGGCAACGTGGGAGGGCATGGTGCAAACCACGTTGCCAATGGTGGATATGGATATGGGCAACCCGGCATGGGAGGGCATGGTGCAAACCATATCGGGTTTAATGGTTTCTCGGGCATGAATGGTTCCTTGGGTGGTTATGGAGCTCTGAATTCCTATCTTATGCTGAATATGTATCCGAGTGGAAATGTGGGTGGTGGAAATCCGAATCCCAGCCCGTATGGCAATTCTCGTACTTCCAATTTCAATCATGCCCCAATTGGTGCCACCAATAGTATCCCTAAGCATGATCCATATTGGATGTTTGGCTCATATATCGCAAGTGGCCCCCCCATCTGCACTATGGGGGATGTTAACAAACATTTTTTGGGATGTGCATGGTGTGGACCGTGCAATCATGATACCAAATCTTGCCCTTCATTCTCCTCATTCAATATGCCGATGCCTCTTTCGGAGGACGTGTATGGGGGTCATGGACATCATGTGGGACCCGATTGTGCTATGCTATTCCTTGCTCCACCGCCGACTCATAATCCGGTTGTTACTCCTCATGTGGGCCCTTGTCATTCGACTATCCCGGTGATTGCTCCTACCCTACCTCCCGAGCGAATATTTTCTCCACCGACGTATTCTCATGATAATGACGTGAACATGGCTTTATCCTCGAAGGAGTTCGAGTTGGTTACGAAAATAGCGACATTGACGGCTCAAATTGCTCAAATGTCTAGCCCAGGCCCGACTCCTCCTTGTGCGGAACCCGATTGTCCTACTCCACCGCCGACTCATGATCCTTTTGTTCCTTATCATGTGGGCCCACTTATCCCAATGAATGATTCCATCCCACCATCTGATCCGGATTTCTTGTTCTTGAGTCGACATTTTACTCCTCTTGACCCCTTACCTTTTACCTCAAAACAATCTTGCGAGGATTAGGTGTATATGGAATTCATCAAGGCCACGGTCGAACGAATTTGTTTGTAGGATAAGAGCCTTCAGGAGGAGGTTGGCTCGGATGTTAATATTGAGGATCGTTTTGAGGATTATGAGCCCCTTGTTCTAAATGATGAGCCCCTTATTCTTAAGGATGAGCCCGTTGTTCCTCTATGTGACCCTGATTTATGTGTCAATGACTCTCGGTGTGTCATTGAGGGCAACGACGACTTTTTAGAGGGGGAGGTGGAGATTATTGATGATAGGATTGGAGAATTTTAAGATTCGCTTGGGGTGGATATTGTTGATGATGGGTTGTGAGTCGATTCCATCGAGAAGCTTGAAGATTTTCTTGGGGTGGAGATTGTTGATGATGGGATTGGAAAACTTGATGATTATCTTGAGGAGGAAGAGGTGAGCAAGCCAATTATCATCTTTGAAAATTTGGATCGAGAGAAGGAAGAGATGTTGGTTGACATGCTTAAAATTCTTAAGGGGGATATTGGTTAGAGACCGGGAGTTAGCCCCCATATGGAAAAAGTGAAAATCAGGAATTGGAGGTTGTTGTGGGAAGGATTGGTGTTTGTGATTGATAAGAGTTAGTGGGTGAAAACCATTAACATTGTGCCAAAGGAAGGGAAAGGAGAATTGTTGGCCATGAGGGCTACGACGAGATGGAGGATGTTGATCGATTCTAAGAAGACTAATGCGGCTACCAAGAGATATCATTTCCCTCCCTCGTTTGTCGATCAAAGGTTGAAGAAGCTATCCGGCCATTACTACTATCGTTTCTTTGATGAGTCATCGGATCATTTCAAAACCACCATCCCACCCGAGGACCTAGTCGAGACGAGAGTCGATTGCCCGCTTGGAACATTTGCTCTTTGGCGGATCTTATATGAGTTATGCAATTCGCCAAGGACATTCCAAAGAGTAGACCCTCCCGACAAGGAGGAGATTGTATTGGTGGACCTCCCGTTATCTTTCCACCTTGAGCAAGAAGGGAGTACGTCAAGCTAGTGACGTAAAACAAGCGCTTCTTGGGAGGCAACACATGTTTATTTCGTTTATTTCTTTTATTTTTACACTTCTTTCTTTCTTACTTTCTTATTTTATAAAAATCCAAAATCATTCGAAAAACTGAATTTTTTTTTGTGTTTTGGTTCCTTTGAACCTTGTTTCGTTTTGTTTTAATTCGTGTACATATTCTCTTGTGTTTTTGACTTTGTGTGTTCTTCCTTTTTAGTGTTTTACTTTCCGACTCCAACCTTGGGCGATTTGAGAAGATTGGTAGTGTTCATGGAGGCGGGAGAAAATAGCCATGCTCGTTTTTTGCTTAGAATGCTTGAATGCTTAAGTGGACCCCACCGAGCTCGACCCAAACTCACTCGGTTAAGGAAGTCTCTATTTCACCCCCCTTTTACTTGATTTTCATTAAAGTGTAATGAGGGCATTACATGGTTTAAGTGTGGGGTGGGTAGGTGGTTAGGGTCCGGGTTTTATCAAGCATGTTTTGTTGATCTTAATCGAGCCTTGGCGAAGTGACGCTTACTATTTTGCGCATTTATGTGGTTGAGTCGTTGTTGTGTCGTTTTTTTGTGCCTTTATTACATTGTTGAACAACTCCACGTACTTGGAAGTTTGAATAGTTTACTTGTCGGGTTTTTGCATGTTTATGGCCTCTTGTGTGAGGGGTTGAATTTTTGTGCTTCGTCCAAACCCGCCTATATATATATATAATCAACATTTACTCGTGAAAAGATTGCAAAGCTCTAAAATCTCTTTTGATTTTGCTCCCAAATTCGGTGCAAACTAGTGAGTAGCCTTGTGTGATTTATCGGCTTGCTTGTATTTTTATGAAATTGCACTGAGGAGGTTTGATTTTGCTCGTACATGATTGAATTCGAAAATGACCTCGAGGCACATATATCACCCTTGTTCCGGCCATATCCATATATTTAAGCTACTTTAAAAGTACCAAACGAGCCCCCTTAAGCCTATGTCCCGTTTCTTGTTAGCCGAGCTCAATTTTAGCTCTAATATCTTCATAAATTGTGAGGTAAGAGTGTATGATTAGTTGACACGAAATGTGAGGGAAATCGATTGTGGGTTTCGGGTTTTGAGTTGCTTATACAAAAAAAAAAAGAAAAAAAAAAGAATAATACTCCAACACAAATCACGAAAAGTGATAAAGCGTGCGTTCAAGTAAAAATCCTAATTCAAAAAGGTTAATTTTAGTAAAAGAAGCAAATTCAAAAAAAAAAAAAAAAAAAGGGCTTCTAAGTGTTGTGAAATAAAAGTCGGGAATGTAAGTGAACGAAAGGGTTTCGAATGAGAGTTTGGTAAGTTGGGAAAGGTGAAGCGATTATAAGCTTCGGGTTTTAGAAAGTAGGATTTTTTGTGTTATTAATCACGTTTGATCGTGTGTTAGCCACTATATCCAAATATTCCATACCTTACCAAAGAGCCAACATTACAACCCATAATTAAGACCTCCTTCGATTCTTGCTTGGTCATGTACTATGAGTAATTTTGAGCATTCGATTTGTGAAATCTTGACAAGGTGCATGTATTGACTGGCTTGAGCGTATACACGTCACCTATCAAACACTTGAGCTAATTGAGCGAACACCCTCAAGATTCCATTTGTGAGGAAGTCATCGATTTGGCTGGCATTTGAGAAAGAGTAATACGAGCAATGCTTGACGATAGTGAGTCTATGTTGATATTTTCATCATATAAATAAGGATAAGCACAAGGGTTTCTCGTTTCACATGATGTTCATTGCGTGTGCACTCTCGATTCTTTTTGTTGTTCGAAAACAAACAAACCGATAAGTGTGGGGTAGTTATTTTGCATGTAATTGTTGTGTTTTTCGTCGTGTTTTCATTTAGGGTTTAGCGTCGTGTCTAGTAGTTTTGAGTCGTTTTGAGTCGTTTCTCGTTAGGTTTTAGGACTTTTCTCGTTTATTTTCTTTTTGGCTTTAAGAGTACAATATGTGAGGTGTTTGTGCTATTTTGGGTTTTTAAGTGTGAATTCTTGTTTTGTAGGTGGCTAAAAGCATCCAGGATTGACTGCAAAGCCAGAAATCGACTGCCGGATCGACTAAAAAGCCTAGAAATCGACTGCCGGGCAAAGGCCAACGTCTTGCAGCAAAGCAGTCGATCGACTGCCCTTCAGTCGATCAACTAAGCAGTCGATCGAATGCAACGTTAAGGGCTGCGGGATTTTTGGTGTTTTTGACATTTTTACCCCTACAAAAGAAACACTCCCCTCCTAACCCAAGCTAGGGTTTGTGATAAAATTACTCTCAAAGCTCTTAGATAATTCTCTTTTATTAGGTTTTAGATTTAATTTCAATCCTTGATGTAATCTCTTTTCCTAGATTAGATTTAATTTCAAGCACTTCCTTGAGTTTGTAAGCCTAAGAAGAATCCAAATACTCCTTTAGATTGTTTACTTTGATGCAATTTACATTCAAGCTTGTTTCATTTCTTAATTCAAGTAAGTTTTTCCTTTCAATTTCATGTTTTATGCTTTATTTCCATGCTTTGTTCTTCATTTCCATGCTTGTTCTTCATGTTATGCATTTTGCCTTAGCACCTTGATTTCTTGTTAGATATTGAGAATTGGATATGGAATCTAGATGAGTGACACATCTAGATCATAGATCAAGTCTTAGATCATCTTGATTTTGAGTTTTTCCTACGCTTTATTTGCAATTTTATTTTCATGCCTTGTTTCATGCTTAATCCTAGATCTAGACTTCGTTGCTTGTTATTTTCTGTAAAGATTTAAACTTCACTGTCTATTTTCATTGCTTTATCCATTCATGCTTTCAATTTTTGCTTATTTGCATTATTTTAGGATTTTATGCATTGTTGTACCTTGTGCTTGCATGCTTGTACTTGGTGAAACATTACTTTTTCTTGCTTATTTTCATTATTGCTTTGCATTTTGAATTAAGGCACACGATCGAGGCATCCGACCAACATGCACTTTCAATTTCTAGCTTAGTTTAGTTAGCTTAATTACTTCATTTTCATTTTCCCTTTTATTTTCCAAGCTACAAAAACATTGAATCTTACATTCGAATCGAATTCCGATAATACCAAGCCATGAACCCGTTGAAATACCTTCAACACCACGAAAACTATGAAAACAACATTCATACTTTGAGAAGATGTCATATTTTTCTATGTGTTCTATTGCTCGTGATTGTGTCTTGTCTTTAAATTCTATTGATCAAGTTTTGAATCTTGCTAACCAAGTGTTTCAGTGGTGGTAAAATTGGTGGATTGGACTGGTAATATGAGGTTAATTTGGAGAGTGAAAAATTGCTTCGCTAGGATAATATTCGACTGCGGTGATGTTTTTCAAAATCCAGCTCTATTTTAGCTTTCTAAGTAGTGGGATTATTTTAGCTTATAGGAGTGGGATTGTGATTTTAGCTTTCTAAGTAGTGAAAATTTGCTTCGCTAGGATTGTGATTTTTATTTTCAAAAAATAATGAGGAGTGGGATTATTTTAGCTTATAGGATTTGGTTTATTAGGCTGAGATCATGTATTTATTTTAAGGAGGAGTGGGATTATTTTGTTTAGGAAAGAAATTCTTTTGGGGTTAAAATAGGAAAGGTTGTTCCTATGGGGGTTATTTTGTTTTATCCTCCTTTGACCCCACAACGGTCACTTTTCTTGGTTATATAAGGTAGGGTTTTTTACCGTCTTCCATATTCCCTCTTGATTCTCCTACAAAACTGCACTCTCAGATTTCAACGGCTATTTTTTTCTCTTAATTTTTGCATGCCCTCGTGTGTCTCTTTGGTAATTGTGTGCAGAATGTCGAAACCCTCCCCAAGTAAAAGTTACGAGCTTCCCGCCGACGTGCGCCGCTCAATTGATGAACAGGTTTCAGTGACCTTACGGACTTATACCGCAAGGGACATCCATGTGGATATGGGTGGAGATGTGTCACCAACCGATCACCAGTTCCCCCTAGTGACGCTAATCCACCTACGGTAAATTTTGAAAAGCTGATTCCTATCTCCACTACCGCATATGAAATTCCAACTGCTTAGCTGGCCCCCGGTCAGATGGACAATGAAATTGACGTGGACAATCCACCCAATTTTCCGCTTATTGCATAACTATTTGTCCGAGTTGGGAATCCGACCTTGAAACAGTCTGCAGGCTGTGCAACATTCCCCCAGGCGTGGTTCCGGTGGCTATTCCGAAAAGTAAAGCGGATGCACACCCTTATGCGCCAGTTGAGCACATGAACATGGCCGAGGACGTCACAGTTATAATGGACTCCGATGATGAGGATTTTGTGCCCCTTGCACCAGTTGCTGCACCACCGACCACCTCTGCTCCAAGGTTAGCGAAGTGGGTGACCCTTCAAAGGAAAGAGAATGTCCACTTGGCTGACAAGAAAAATCCACTTGTGAATATCAAGGTCTCGCTGACGTCAACTGAGACAAGCTATTCTGATCCCCCGTATGAAATTATTGACTTCTTCACAGGCGAAGTAGCGAGCTCTTCCACCCCTTTGGTTGTTGAACCTCTTCTAACCCCATTTAACATGGCTAAGCGTGAGCCTACATCTGAGTGTGGGTATGATTACTCGGCTGATTTGGACGATGCGTTTCCCATTCGTGATTATTTCTCTGCTTTGAGGAGAGAAAAGAAGAAGTCCAAATCTTTCGTTGTTCAGTCCGCCAATGTTAGTTCTGGTGAAGTGTCACCGAAACCAACATCCCCTACAGATGGTCCTGCCTCATCTTTTAGCTCCGAGTTACTAATGTTGTTGCTCCTGGACATGCACCGACTGCATCTGACCAAGTGTCTGATGGTTTTGATGATGTGGCTATTCACGATGTTGAAATCGAGGACATGGTGCCTTTTTCATCAAATTTCCTAACTGTGGAGGCAGAAGAGCTATTCAATGGCTATCAAACCCGAGATATTTAATGGCTATCAAACCTGTGGCATGATTGCTGAGCAAAGAGTTCTTGTTGATGTCTTTGAGAAGCAGAATTTGATTGCCTATGTACTCCACCGTATCTACTGCTATGTCGTTTGTTCGAAGCGTGGTGCTTGAATTTTATGCAAACATGTTGCCATCTGTTGTTGATCCCAAGTCTGTGAACTTTGGGAAAGTTTTTGTGCATGGGAGGGTGTTTTCTTTTACTCCTGCCTTGATCAATGAACTTTTTGACACTGAGGACTACCATGGTGATTCCACGGTTGATGATATGAATGAAGTGGTTGCCTTCTTATCTTGTGGTTTGATGAGGGAATGGCGTGAGCAACTGCCGGTCACTCGCCTATCGTCTCTATATTCGGTGTTGCATAAGGTGGCTGTTTACAATTGGGTTCCTACCAAGAATGCCATAGTTGTCACTCGACTTTAGGTGCTGTTTTTGTTCAAACTTGGGTGTGGGATAAAATTCAATTTTGGCCAACATGTGTTTGATGCTGTCACGAGATTTGCTACTACAAAGGCCACGTCCTCCTTATGTTTTTTGTCTCTTATTTATAGTTTATTGGAAAATCAAGGATTTCAACCTACCGGAGAGGATGTAATCACTGAGAGCCTGAATGGTTCTCTTTGCGTGGCCAGCACTTGGCTGGAGCCCGGACCATTGATCTCCCATGGCAGGCGCCTCCTCGGGTTGATGGAAATTATGGTGACGGTTCTGGTGTTTCTAACACCAGTACCAACATGGTTCATTTTTCTGCTCAGCTTATCCGGGGCTAGATTGCTTATTTGATAACCAGATTGCTCGGTTGCAGGCACTTAGAGGTTCATTCGTAGAGGCCCTTTTGCTTTCCAAACAAAAAGGGGAAGAACTTGATGTTGCTAATGACGATGATGTTGGTGATGCTGCTGCTGAAGATAATGATGATGATGATGGCGCTGCTGCGGAGGTGTTGACAAGCTTAGCCAAGGCCAAGAGGAGGACGAGAAAGCTCAAGTCAAGGAAGAGGATGATGAAGAAGTTGAAGAAGATGCTGAGGAAGAGGAAAGCTAAGGATGATGGAATGACTTCTCGTTGGTCGAAGAGGATGCGTAGTCATTAATTCCTTATGCTTATTGGTTTTTGATTTGTGTCTAATAAACAATGTTTGTTTTTATTTTTGGTTTGTATTTTTAAACAATGGTTATTTGTTTAGGGGGAGTTTTGAGTCTTTGAACATTTTGATGCGTCGTAGTATTTTATCCAGAAAGGCAAAAGGGGGAGATTGTTGAGAATTTTATTCTTAGCAACTTTTTATTTTTTAGTTGTTTGCCTTTCTTTGGCTCAAAATAAATTAGGACTCTAGGTTTGTCTCCTAGATGGAGTCTAGGAAATTACTTAGTTTCCTAGATTATATTTTACTTGTTTACTAAGTTTAGAACTCTTGTTTATTTAAGACAAGGAGAGGACAAAACTCTGAGACAACTTTTTACATATAGACGAAAGTGCAGCTAGGAGCAAGATCGACGCACAAGACGAACACAAGCAAAAAGAGTCTTGAAGCCATCCGAACTAATAAGATCTTTGAAGTTGCGTGACCAACCGAGAACATCATCCTTCAAGGCGACAAGTATTTTTGTATCACAAGTGTTTGATACTTTATTTTTCATATATTACTTTATATTTGTATTTGATCTTAATGATTTAAAAGTAATATAGTTTTCGGGTTTGAATACCCAAGTTCACAAGCACGCTTTCTTGTGGACGAAATTTTAACTTGATGTGTTTATTTATTTTTAATTATTCCGCTGCTTATTTTCTGATAATCTGTTTGATGTTAGTTTCGGTGTTTGTAACACTAAACTTAACATCGTTTTACTGATACTTATTTCAACAACCATAGGTCCTACAAATTTACATCTACAATGGAGTTGACTACATCTTGGTCAATTATTTCTCCCTAGATAACTTTTGGAGATAATTAACGAAGATGGAGTCCACCAAAAATGTGTAAATATGATGTTAGGCACGCATAGATCTCTCATCTTCATAAATCGGCATTCTAATACTTTCATGGGGTGATTGGGAACATGTTTTTTTCTTGAGGTGAGATTAATATGATTAAAGATTGTAAGTTGGGGTTCATTATGCGGCAACCCATGAATTGAGAGTTAATGTGTGATGGATCTTTTTAGGGAACATTTATAACGTGGCGACGGTGAAAAAGGTAACATTTGTATTGAAGGGTTGATCACTCCATTTTCTTTGAGGTTTAAACATTATTTGAATAACTATGAATCGTCCCCTGACAATATTTTGTTAGATTTGAAATATCTCTTCAAGGGATCAATCGTCAATGAAATAGGGCCTAACTTTGGTTTTTCTAACACGGCCCCAACAATGAGAATAAATACTTTCCTCTGTCGAAACCTAATTTTACTTTGATTGGGTTGGTTGAAATTTTTGGATGGACACGCCCGCAAATCGAGCACTCATGGAGCGAGAGATCATAATGTGACCTAACTGAGAATGTGCCGAGGTTGATGGTTGTAAGAATATTTAGAGGATGATCTTGCCTTAGATATGATGGTGGGTGAAGGCACGAGCCAAGCACCCTTACCGAGCTCAAAGAGTGGACCAAACTGACGATGAACCCAATGCCTTAGTAATGATGAGGGATTTGAAGGACCTTAATGCGTTCTAAGCAACTCAGTTGGAGAGATTGATCTTCGAGACGTGACACATTGGTCTAAGCAAGTTAATTGGCATGAGGAGGCCGATAAATGTTGGGAGGAGCAAACGAAACGACAATTGGAAAATAAGGACTTGCATGAGGAGATGATTCGAGGATGGGATTTCCAAGGTGGTTTATCCTCTCACCGAGGATGTTTGGTCATATTCCTAAACTATTGATTTGAAAATTCTACTCTATGCATGTATATTCTTATAATTTTCTTTAAGTTTGGGGATGTGGAGATATTTGTAATTGAGTTAGGAATATGAGATATCTGCATTCGATTTAGTTGTATTAGGTAGTTATTAGTTACTTATTATTTTAGCACATTTAATACTTTTATTTATTATTTAAATTATTTTAATTTTAGTCTAGTAATCTCACTGGAGAATTAATCTTGGATTAATTTGGGGACTATTATGTGTTCTTAACGTAAAAGTTGGAGAGTTTAGCAGGCGGTTCAAGGATTGATAACAAATTTTCTTGAACTTCTGGGTCCATTGGAGTTTTTGATTGTCGTATCACCTAGCATAGCTTATGATATAATGGCCAAATTATTTTTTAAAGTTATGTTTTATTGAATGATTCGTTCATTATATGTATGTTTGCTAGAACTTGCGTATGATTTTGATTAAAAAAATTATAGGCAATTTTTGTTAGGACTTCTTATATAAAATACCTTCACCAAATGAGATCTTTTCTATTTAGCCCATTTGAGCTTTTATCATATTATTTGTTCACTACATAAAAATAGGTTGGTCTTGTTTAGTTGTAGCTCTTAAGTTTAATGTTATATGTTGAGGAGAGTGGATCATTTATGTGGGTAAAATAAAGTAAAGCGACATTGAGAGTTAATTTTGTTGTTGGGTACGTTATAAGTATAACTCTCAATGTCGCTTTACTTTAGAGTTAATAAGCTTTACTTTATTTTACCCACAACTCCCACCCCCCCCCCCCCCCCACACACACACACACACACCTTTCATTTTTTATATCTTTTTAACAAACCCCGCCAACCCCCACTACTCCCGCCAACAACTGTCCGAATGCTAGTGATCGGCCGTCAACATAAATTAATAAGCTTAATAAAAAAGCAAAGAAGAAAGTAAAATATTTCTATTATTTGTATCAATTAAGCTTTTTTATTTGACCGAAACATTTCAATCAACTAGCAAGTGATTTTCTTTTTGTATTACGTAATAAATACATAACAATATTTGTGCAATTAAGTAAAAATTATTATTATTTGTATTACTAGCAATCCTATTGCGCAATTTACAAAATGTATATTAATTTTTTTAGTATTTTTAATGCAAAAAATAAATATGATTAAAATAATAAAAAAATTTGAATATAAGGTGAATTGAAATACAAACTATATTAAAAATAAAGTTTTATGATAAACAAAAGGGTATAAACCAACTGAGTTTTAAAAAATAAATTTAATAATCCTATATAATTCAAATAAAATATATTAATACAATTTATATACACTTCTATAACTCACTATACGACATATAATTTTAATATTCGTTTTTTTTTTCAGAATTCTACGTGGTGGGTATAATATGTGAACTAAAAAATAAAGAAAAAATATATTAAATAATTAAATAAAAGTGTCAATATATTTATTATTTATAGAATTCATTAAAACATCCACCTGGATCAATTATCAAATTATATATAATATATCAATGTAGATATTTTTTATTACCATTAAAAAAATTTAAAAATTAATAAAAAGTTATGATTGTATTTTATAGGTTATATTATTCGGCTAATAATAAATATGACAAAATTATTTAAAAATACTCAACATATTAATATGATTTACATAATCTTTTATATAGTTAAGTAAAATACAGATCTCAAATAACAATATTTCAACACATAAATTTTTTTCTATCCCACATAATATATATTATGTGAGAAAATATATATATTTATATTTTTATTTCATTCAAATAACGAAGATATTTGGATTTATAAAATATATATTTTGATGCACTCATATGCATGTGGCATTGAGTGTGTAGGTGTTTCAATATAAAAAATATGCATTTGTTTTTAATATACACACTTTTTTAATATATATTAAGTTAGATTTATTTTGATTATTAAATTTTCCATTCATTACTCAGTAAGATAGATATAAGGATAGACGACACTACTAGAAATTCTCATATTTAGGTATTCTTGCGCAATTTGTAGCAGGCGACGGGGAAAGATGGTCCACGACAAACAGCAGGCGACGTGGAAAGAAGTAGGGTTTCAAAATTTGAGTATTCTTGCGCAATTTGTAGCTCAGTGAATCACCACCCAGTTTGGAGAAAATTCCAATCGTCTCCTAGCCAAATACTACTTCTGAATTATTCAGTGAAAATCTGGCGGGTTTTGGAGTGAAAAATCTGAGATTTTGGATTTCTGAATTCTCAAACCTATATTTCGTGTCTCATGGGCAAAATAGATTTTTACTGGATAGCACCAAAGTTTAGAGTATATGCATCGGTTGTATACAAACAACTGATGCTCATAAGTTTTATTGGACAATTAAAATTGGTTGTTAGGATTAACCGATGCCTTTAATTGTAAATAAGATTTTAAAAAATTAGCCCGCATTCTGGGATGCCCAGTTCCACATATTTCGATAGTTTTTGGAAATGGCATGGAGACAAATGGCTGAGTTCACTATGGGAAGAGGAAAATGCAGTTGTGATGATGATGTCGTTTTTAGGACATCATGGACCGACCACAATCCCGGGAGGAGATATATAAGTTGACCAAGATTTCGTGTAAGAGTTCTGATTTGAACGACTAATGTTTGAGTTTCTTTCCTATTTCAGAAATTAGGGCTAATAATGATTTAGGGGTTTGGGGGTTTGTATCAGATGTTAACACGGGGTCGATTGATTGTAGTTAATTACATCAATGTTGTTGATATTTTGTGGGTCTGTGGTCGGGGCTTCTTAGGCTTTTGGAATCTAGGTTTTTTTTGGGCAAGATGTCGTGCAAGTGTTGGGAAAATTGCTCCTTTGGTCCATTATATTGACCACTTTCCAAAAAACATACATGATATTGGCCACTATCAAAACACATCCACTAACTTGACAAAATTATCAAAAAAGGTCCAAAATTATCATGTTCGGGCTGAGTTGCTAACGTGGCAGAATTATATATTTTCTTATCATTTGTTATTTAATTCAGAATATGAAAAATGAGAACAAAATGTCAGTTATCTATTTTGCCCTCTATTTTTCCATTTATTTTTATCATTTATCATTTTCATTTTCTTTGTTTTTATATTCTCTTTTTGTCGTATTGTTCTTCTTCTTCTTCTTCTTCACCATTGTCGTCCTATTTCTCCAACCCACAATTCATCAAAGTTCATGCTCATTAATCATTCATTATATGTTTTTCAATTATTCCCCTAAAAATATGGCATCATATAGAAACTTAAATAAACCAAAAATAGTGGCACCCACCAAAGGAGAGGAGAAGTCGATCGCCGAGAATCGCCAGCGAAGAAGAAGCCTTATGTCGGGAAGAAGCTGCGCAAGAAAGGCAGCACCACCGCCGCCGGTGATAATAAGAGGATGAAGAATATCTTAGAGACGGACAAGATTTACATTATAAAGGTGCTAAGTAGGTCATAACTTCTCGCGAGATCCAGACCGCTGTTAAGATCGTGTTTACTAGTGAATTAGCTAAGCACACCATTTCGGAGGCAATTATGAAATTCACGAGCTCTTGAAATAAGAAACTCTAGGGTTCCGTTTGATATTCCTTAAAATTTATGATTTCTATTGGTCACTTTCTATTTGTATAAAAGTATTTTTATTTTTAAAGATTATTTAAATTAACAATTGGAATTTAGGAATGAAACTTACTGATTTTGTGTCAAAAAAGGGGAAAAAGAGAATGCCATCTTGTTCTTGTTTAGGTTTCGTTAATATTTAATTGTTTCTTGTTTCGGTTTTGTTAATTCACTTGTTTGAAGGAGATTTAATGTTCTTAATAAATCACTTTTCTTTTACTACTTTAAAGATATTCTTTAATTGTTGTTCGTTCAATTTTTACTATTCATGTAACTTGTTCTTGAGTTTTTCAATTCCTGAAGTTTGGTTCTGCATCTACTTCCCGACATTTCTAAAAGGGGAAAGAGAAAAAAAAAAGAAAAAAGAAGGAAAAATAGATAGGGGAGGGAAGGGTACAATAGATAAATCTTATTGTTGTCATTTTATTAACCATTTAAAATGAAATGATAAATGATAAGAAAATATATAATCTTGACACGTCAGCAACTCGGCCCGAACATGATAATTTTGGACCTTTTTTGATTTGTCAAGTTAGTGGATGTGTTTTGATAGCGGCCAATATCATGTACATTTTTATAAAATGGTCAATATAATGGACCAAAAAGCAATTTTCCCTACAAGTGTTTGATTTGAAACCATATTTCTTGAATTGATGTTCAATTTGGGAGACATTAGGGCTAACAATGATTTGGGGGTTTTCAGGATTTCGGGGATATGGGGATTTTATAGAAATTCAATGATTTAAAGGGCTTGTTTGTATTAATCTTTATTCAAGTAAATGAAATATTGTAGGAGCCTGGAGGTTGCGAGTTTTTCAAATAGCTTGAGGGCCCACTATGCTCAAGAGCTAGTCAAATTATTTCTGGACTTTTAAGACGAGCAAATAAATTTGAAACTGAAGTTCAAGTGTAGGAGGCTGATGTTAAGAGACTTGAATTGGATGTGAAGAAGTATTAAACAAACCTGAAAGCACTTGCAGTGGAAAACTGTAAGCTTGAAGAATATATGAAGAAGAAGCAAAATCGGGAACGTTGGTTGTGCGACGCTTTTGATTTCTTGGTTTATTATTTGGATCAAGAAAAGTTGACCCAATCTGGGGTGTATGCGGTTTATTATTGTTGGGAATCAAGTTGGCGTGTGTTGTTTTATGTATATGCTGTTTATTTTTTGCTTTTCTAAGGTATTCTAAATAGATTGATGGGAGTAATTTTGGAGGTCATTTTCTTTCGTTGTTCTGTTGTCGTAGATGCTTGTTGGCTTATGTGAAATTGACACTTTCTCTATCATATACATTTTCTTATAAGAATATTGAGGATTTGCTTGCAAATTTTTGACAAATATTGGGAGGATTTGGTTAATAAATAAAAATTAGAGGATTTGCTTGTAAAAATATTGAGAAATATTGGACGAGGACCAAATAATTGAAAATTATTATGTTCTTAGATTGATCTCACATTTTGATTGAATAATTACGAATTTTGGACATTTAGGGATAAAGTCATAAATTTTATAAATTTGTGGGTCCAATTTGAAAATTCCTAAAACTATTTGGAACAAAACAAAAAATTTTAGTTTAGGGACTATTATGAACCTACTGGGGTGATGTTTAAAATTTCATAAATAATCGAGAGTTATCGCCTAAAGGGTAAAAATATAATTTTGAGAGAGTTGAGGGTCAAAATACAGGTTTTACAAAATTAGCTAATATTCTCTTAAAATATAAGAATTTTCAATTTTTCTAACTCAAGTATAGACTCATGTCAGGCCCCGATAATTTTTTTTACTTGTGAAAGGTCAAATTTAAATTATTCGCTAAAACTAATTTGTATAAACTTTGGGGTCATAATGTGAATTGAAGAAGTTGTTTCTTTCTAATTTGACACTAATGGTCTGTGTTAGTTGTAAATGCAATATCAAAATTTGTACTTTTTACTTTATTCAAATGTTATATAGTGTTAACTTGTATCCTAAAACTTTAATTTTCATAAACAAGTGTAGGGCAGCAGTTTTCTGATGTATGAAATTATGAAACTGCCCCACACCAATATCAAAATTAAAAAGACAGAAACATAAATAACTACGTGCCATGTGTTGGCTTAAAATGTCAAAGAAATATCATCGTCGACCATTGATTTATTATCCAAGATAGTGAATAAATATTTACATAAGCCTGCCAAGACATAGTCAAAATACATCTAAATTCCCATTACATCTAATTCACATGCCAAAGATAAACGTAAACATAAAAATTGCAGTATGTTCTTAAACAATAACTTGCTATATCGGACATTCTGGAGCCTAAGGACAACGGTTGAGTCGAGTGGCAAACATAAGTCATCAATCGTCTCATTGCAGCCAGTAAAGACATGGCGACCATTTTCATGCTCTATTACATCAACAACCTAATGTTGATATCTCGGCCCTAGAATTGTAGCCTTCTTCTGATGACCATTTTCTCTTGCAACTACATGATCAGTCCAGAAGGCCTTTGAAATAGCCTATAAATAGCTCATTTGATTAGAAGCTGCTAACGACATATTAATAACTGATGGAAAGTGTATTAGTTGCAGATAACTTAGAATATCTTCAACTTACAATTCGTCCACGATTAAGAGCAGTCTTTGATATTTTTACTTCGATAAAAGGTTCATTATTAATGAAATCGTCAATCTCTTTCGCACCATAAAGTCATTGCAAATCTGGGAGAGAAGCTGCAAATCTGGGCGAGAAGAGAGTTTTCAAGATGTTACAAGTTTGGGAGAGAATTTTAATTCATCTGCATACACTGGGATTCGTGCCTGTAATACAAATTAGGGTTAAGCATCAGTTGTTGACCAAGTGTCGATGCATATTCGTCCATTGGTGTAAAAAAGTGGATGCAAATATTAACCCAAGCTCTTGGCCAAAAATGTCCCGGGTTTGAACCCTGCTGTGCTAATATTATACGCATCGGTTGTCTATATACAAACCGATGCTATTGACATACTTTAAGCATCGATTCTGAAGTTAACAACCGATGCTTATTACCCTTAACTTCATATTCTGGCAGGAAAATACTATGTAATAACAAGAAAGCATCTTATTGTTTAGATTTACACACATGAGATGATTACAAAAACACATTTGGGTATTTTGACTTTCAATAAAACTACATTTAACTCACTAAATAACAAATACACCCTTCAAGTATTCCAAAGACCATCCACCATTAAATTTAAATTAATATATTTATGACAAATGAACTATGCCATATCACACTACAGAGTATGCCATTACAGTGCTTTAATAACAAGTATTTTTCTAAACACTTCCAAACTCACCAAAATAAAGAGCTATATGGAAAAAGAACATGGGTCCAAAATCTAGGGAAAACTAAAAATTTCCATAAACTGATAATATGAATAATTTACAAAATGCTTTCATAACAAGCATTTTGGTAAAAGAGCCAAATTCACCACAACAAATGAGCTCAAACAATAACAAAACCAAACTAAAACAACAATAAAGGTGTTTTTTTTTCCACACACAAAAAAAAAAACACACACACACATCCTGAGAAAAAGAGCAACCACAATAGTGATGAAGCATAGTGATGAGTTGATTCATAACCCCATATTGAATCTGCTTCCAAGAAAAGGATGTCTGTTTATAATTGAAAGAAAAATGAGTCATGTGTAGCTTCTATAATTTATTATGACTGAGGTATATTTGTTTGGAGAAAAAAATAATCTTACATGTGTAAAGTATATTATTCTTGATTGTCAATCCACTCTCCTTGTATATGGTCAGAATGAATATAACCATCTCCTAAGGTTATTGGAGGTTTATTAATACCAATGGAAAATGGTGGGGTTTCATCAAAGTGGTCGTACTCGTCTTCATCTACGACATCGCTAACATCAACAATACACCTTTTGCTGGGGAGGACCAGAGACCACCTAGAATCGGCAGGATTAGAAACATAAAAGACTTGTTGTTCTTTTGATGTAAGTACAAATGGATCATCCCAATAACCCGATCGACTAAAATAAACTGAAGTGGGTCCCAAATCATTTACCCTCTCACTTTCAGTGATAGTATTAGGTGTCCGAGACAAATCTTGCATACTGTCTCTTTGAACCATTTATAAAATGTGCGATTATTTTCTTTGGTCACCCATATTTCACCTTTTCGAAGGATTCTGCATTTTAAAATGGACATGTGCCGGTCGAGGTATGGATTGACCTCAGAAATGTGTTGCAATACGAGTTTGTGTGCCTAGATGCGCATTTCAGAATTTGCAAAAATTGCTTTGAGCCTAATAGTACCTTTTCCTGCAAGCTTTCCCTCGTGGTGAGATTTAGGAATGCTAATAGTTTCAAAATTCACTAAATAATCTGTACAAAACTTAATAACCTCCTCAGCAGCATAACCTTCAATGATACTCCCTTCAGGCCGAGAACGATTCCTCACAAATCCTTTTAATATACCCATGTGTCTCTCAAACCGGTACATGTAGCTCAAGAAAACCGTCCCACACAACTTAAATTCTCCAACCAAGTGGACAATCAAGTGAACAATAATGTCAAAAAATGATGGATGGAAAAACATTTCAAACTCGCATAAAGTTTTAGCAATGTCGTCCTGAAAATCATCTAATTTTTCAGCATCTATAACTTTACTAGAAATTATGTTTAAGAAAACACAAAGCTTTGTTATGGTATGCCTCACATCTTTTGGTAATGAGCCTCGAATAGTAACTGGTAATATGTGCTGCATTAAGATATGACAATCATGAGACTTCATACCAACCAATTTCAGCTCCTTCATTGCAACGAGCTTTTTAATATTTGAAGAATAAGTAGAAGGAAACTTGATTTTATTTAAATACTCACAAAAACTGATTTTCTCTTGTTTAGACATGGTATAACAAGCTAGAGGTAGGTAAGTTCGTTTGTCAATTTTTTTCGATGCTAACTTCTCCCATATCCTCATTTCCACCAAGTCTTGTTTAGATTTAATACCATCTTTTGTCTTACTTGAAATGTTTAATAATGTTCCAATAACACTATCACATACATTCTTTTCAACGTGCATCACATCTATACAATGTCTAATCAATAAATGTTCCCATTATAGTAGACCCCAAACTATGGATTTCTTCTTCCAACCACCCGTTGAGACAGTTTTAGAAAGTTTTTTGAACTCAGCATCAATATATTTTACACGATCATAGACTTCATGTCCAGATAATGGCGATCTAGCAACTCGGTCAAGATTTTTCCCATTGAAAATATTCTTTTTTTTTCGAAAGGATGCTGAGATGGGAGAAAGGCCTGGGTATCTATGTACACATTTCTTCTACCATTCAAATACTACTTGTCTCATCTTCACAAATGGGGCATGCCTTACCTTGCATAACCTGATAAGTTACCATAGACTGGAAAATCATTGATCGTGCAAAATATCATGGCTCGTAAGGTGACATTTGTTTGAGTATAAGCATCGAAGACTATCACACCCTCATTCCATAATTTTTTCAAATCTTCAATAAGAGGTGCCAAGTACGCATCTATGTCATTCCCTGTTTGTTTAAGTCCGGTTATCAACAAAGACAGCATGATGTACGTGCGCTTCATGCATAACCAAGGAGGAAGATTATAAGTTGCTAACAGAACCTGCTAAGTACTATGACGACTGCTCATACTTCCATGGGGGTTCATTCCATCTGTGCACAGTCGAAGATGAAGATTTCTCTTCTCACTACCAAACTCAGAAAACTTACTATCAATGTTTCTCCATTGCGGATAATCGGCCGAATGTCTTAGTTTTCCATCTTTTTTCCTTCCTTCAGCATGCCACTGCGAACTCTCGCTTCCTATGCATTTGAAAACAAGAGTTTGAATATGGGAATAATCGGGAGATCGTAAAAAACCTTTTCCGGAGGTCTTTTTTATTTACAAGCCCACCATCATCATTGTCTATTTTTTATAGTTCAGTTCCCCGCATTTTGGGCACTCTCGCAAATCTTTGAATTCATTCCTATATAATATACAATGATTAGGACATGCATATCCTCTCGATCTCTAGACCCAACGGACATAATATTTTCTTCTCCTCGTAGGTTGAAGTGGGAAGCTCGTTATCATTAGGAAACGCATCTTTTAGAAGTTCTAGTAACCCCGTGAAACTCATATCACTCCATCCACTCTTTGCCTTTTGGTTATATAAACTAAGCACGTAAGATAACTTTGTAAATTTGGTACATTTAAGGTACAACGTCTATCCAGCATCAACAAACAATCTTTCAAATGTAGAAACATTATTGATATAACCTTCTATATCATGAAACATTTCATCTAATCGATCACTATATACATCCTCGTCATTGTTTGTATTACTATCACTAGTATCATATGTAGACGGAGCTGTCGAGTGAGCTGTATTATCAGTCGGAGGTAAAGTTTCACCATGCCATATCCATCGTGAATAACCTTATGATAAGTCCAAAAAGTTGGATTACAAAATATATGGGGTACTAACCTCAAGATAGAGATTAGCAACCTGAAATATCTTCTGAATACGTTACAGCGACCTGCTAAGCCTTCAACGAACCTCCTGGCGACCTCACTGGTCCTGCAAAACAGCGCCTTGAACGGGTCGGATTTCGAGCCCGTTAGGCCCTCTGATGCTTAAGTCAAAAGCAAGTTCAAAACACTCAATCCTTCTCTTAAATAATATATGAAGCAATTATGATACGATAATAATAATATAATGAGAAGTGTACACCTCCTTTATAGAGACAAGAAGTATCCCTCCGCCTAGGGTTACCTTCTTCCATCACAATTCCATAAATACCATAACTCTGCCACCGCCTCAGTATTAGGATTCCTCCCACATAGTAGATTCCTATAAATAATAAACTTCTCATTAAATTACCAGAATAGGCTTGGCCCTATTATTCTTTCCACATAGCCCATCAAGACATCACAAATAACTTACATTAAGCCCACAGGCTTGACATTCACAAAGCCCATAACCGAGCTCAGACAATACACAAAACATAAGAGGTCGCGACCTTATATGAGAACACATCCTCATACTACAGGTCGCAAGCTCGCCCACCTCTTTAAACAAAACCATCTAGCTCGCTCACCCCCAGAGGAACACCCTCTCTAGGAAATGGGGTCGCTTTCCATAAATGCTCATATATATCACATAATATTACGTACGGACATTTTAGTCCGCATCAGCTAGTCCCCCATGTTCTAGCTGATTGAGGTACGAAATCAGATAGGACATGTAAAATAAAACCAAATAAGCACAACCACTAAAGATAACGGTGAAACATATACACATAAACAACCACATCTTACCACATCTCAGAATCACACAGCTCGACTAACCGAGCTATAACACCAATCAACTTACTAAAAGATATCAAGTATACCTGCGACCTCTAGAATATCAGCTCGTTGAGCACATTTATTATTGTAGGATGATTATCCCACAAGAAATGACCTGCGAGTCCCCAGTCCAAGTCCCCAATTATTACAACATATAATTGTTATTCTCCGACCCGAACTAACACTCAGATTTAATAATTTCAAAAACGCCATCATGAATAACCCCAAAGTCAAAGCACGCCTTTCTCTATCCGTCCCATCTCTTTTAAGCCTCATTAAATACAACCTGCCACTATGTCGAACACGTGTCACTTCCACATTTTCTCGGAGTATAATAAACCAAGTGGGCCCAAAATAAATGGCCCAAAACATTCCTGATAGCCCTAATTATTTTCCCGCTACTACCTGTCCCATCATCTTTCCGTCGCCCAACACAAAAACCCTTCAGGATCGCCATACTCGCTCTGCAACAAAGCTCATACTCCTTGAAATTTCCCAAAAAATATCAATAAATTCAAAAACTTGTTGCCGACCTCCAGGATACTAAAAAATGGGTAAGTCTCCAATCCACCTTTCTACTAATGAATTTTAATTTGCACAAGTAGCGCAGATGTACACTGTATCTTTCACTTTTGCTGAATTGTTGTGTTTTATATTGACTTTCTCTGTATGCTTGGATTTATGATGAATATAGCATCCTCCGATCCCAATTCCCAAAACCCAACTCTAACACCTGACTCCAACCCCAGCGAAAACCCCTATATTCTTCAAAGGAGACGTACTCAGCCCCCATCTCCCGTCTCCAGTCCCCGCGACAAAACAGAGGGTGAAACCCTCCCAAAAACCACTTCTCCCACCCCTTTAGCCTTAGCAAATATTCCAGAGGGCATTCCTTTACATCAAACTACTGCTCCCCCTCCTTGCGAGAATTTTCTCGAAAATCCTGTAACCATAGCTCGTTCCCTAGAGGCCAGCGACCTACCTCCCTCATCCTTCTCGACTAAATTGATCAAGGATAATTATTGGATACTCCCTGAGCCAGAGGTATTAGAGTTCTTTCAACGAACAATCAATCTACCTGAGACGGCCCAAATGGTCCTGCCTGACATACTTCATTTGGACCCCTTGCGACCATTACCCAATCACATAACCCTGTTTGACGAGCTGCTCAGGGCGGGATTTAGGTTCCCCCTGGACCAGTTTTACATTGACATCTCACTTTTGTACAAAATCCCCCTTTTACAATTAACCCCCAACTCCATGAAATATCTGGCGGGCTATATTATACTATGTAAATATTACAACACTCAGCCCGACCCCGGATTTTTTCATTTTTGTTTTCAAATAAAATATCAGAGCCACTCTTTTTACCTCCCTACCCGTTCCGGCAAAGCCCGATTTCTAGTAAATCCTTCCAATAAAGTCCCTGAGTTGAAAAAGAAATTCTTTTTTATCCATAATACTGAAGACTGGCCTTTCATAACCGAGCTACTAGATCATAACCCAAGATAATCCAATCCTCCCAGCCTTAAGCACTTCCCCATTTTATATAAGAAATACTCCGACCAGCTCGCGGTGTGGAGCAAGCGCCCATTTGACGTGGTGCTGAAGTCTAAAATCATCAGATATGTGGGAATTGACTCTCACCCCCTCGACTCGGACCTTGCATTAACTCGATCAGAGTTCGGTAGGTCTCCTGCATTACAAATGCTACATTAATCTTTTAACAATTATATTCTATACTAACACTTCATTCTTGTTCACAGATGCCTTTTGCGAATCTTGCGTTTCCTCGAGCTCGGTAGAAATTGTGATGCAGACCGAGCCACAACCTGAGATCACTTCGACAACCCCACCTTCGATCAGCGTAGACGAAATCCTAAATGAAGCATTCGGAGCGGAAACGGACCTCGAAGCCAAATACGAGCTTCAAGAGAACTAAACAATTAAAAAGACTTCCAAGAGGAAATGACCCATCCGAACTTCTGGTAGGAGACTCGACTCACCCACTCCAAAGCAAAGGCGACTTCACAAGACCTTTGGTGGCGCTACATCCAGCTCGCCGAACCTAGAAAAGGATTTGGCCAAATGCGAGGATGCAGCTGCCATAAGAATACTCCTCCAAGAACGCGCTCGGACCCAGGTATACTTACCACCATACTCTGACCCCCAAACCACCCAATAACACATTAATCTTATACTCTGCCTATATTTCTTGCAAACAGCTAAACACCTTATTCTCCACGGTGGCTGTCCAACTCGCAGCTCGCGCTGAAGACAATGAATTGCAAAAAACCTGCGAAGAGCAAGCTGCCCAAGCTGAACAGCAAACAAAACAGCTCTCTCTGACGCAGGGCGAACTGGACGAAGCTCGCAAACGTCTAAGTGCAAGCGAAGAGGAGAACGGTCTCCTAAAAAGTCAAGTGGTCAGCCTGAAGGATGAGACAACTCGCATGGCCAACGAACTTTGAGAGCAGGTTAACAAACTTGTTGAGGTCGTGTGGACCAGAGAAGAACAAATCAAGGTAGCTCGCGAGCAGGGCGCCAACGAGGGTCACAAGCAGGGCGTTGTTGAGGGTCACCGAACCTTCTTATTGAGCGAGGTGGGCCACAATTTCACTAGTTCATATCGAGAGGAGCTGATCAAATCCTTCAGGAAGTCGACACTGTACCTTGGCAAAATGATTGTGGGGAGCAGAGAATGGGTTCGCAATACCATAAGGATAGTCAAGGAGCAGCTCGCGGCCAAGAACGTCACCTACAACCCGGACGTGAAGGCCATCGTCGACCAGATGACCCCTTTCAACACTTGGAAAGGCGATATGAAGCAGCCCGTGACTGCTTAATGGTGGTTAGCCTGCCAAGGCCGAGCCATCCTTTCTGCTAACCTCTCGACTGAGCTAGACGCGCCACATGAAGACACACCTGCTCCTGAACGAGCACAACAAACCCTTTACCTTCAGTTTCTGAGAAAACTGTGTAAGAAACCTGTATAATCACTCTATTATCCCTGCAAACATATCTTTATCTTATTTGATATATGTATGACTTAATTCCCAAGCACTTGCAAACCTACACTTTAAGATTCATACAGAGCTGCAACCACAACCAACTAATATAGTTTGCACGAGATCCCATCTAATCATAATTCATCTCAAGAAATCACGCTATAGCAGTAACAATAAAATCACACTGCGTAACAATCAAATCATTGAAAACACATTAACAATTATTCAGTTAAAAACATGTTCGTCGAGCATTTAGCTGGCATAAAACATTTATTCAAAATCATTCAATCAGAAACATGTAAGTCAACCATCTCAACCAAAATGGCTCGAGAAACTTCATTTATTATATATCTCAAAACATAAGCTTCATGCGGGAGAAGCACACTCTAGTCAAGAGATAGCTTCTCCCGCCACAATAACACAACAGCTCGCATAAACCCTTCTAAACCATAATCAACTCGTGCGGGAGAAACACACTCTAGTCAAGAGATAGCTTCTCCCGCCACACAACAGCTCGCATAAACCCTTCCAAACCATAAACAAATCTCGTGCGGGAGAAACACACTCTAGTCAAGAGATAGCTTCTCCCGCCATAACAACACAACAGCTCGCATAAAACACTTCCAATCATAACCAAACTCTCGTGCGGGAAAACACACTCTAGTCAAGAGATAGCTTCTCCCGCCATAACAACACAACAGCTCGCATAAAACACTTCCAATCACAACAACTCTCGTGCGGGAGAAGCACACTCTGTCAAGAGATAGCTTCTCCCGCCATAAAACACAACAGCTCACATAAAACACTTTCCAATCACAACCAACTCTTGTGCGGGAGAAGCACACTCTAGTCAAGAGATAGCTTCTCCCGCCACAATAACCCGCCCTCTACGCATAATACTTCTTCAAGTGACTCATATTACAGCTCCTAGGTAAGACCTATCCAGCTGCATCTTCCAATATATAGACTCCACCTCGCAACACTTTTATCACTTTGATGGCCCAACCTAGTTTGGCTCCAATTTTCTAGTCAACTGTAAGGCATCAGCTCGCCTCCATACCAAGTCGCCCACCTGGAAATAGCGATGTTTAACTCGCCTGCTGAAAGCAGCTCGTATCTTTCGCTTATAACACTCGGCCCGACCCGCCGCTCTATCTCGTATTTCATCAATTGTCTCAATTGATCCCCGAGCTAGTCTTTCATTTTCTTCTAAATTGAACGCTGCCAACCGCTGCGAGCCCCCTATTAGTCAGATGGAATAAACGCGTCCATGCCATAGACGAAACTAAACGGCGACTCCCCCGTGGAGGTTCGGGGAGTTGTCTGATAGGCCCAGAAAATAGATGCGAGCTCCTCTTCCCAAAGCCCGCCTATTTTTTCCAATCGCAACTTAAGACCCTGCACAATTATACGGTTAGTGACTTCTACTTGCCCATTAGTTTTGGGATGTGCCACAGAAGCGAATCGCTGCCTCATCCCCATCTCTTCGCACCACTTCCGCATTTTTCTCCCATTGAACTGGGTCCCATTATCCGACACCAGCACTCGCGATACTCCAAACCTGCAAAATAAGTTGTTAAAAATAAAATCCATTATATGTTGTTCGTTGATCCCGGTAACCGCTTCGGCTTCCACCCATTTTGTAAAATAATCAATCGCCACTACTAGATGCTCCTTGTTACCCGGGGTTTTTTGAAAAGGTCCTATGATATCAATCCCCCATTACGCAAATGGGCATGGCGAGCTCATCGTCATCATCTCCTTAGCCGGTATATGAATGACCAGAGAGTGCCTCTGACACTTCTTACACGTTTTCACCAGCTCGCCAGCCATATCCTTCATTCCTAGCCAAAAGAAACCAGCCCGCAACGTTATGGCCACTAATGCCATTCCCTTCACGTGATCACCACAATAACCCTCGTGTATCTCCTTTAGCACTTTAAGTCCTTTCTCCTTAGCTAAGCACTTAAGAAAAGGTCCAAATCGCGACCTTTTATATAATTCCTCGTGTATCACATAAAAATGAGCTGCTGTTCCGGTTTCCTTCGCCGTCGATTTTTCCACGCCCTCCCTTACTTTGACAAGGATGTCCCATATAAGTGTGCGCCAATCATCTTTCACCTCGATCTCCATAACTTCTTTTCCTTTTTCCACGCTACTGTGGTCCAAATCCATTAATGTGATTCTCTGAGTATCACAAGTCCCCAGTGCTCCTACTATCCAGGCGAGCTGATCCGCCCGTACGTTCTCAGCTCGCGGTAAGTGCTCTAATTTAAACTCCTCAAAACGGGCTGCCTCTTCCCATAACCTATTTAAATATACTGCCATCCGCTCTTCTTTAGCTTCAAAGGATCCATCGAACTGACAGGTTATCAACTGAGAGTCCGTATATGCCCATAACTTTTGTACTCCTAGATTATGTGCCATTTTGATACCCTGCAATACAGCTTCGTACTCGGCCTCATTATTGGATGCCTTATATCCTAGCTTAATTGCGAACTCCAAATTTTCCCCTTCCAGGCTGGTTAACACAATAACCAATCCAGCTCCTGAGACCATAGTTGAACCATCGGTATACAACGTCCATGCCTTCGCCTCTTCGCTCGCACCAGCTGGTCGTGCCATTTCCTGCAAAAAATCTGCTAACACCTGCGCTTTGATAGCTACTCTTGGTTCATACACCACATCATACTCGCTTAACTCCACAGCTCACTTTACCAACCTCCCCGATACATTTGGATTGCCCAAAACCTGCTTAAGGGCTAAATTGGTGCGTACCTTCACTCTATGGCTCAAAAAATATGGCTGCAGTTTCCTTTCTGTACAAATCAACACAAAACCTCCTTTCTCCAGCTCAGAATACTTATACTCAGCTCCTCGTAACATCCTGCTAATATAATAAATAGGTTTTTGAACACCCGCCTCTTCTCTGATCAATACTGAACTCACAGCGACCTCACCTACTGATATGTACAAGATCAAATCCTCTCCGCGCATTGTCTTAGTCAATAATGGTATCTCAGCCAAGTACTTCTTAAGCTCGTCGAATTCCTTTGTCGCTTCTTTTGTCCATTCAAACTTAGATCCTTTCCTTAACGCTCTGAAAATGGGACGCCTCTCTCTGCCGACCTGGAAATAAAACGACTAAGACCAACTATCCGCCCGGTGAGTACCTAAACATCACACACTGTGCGAGGGTGTGGCATCTCTACCATAGCTCGCACCTTCTCTAGGTTGACCTCGATCCCCCTTTCCGTCACCATGTATCCTAGAAACTTCCCAGACCGCACACCGAATGCACACTTCTTGGGATTAAGTTTCATACCAAATTGTCTCACAATAACAAACGTCTTCCGCAAATCCTCCACATGAGACTCTGCTTTCTTACTTTTAACCAGCATATCATCAACATAGACTTCCATGGTGGACCCTAGAAGATCATTAAACATTCGATCAACCAATCGTTGATAGGTCGCTCATGCGTTCTTCAAGACAAAGGGCATAGACACAAAACAATACGTCCCTGTAGAAGTGACAAAACTCACCTTGGGCTGATCTTCTTTTGCAAGGGGTATTTGGTGATACCCCTGTGGAGCATCCACCATACTCAACAGCTCGCACCCTGAAGTAGAATCTACTAACTGATCAATTCGTGGCAAAGGATAATGATCCTTTGGGCAAACTTTATTCAGATCGCGAAAATCTATACACGTTCTCCACTTCTGTGCCGGCTTTGGAACCATCACAACATTAGACAAATATTTAGGGAATTGAATCATTCTTATGTGGCCAGCTTTCAGTAATTTATGCACTTCTTCTTCGATTACCTTATCCAGCTCTGGCCCAAAATGTCTTCTCTTTTGCTTTACCTACCTCGCCCCTGGATCTGCATTTAGATGATGCTTTGCGACCTCCGGGGATACCCCTGTTAACTCTCTATCACCAAACGCAAATACATCCCGAAATTCTCTTAGTAACTCTACCAGCTCATCCCTTAACACCTCAGGTATTAAAGTCCCCACTCTTGTAGTATACTCTGGGCGACCTTCTTCCAATGATATTTCCATTAGTTCTTCATTTAGTTGGACGGAGTTCTCATGTTCCTTCATCTTCTTTGCATTGAGCACTCCCTCCGGCTGTTCGTCACCTCTTTCGCGTTTATTCTCTGACAAGCCTCTTTTGACCGCCATATGATAACAGGATCTCGCGATCTACTATTCTATAATGAATTCTCCCACTTTATTACCCACTGGGTACTTAATGCTCATGTGATAGGTCGATGTTACCGCTCGAAAGGCATTGAGGGAAGGTCGCCCTAATATGGCATTATAGGCCGACTTCCCTCAAATTATCAAAAATTTCAGACTCTTCTCTTCTCGTAATTCCCCTTTTCCCAATCCCACAGTTAATGTCAGCTCACCTTCCGTATTCACTTGTACTCCATTGAACGCATATACAGGTGTATTCACGGATCGTACCTTTTTCTCTAATTCCGTTTGCTCGAGACAATCTGTGTATATGATATTCATTGAGCTCCCATTATCCACAAAGATCCTGCCTACTTCATATCCTGCGACCTCATCCTCAATTACTAGTGCATCGTTGTGATCTTCCTGTAGCCCACGTTGGTCATAAGAACTAAAAGATATGATTAGCCCTACCACTTGAGATTGTCGGCTCACACTAGCGACCTCCCATGTTCTTGAGCGAGTTGACATAACATGTTTTCTCCGCGCACTATTGGAATCACCATCTGTTGGACCGCCCGAGATCATGTTTATCCTTCCCTTGTTCCTTCGAGGATCATTACGTCCCCGAATTCCCCTATTGTGGTTGTCTTACGACCTGATCCTGAGGTGGTTCTCTTGGCGGTGGAGGGGGCAGCGGTCGCCCCGGCCCTTTTGGCTCTTTTTCTCTATAGATTACTTCTTTCAGGTGTCCAGCCTTTATGAGTCTTTCTATTTCCTCCTTAAAGTGCCTGCAACCTTCGGTGGATTGCCCATAATTATTGTGAAATAATCAAAACAAACTGGTCTTGGGATGAGTAGGAATCGGCGTACGATCTTCCGGCCACCTTATAGCATTGGTTACCAAGCGCTCCATGATAGTGAACATTCTAGCCCGTGGGTAAGCCAATGGTGCAAAATCTTCCTCCCTTAGACTTCGCACACTCTCTTCTGACCTTCTATTCATCACGGTGTTCGGGCTTAAGAGCCCGCGCACTATCCTTCTTAGTTCTCTTCTCAGCTCTCTTCTAGATGTATTATCCCCTGTATTCGCGACCTCTCTGCTGAAACGTGCCCGATGTTCCTCTTCTGCCTCCTCCACTTGTACGTACTTATGGCATCTTGCCAAAACCTCATCATATGTTTGTGCCTCTTTTGTGACCAAAGACTTGCGTAAGTCTTCTCTCCTCAATCCCTGGTGTAAAGCTCCAGCCTTCATCTCATCAGTAGCCGTGGGCACTTCTAAAGTGGCGCTGGTAAACCTGTTGACATATTATTTAAATGTCTCGCCAGGTCGCTGTACCATGGTAAAGAGTGACTGTGCTGTCTTCGCACTTTGTCTCACGCTGGAAAACTGCTTCAAAAATGCAGCTCGCAACACCAGATAACTAGTAATTTTCCCTCGTGAGAGCTGATAGAACCAGTTTTGTGCAATTCCCTTTAAGGTGGATACGAAGGCTCGACATGCTACGACATCCGTATAATTATGTAACATCCTTGCATTCTCGAAAAGCTGCAGATGTTCAATCGGATCCGTCGTTCCTCGATACTGAAACTCCAAATCCTTATAACATTTAGGTACCACAGCTTGCAGTATATCCCCTGAAAAGGGGTGTCCCTCATCCCCGTTCAACTTCTCTCCATCTACCCGTTTCTGTAGTTTTAGCATAGCTTCCTGCAGATCTCTTAAAGCCTTATTCCATAATCCCATCTCGTTTTTATCCCATCCGCCACGACTCCTACGGGTTTTATCCCGAGACTCACCATCAGTTCCTGAGGTCTGGGTTTTGCTTCCAATGGTGTGTTTATCATGTCGGCGACCTTGTCGCCCGTAATGACTTCGTCTCACTTTCACCCCTTTTCCCTTGCGTTTGTGAGTTGTGGATGCAGTAGAGCTGGAAGTGTCCTCTTGCCTACGTTTACTTTGTCCCTTGTTTGCACGAGAAGATCCCCTGGTTGGAGATCTTTCGTTTTGTTTTGCCTCTCTGGTTACCGACCTTTCCTCCTTCTCGTTGTTAAGTTCGTCCCTCTTCTCTTTCTGAGCATCCTGCTCGCCTATCAGATATCTATGCAACTCTTCCTACTTTTCCCGAGGTACAAAATTCATTAGCCCCTCTAAGAACTCCTTGTTAACCTGACATGTTTTATTCTTGGGTAAGTTCTTCCACTCCTTTGTTCCAAAGTGGATTGCTTTTTGCGCTACCACCTCCGGCGTCTTCAAATCTTCCGTTGGTTCCTTTCCTTCCCGGCGCTTTGGGGAGGGCGGTGGTGTGCCATTCAAGCCCTGGAATGCTGGATCCACCTGTGGAGGTGTCTGCCCTCCTCTCATCACATCTTCTTCATCGATGCCCGCCATCCCGGTCTTCTTTTTTGGTTTGTCCGAGTCAGAACCATAACGCAGGGTTCTGGGTATTATGTTATCCTTCATGTTTGGTTTACAAAATTTTTCACACCTTTCGCTCAAGGACTCGACGTCCCTCTTTCCCATAGACGGCGCCAATTTGATAAGTCCAAAAAGTTGGGTTACCAAATATATGGGGTACTAACCTAAAGATAGAGATCATCGACCTGAAATATCTTTTGAATACTTAACAGCGACCTGCCAAGCCTTCAACGAACCTCCTGGTGACCTCGTTGGTCCTGCAAAACAGCTCCTTGAACGGGTTGGATTTCAAGCCCGTTAGGCCCTCCGATGCTTAAGTCAAAAGCAAGTTCAAAACACTCAATCATTCTCTTAAATAATATATGATGTAATTATGATATGATAATAATAATATAATGAGAAGTGTACACCTCCTTTTATAGAGACAAGAAGTATCCCTCCGCCTAGGGTTACCTTCTTCCATCACAATTCCATAAACACCATAACTCTGCCACCGCCTTAGTATTAGGATTCCTCCCACATAATAGATTCCCATAAATAATAAACTTCTCATTAAATTACCAGAATAGTCTTGGCCCTATTATTCTTTCCACATAGCCCATAAAGACATCACAAATTACTCACATTAAGCCCACAGTCTTGACATTCACAGAGCCCATAATTGAGCTCAGACAATACACAAAACATAAGAGGTCGCGACCTTATATGAGAACACATCCTCATACTACAGGTTGCAAGCTCGCCCACCTCTTTAAATAAAACCATCCAGCTCGCTCACCCCCTAGAGGAACACCCTCTCTAGGAAATGATTTCGCTTTCCACAAAAGCTCATATGTATCACATAATATTACGTACGGACATTTTGTTCCGCATCACCTTCTTTAAAACCACGACGTATCAAATGGCTCTTCACTTGGTCTGAACTCTGAATTGTCTCAGATTTTTGCAATCAACACAAGGACACACAATCATACTTAGTTTTATTCTCCACAGCAAGTTTCAAAAAACTTGAAACCCCTTGAATATATTCAAGTGTATTACATCTACCATACATCCAACTTCGATCCATATATATCTACCGCTGCACAATTGAATTAAAAACTCAATAAATAACCTAAAAAAGAAGCAAAATTTAATTTATCAGGAAACATGAAAATTAGAGTTTCTATAATGATACATGTAAGTTTGTTCATATTTTTTTTCTTATTAATTACTGTTTTTTAGTACTCTATTTTCTTGACCTAATATATATATATATATATGTGTGTGTGTGTGTGTGTGTGTGTGTATGTTGTGTGTGTGTGTGTGTGTGTATATATAGTGTTAGCTAGGTTTGTATTATATTATAATTAAAATTGGGATAACAAGTTCAACTTATTATTATTATTATTATTATTATTATTATTATTATTATTATTATTATTATTATTATTATTATTATTATTATTATTAATTAGCACACAATAGTTAATTAAAAATTTGAACACACTAGTTAATTAAAAATAGTAATTTTGTATTCGAATTAGCAAAAAAAAAGTTACAAATGCCAAAAAAAAAGTACAAAAAATGCAGAATAAAAAATTCAAATATCGGCAGCCTTCCTCTTTATACCTGCCTGAGCATGATCCACATCGTCATCATCAAATTGTGCACCAAGCTTGGTGATGAGAACGGATTCGAGCTTGGAGATGGAAAGAACCACCTCACCCCAGTGAGCATTTATACTGCTCAGAATGTGGGTGAGTGCTTTTAACTAGTCGGCTCGCTTTCGTATGTCTGTGGAACGTTCTTCCTGTAATTGCTTCATCAACGCGATAACTTATCTTTCCTGAGATTCTAATAGCTTGTGAATCGCTCTCTCCATGGTGTTGTCAGTGTGATGAAGATTAATTTATTTATCCAAAAAAATGGGCATTGCAGTTTACTTATTGTGATGAATATTAACTTAGCCAAAAAGAGGGTATTTATACAAGTGCATATTTTGAAAACCTCTTCGAATTCTCAGTGTAGGGGGAATTCTCGGTGCACCTTTTCATATTTCATGCCTTTTCTTATTTCAGTGCACCTCTTCGAATTCCATCTGTCAGTTTTCCATTGTGTGTGAACAAGAAATATATACATGTGCCTCTTGGAATTCTCACGCCTTTTATATATTTATTGCGGAAATTTATATGTAAAATAATAAAAACAAGAAATAAATACATACCTCGATCAGATCAATTTGCAACGAGACGGCTGCACTAAGAGGCGAAAATAAGCTGACAGGTTTCATGGGAATTATTTTCGAAAATTCAATTGCAAAGATTTTGAATTTTTGTTAAATTTGGGTAGAACATGGAATAGGTTTTGAATTTTTGTTAAATGCTATGCGAAGATTGAATTCAGAAATTTGAGTTTTTGTTCAACAATTTTAAAATGCCCGTGTTTCAAAGAAGACAACAATTAACATATGCATCGGTTGTTGTGAGAGAGACCGATGCATGTAGTATGGGGTTAAAATTAAAGGCATTAGTTCTGGAGAAAAACTGATGCTATAGTTTTGAAATTTTGCTCATCAAATTTTGTAATCCCGCGCTTCAGAGGCACCCAAATTTAATTTGAATTTATAGGCACCGATTCTACATCAAGAACCGATACTCATATTTAGTTATATGCATCAGTTGTTTGACCAAAACCAATGCCTATGTATTTAATGAAAATTTTGGATTTTTTTTATTATTATGGGCATCGGTTGGTTTTAATTAACCGATGCACATAATTTTTTCCGGACTATGTAGGAATAAGTTGTTGTAGAAACCGATGCATATAACTTTTATTTATTACAAAAAAAAAAAAAACCGCTCGTCTACAGGCATCTATTTCTGAGGAACAACCGATGCCTATAACATTTTTAATTATAAAAAAGACCCCACGCAATATTAAGCATCGATTATTTAATACAATCGATGGATATACCCCTGTTCCAATGGTATTTTTTGTAGTAGTGACCGAAGATGGAGTCATCTGCGAGTGTTGGAAAATCAGTGCAATCCTGCGGAAGTAGACATGTCTAGACAAGCGAGGACTAAACCGTTTTGGTGAATGCACTTAAGGACATTATGTTACTTGGTTAGAAAGTGGGTAATAGTTTCAAATTAGGTTACGGATATGTCCTCGAGAAACAAATGCTATCTGCTTTTCCAGGGACAGATGTTCTAGTTGAACCACGTATAACTTCAAAGATTCACATTTGGAAGAAGAATCCTGGGTCACTATGTACGATGATTAGTCACTCAAGATTTGTATGGAATGACACATCCAACATGGTCACACTTGAAAAGAGGAGATCCGGGCTAACCACATTAAGGTAGATTAACTGTTTGTGGGATTATTTGACGTAATTTTTTAATTATTAAAAATATGAGATGATGTTCCATTATTCCTTTGGTTAGTCTACTAAATATCATTTATGTGTTGAAGCTTGATCCAAATTTGAAGTCAATGAGGTTCAACTCATGGACTTTCTTCAAGGATTGGGTCGATATTTTTTGAAATGATTGGGCGATGGTTCAAAATGTTAAGGGGTTTGTTGATGCGGTGAATGAAGTGCTTTCAAGTGTAGGTGTGTTCACAAGTTCCACCACTTAAGGCGAGACTATTGGGGTAAAGGCGACGAAAAAAGGGATAAAAAGATAGTCCATCGACACATTGGAGGAACGCTTTGTAGACATGATGGATATTTTCTGATTTAGAACCAATGCAAGACTGGGAGATCTGGATCAGAGGATCAGGTACCAACGATATAAAAATAAAGAAATAAAGGCAGTATTCAATGCGTTGGCAGAAATGCAATGGAAAAGAAAAGTTCGCAGTGACAAAGCAAATTTTTTAGAACCACAAGGACTTGGACATTTTCTTCAGCATTATGGATGAGTTCAAGATAGTTATGGTTAAAATGATGCATGAAGGGCGATAATAATAGCAAGCTTGCGCGTTGCGTCTTTGACATTGAAGTGACCTGGACTTAGTAAATTAGTATCTTTTGATGTGGCCTTGAATTAATTTGTTTGACACAAACTATGACATTATTTTGCAAAAATATATAATTAATGTATCAGACTGGATTAGCAATGAACCATGTAAGATACAATTGGCTTGACCACGTTTGTATGCATGTGCAGTGTTTGTATAGGATACTATGATAAGTATGTAGTGCGTGGGGATAAAAAGAGAGTGAAAGAGATAAACATTAATTTCATCCTTTGATATATCTGCAAATTAAAAAGAGAATGAATGAGATAGGCATTAACTTCACCCATTCATGTCATGGAAAAGTCAAGAGGCCAGACCCTTTAAGTGACATTAATAAGTCTTATGTTGTATTGTCATGTCCATTATATGTGGAAGGCCAAGCACCTCAATCAATCTATCTTTATGCAATCAATTGCCAAAAGAATGTCTATAAATGATCTCACTTACCATATACTAAGAGCAAACAACACATTATTCAGACATAAAGATTCACACATGAAGGTATTGGTCATCACTCAAAGTCATTGAATCAAACTTTTTCGCGTTTAAAATAATGAAAAGCTCGTCCGCAAGAGAACAGAGCTATTGTAGGCGATAAGCTGACTCGAGTCGAATCAGAAGGAAGACTAATCGGAAACTATTTCGGTGTTCGATTTTAAGTACGTAGAAACGAAAATAAAAACTAAACTAAACTAAACACTCGATCCAATAGAGTTTGAGGTGTTCTAACATCTACGAGCAATAAAATTAAAAGCTTAAAAATGATTAATAAAAACGAAGGTCAAGTGCACCGGAATCGTCTCCACGATCGGYYTMGTCAATCCRGATGGTTRTAAACGACCSAAAGCACACTAGACCAATAAACTCAACKATAAACATCATCATATTCAAAAGCATCAAATTCAGCAATCAAACAGTAACACGATTGGTATTAAAATAAACGAACAACTAATATAAAGAGAGCATTCATCAAGAAACGATTACGAAATACGAATTGAAAGCTTGAAGGTAACGTTTGTTCTTCGTCTTCGTTTTAATTTCTGTATTTTTGTTTTAGTTTCTTAGATTTCAAACTTTAGATGTTAGATAGATAGTTTGTAGTATGTAGTTAGTTGATAGTTTGAACATC
>BMAC01000197.1:741907-753049 GCA_014905375.1 Phtheirospermum japonicum
TCTAAAACGCGCCGGGATATACCCGATAACCCTTTTCCCCGGTCACAGACACATTTGGTCTCTGGTTTTAATTCGTGGTTATAGCACGCCGGGATAAACCCGATGACCCTTTTTCCCGGTCACAGACACTTTTGGTCTACGGCTATATTAGTTTTTGGAAACATAGAATTGCATGATACACATAGAACATAAATTTGAGTACATAAAATTTAACATAGGCAAGTCAGTGGTCCCTACCTCGTAAAAAATGTCATGGAAAATCGAGTGGTATGCACGTAGTTGAAATCCTAAGTCCTCTTAATGCCGTCACCTAATCAATTAGAGAATATATTTAATTAGTATTTTCATATTTAAAATAGTAATAATAATGATAATAGTAATAATAATAACAATATTAATGATAAAAATAATAATAATAATAATAATAATAATATAATAATAATAATAATAATAATAATAATAAAAAATTTAAAATGGACTAGAGTGTAGTTATAAAATATGTTTGGGGCTGGATTGGGGTTTCTATAATCTGGAAGGCTAAAATTTGGCTCATTGGTAATCTGAGGGTTCAATTGAAAAGGTGGCTAAAGTTGGGGGGTCAATCTGGGAATATGGGAAAACGGGCTGGGTATAAATTGGATAACCCAGCCCTTGAGCCTTCAGAACCCGTCTTCTTCCCCTCATCCTTCCTTTCTCCCGAAAATAGAAAACGGCAATAGCAATCGGCCACGGCAGTCGGCGCACGGCGCAGCAATCTGCTGAGGGAGGCGAAGTGGCCGACCATTCGGACGGCGGCGTGGGTGTCTGGCAGCAACCGACGAGGCTGTGCCCCTCTCCCCCTTTTCTGGAATCGACGGCGGTCCGGCGTTGGCAACGGTGCAGCATCGACGAAACGGTGGCGGTGGCGACAGCTTTCAGGCCCCATCAGAAGCCTCCTCCCCCAATTTCTTAATTGGCTGCTGGCGAGGACCTCCGCCTCCGATTCATCCACGGTGGTGGTTCAGCGAAACGGCGACCGTAATACGACGTGGGGTAGCTCCGGGGTCGTTGGGTGGCGATTTGAAATGGAGGATGCTGGATGCGCGGCCGTGGTTTGGATCGGCCAGCCTCCCTTTCGGCTTGGGCGTGCGGGCATTTGACGGCAATCGGGCGGCGACTCGGCGATGGGCTGGAAAATGGGCTGTGGTCAGTTGGGTTTCCAGGTGGTTGTTATTGCTGGTTTTTGGTCGGGCCGTCGGCTCGGTCGGCTTCCGGTAACGGACGGTTCAGGTTTGGTTGGGTCCTCGGGTTTTGAAACGGGGTCGTGCGGTGGTTGTGGTTTGGAATGTGACTGCGGGTCTGTGGTTCGGGCTGAAAGGTGGCCTGTGGTTGTTGTGTGGCTGAGTCGGGCTTTGGATTTCGGGTCTTGGGCGGTAGGCGTGGGGATATGGTGGCGATCTGTGGGTTGACGATGATGACCCAATAGTATTTTAAAATATTAAAAATAATTATAATACAAATAAGTTATAATAATTTTAGAAATTGAAATTATTTCATAGACGACTCAATAGTAATTTAAATAAATAATGAAATTACTAAATAATTATAATAATTTCTTAGAAGTTGATAATATAATTTTATTTGAAAACGAACTATAAATTCGTTTAAATATAATTCTTAGATTATTTAAAATTAAAATAGGAAGTCGTATTATGGCAACGAGCTTGGGACTAGAATTATATTTTTAATTCATGATGAAAAATAAATAAATAAATAATGTATTGGATGTATGGATGTTACAACCTACCCCCCTTAGAAAAATTTTTTCCTCTAAATTCCGCACTTACCCGAAATCCCGAAATTTGGATACTTCGCTTTGAATTCTTCCTCCTGTTCCCAAGTGGTCTCGTTCATCCCATGACGTCTCCATTGCACCTTGATAAATGCTATCTCCTTGTTCCTTAATCGGTGTATCTTAAGATCCAAAATCGCTTCCGGAGCCTCTTCATAAGTTAAATCCTTATTAACCTCCAAATCTTCGTAGCTCACAATATGGTTTGGATCGTAGACATACTTTCTTAGCATCGACACATGGAAGACGTTGTGAATGCTCGATAAACTGGGTGGTAGCACAAGCTCGTAAGCCAATTCTCCGATTCTCTTGAGAATTTCAAACGGCCCTATGAATCATTGTTTCAACTTCCCCCTTTGACCAAATCTTACAACACCTCGGACCGGCGCTACTTTCAGAAACACCTTATCACCTACTTCAAAATGCAGATCTTTTCTCCGACGGTCCGCATAAGATTTTTGTCGATCCTGCGCAGTCCTAATTCGATCTCGGATTGTGGCGATGTGTTTAACCGTCTCTTGGACTAGTTCGGGGCCCAAAATATTTCTCTCCCCTACTTCGTCCCAATACAAAGGAGATCTACACTTTCTTCCGTACAAAGCGTCGTTTGGAGCCATACTAATGGTGGATTGGTAACTATTGTTGTAGGCGAACTCTACCAATGGTAATAAACCTTCCCATTGACTTCCCAAGTCAAGTATGCAAGTTCTCAGCATATCTTCCATGACCTGGTTAGTCCTTTCAGTTTGACCGTCTGTTTGTGGGTGATAAGCCGTACTGAACTTCAATTTAGTGCCCAGAGCACTTTGCAAGCTCTTCCAAAAGTTCGAGGTGAACCTCGTGTCCCTGTCCGACACAATTGAGACCGGTACTCTGTGCAACTTAACAATTTCTCGAATATAGATTTGGGCATATTGTTCCATGTTGAAGGTCATCTTGATGGGTAAAAAGTGAGCCGACTTGGTTAAACGATCTATTATCATCCAAACTGCCTTGTTACCTCTCGTCGATGGTGGTAAACCTACCACGAAATCCATCGAGATATGCTCCCACTTCCATTCCGGAATCTCTAGTGGTCTTAGCAAACCTGACGGTCGTTGGTGTTCAGCCTTGACTCGCTGACAAACAAGACACTTTCCCACAAAAGTGGCAATGTCTCTCTTCATGCTCCTCCACCAAAAAAACTGTCTTCAAGTCCTTATACATCTTGGTACCACCAGGATGTACATTGTAAGGAGTGCAATGGGCTTCTTCCAGAATTTCTTTTCTTAGACCCTCGTCTTTTGGAACACAAATTCTTCCTTCGTAAAACAATACTCCATCGTCTGCTAAAACAAAACCTTTGATGGTTCCTTTCTGCACTTTCTCCTTCATCTTGCTTATGAAACCATCCTGGGTTTGAATTTCCTTGATAATTTCTCTCAAAGTTGGTTGCACCACTAAGGATGCTAAGATCCCCTTCGTGTTCTTTGGAGGTATCATCATTTCGATCTTCATCTTGGCGAACTCCTCAACCAGCTTTTCTTGTTCGGAAAGTAAACTCGTCAGTCCTCCCTTACGACTCAACGCATCGGCTACCACATTCGCCTTCCCTGGATGGTAGTTAATGGTACAGTCGTAATCCTTAACCAATTCCAACCATCTTCTTTGACGCATATTCAACTCCTTCTGAGTGAACAAATACTTCAAGCTCTTATGGTCGGTGAAAATCTCACACTTGCCTCCATACAAGTAGTGTCTCCAGATCTTCAAAGCATGAACTACGGCCGCGAGTTCCAAATCATGCGTAGGGTAGTTCGTCTCATGGGTCTTTAGTTGTCGTGACGCATAAGCCACTACCTTCCCATGTTGCATCAGGACGCAACCCAAACCTTGTTTCGACGCATCGCTATAAATAACGAAGTCCTTCGTTGGGTCGGGAATTGTCAAGACGGGTGCGGAAGTGAGCCTTCTCTTCAGCTCTTGGAAACTCTCCTCGCACTTCGTGCTCCAAACAAACTTCTCCCCTTTCCTCGTAAGTCGAGTCATCGGCACGGCTATCTTAGAAAATCCTTCGATAAATCTTCGATAGTAGCCTGCTAGACCCAGAAAACTGCGAACTTCACTCGCATTCGTGGGGGTGGCCCATCCATTTATCAGCTTCAACCTTAGATGGATCCACTTCTATCCCTTGAGCAGTGACGATGTGACCAAGGAACACTACTCGGTCCATCCAAAACTCGCACTTACTGAATTTCGCATACAACTTCTCCTTGCGAAGTGTTCCCAACACTATTCGTAAGTGTTCTTCGTGCTCTTCTTGATTCTTTGAAAAGATCAGATATCGTCGATAAAGACTATGACGAACTTATCCAAGTAGGGGTGGAAAACCCTATTCATCAAATCCATGAACACTGCTGGAGCATTACTTAGCGCCGAAAGGCATACGTCGAAAAAACCAGTTGGACTGCAGCTAAAACGCGGTGGGGTTTCCCCGATGACACTTTAGGTCATAGGCACATAAGGCCCCTGGTTTTAATCATTGGGTATAGCACGCCGGGATGAACCCGATGACAACTTTTGGTCACAGACAACTTTAGGTCTACGTCTATATTAGATTTTATAAATATCGAATTTCATGATACACATAGCACGTAGATTTAAGCATGTAAAATTCGACATAGATAAGTCGGTGGTCCCTACCTCGTAAAAACGTCGTTAAAATTGCGAATTTTATGGTTAATTGTGCTATATTTGAGTTGTATGATTTTGCATGGAAATGTCGGTGTAACTATTGAGTACGTTGAGCTCATCCCAAATCAACGACGTGTTTTTCAGCCACAAATGAGGATATCGAATAAAAGGGAAACGAGGAGGGGAATAAAACTCTCGATGTTGGATTTATGTCCTTCTAAATTTATTTTATGTTTTACATAAAATTCGTATTTCAAACAAATGCTACATTAATTACCAAATTTTAATTGATAGTCTTTTGGTTATTTATATTATTATTTTCCGCTGCGTAAAAGTTGAACCTTTTGAAAATTTTCTATTCTCTTTTGATTTTTATGTTAAAATTGTGAAAATTAGACATTTATTGTGACGCTAAGGTTTCTCCATTTGATTGTTTAAAAATATAAATCATTTTTCGACTAAAGTGAAATCGGGGCGTTACATGTATAGATTTTAATAATATAGTTGGACACGTAACATAAGTACGGTCAATAATACAAAAATGTATATTCTCGTTGTATTAAATATCCATCTTTGGGTGTACGATACAACGTACATCCAGGTGTACGCAATAATAATTGCTCCTATTAGAGTCAATCATACAAATGTACATTTTTATTGTATTAAATACTCATTTCTTGGAATACGATATATAATATATACAGGTGTACATAATAATACCTGTTGACATTAGATGCTTGATCAATTCAGGCTAATGCCTTTTCTTTTTTAATCCCACTTAAGTAGTTAACAACAACACACAACTCATCAACAAAAATATTTTATCGAATATGTTTAAAAAAAAATGGTTTTCTTCTTTTGTTATTATTTTACTTATTAATTAACTTTGGTTTTCAATTTTATTTAGTTGTGATCTTATATATTTTTTTTCTATGTACAATATACCAAAAATATTTTTGTTTCTTACTGCGCGAGGCTTCTCAAAATTTAATATCCTGGACTCCTCTCTAGGTATTCTAATTATCATTTAAAAAACATTCAAAGTCCTAGGCTTTTAACTATTTTGTATGTTATAACCTAAATGTTTCATAGTTTCATCTTATGGTTCTTAATGTATTTTTCCTTATGCCCCTTAGATGTAATGCTAGTACGAGAAGAATAATCTACTTTACATTTTATATTAAATATCCAGACCTTTCTTATGAATCGGTTACCATTGCTTAAAATATTTATCAGCATAATTTAAAATTATCGATAATAAATACAATATATTTGTTGGGAAATTAAAAATCTATTGGTGATTTGTCGATAATTTATCAATATAATTTACAGGGAAAAGATATTTTTTGTTTTGACAATATTATGTTGGTAATTGTAAAGTATTATGTTGGTAATTGTAAAATTTAATGACAAAATAATATACGTCGATAAATTATGTCGCCAATTTAATGTTTTTTGTATTAAGAATAAAATGAAAAAAAATAAGAAAAACTTGTTACCATTTACTTATTTATATTAATAGTGCGTTTCTTTAATCTTAGGTTTAAACTATATTTTTTTGTCGCGAAATAATAATTACTATAAAACCGAACATACCAAAAGAAAAGTGTAAATAAATGATAGAAAAGAAAGTGTAAAACGGGGTTTCAAATTTTATGTTTTAATTAGATTATGGTCTTTGACTCTTGACTCTGGCCTTGTTTGGTCTAAAACTCCGAATATCAGGATTGAAATTCTAAATTTCAATTCACGTTTGTTCTACGACTCAAATTTTCAAACCACAACCAACAATTTCGTACACCTAATCCCACACTCATCTCTTTTATCATATCAACATTATTTAAAAAAATTAAATATCACTAAATATAATATAATAATACATTATTGTCAACTTTTCAGACATGATTTGACAGCAAATACAATACAAAAATTCATGATAATGCACTTTCCAAACATGATTTGACATCTACATTAAAAAAGTAAAGGATTCTGAATCCTATAACAAATAAAGATTCTTACTATTTACATAAATATGAATAGTCAAGATTCTGAGTACCAGAATTCAAAATCCCAACGAAGGATAGTCCAAACAAATGAGAATTATTTACTACAAGGAAATCGGTCGTGGCGCCATAGTTGAACTTACGCGCTACTGCCTTTTCCCGAATAGTTTGTCAATAGTCAGAAATTTTAGATGCTCCAAAAAGATGAGAAAAAGATACTTCCCATCTCTTTATTCCATTCTATCAGTCGCAATAATTCGTTTGGTGTTATAAATATAGATATCAAATTATTATAATATATTCTTGTTTAAAGTAATTAAAAGTATAAAATAATAAAAGTAGTAAAAATAGAAAAGTAACATTTAATTTTGATAAATACTTGTGTTGGCCAGATTGATGGGTTATGACCCGTTAGGCCATATGACCCGATATTATAATGTATTAGTTTTTGTACTATAATGAATAGGTTTTATACTCGAAAGTATTGATTTTTCATAAATATCTGACCCGTGCTATGATGTTTTGATTTTTGTACTATAATGTATTGGTACTATGATGTATTAATTTTTATACTATAATGTATTGGTTTTTGAGTTATAATGTATTCGTATAATTTGGCCTAACGGATGATCCGTTAGTCCGTCCTGACAAGAGTGTTGCCCATTTTAATTAAGAAAGTAAAAAATATTAATAATTCTCTTTTGAAAATGAAAATACGACAGATAGAATGGGACAAAAAAGTTTCCAAATTACGACACGAAGGGAGTATTAAATGCATTTTTCTTTTAAATAATTATCGTGAATTTGTAGTTTGCTAACTAAGTTTTAAAAAATCTCTCTTTTTTGTCAATGTTTTGTACGCGTGCATTTTGAATATCTCTCCGTGTGTGTGTGTGTGAGTTCGATAAAAACTTTCCTTTATATACGAACTTGCAAATTAGTGATTTTATTATATACTAGTAATACTTTTTTTTTTTAATATATACCATGAAAGTGATTTTATAATATATCAATTATATACATCAACGGTGCATATTGTCCTAGTGCTTTAATAAAATGAAGGGGAAGAAATCTGATCGATCCTAATTAGATCTAAAGTTCGTAAATGGCCTTAGGTTCACTTATAAGATAGTTGTTCTCATTTGAATTTAATCATATATATGTATACTATTTTTATAACGCGTGTTACACAGATTTTGAGAAATGAATTATCAGCTCGATTAATATTTATTTATTTATATAAATGATATCATTCTCGCCGCATAAAATAATTTTCAACAATTTGAAACTATTTAAATTCTCGATATTGGACATAAAGTTGACCCTTAAATCACATCAAAACTGTAAAATGACATTTTTTAAAGTTCTGCAATAGTTACCAAAAACATATATTGATACATGGTAATTCAAAAGAAATATGAATGTCGTTTTCTCAAATTGTGTAGTCAAAATGAATGAACACGTTCAATAAAAAAAAATTGATTTGTTTTTTTTCTTACAACACGATAATCAAATCTGAATTATCGGATTGTCCAACAAAACACCAATCCCTTTACCATTATAGTAAGTGTTTCAAAAATTAAAATACTAATTCTTTGTGATATTAAATCATAATATTAATATCAACAATTTTTTCAAACTAATATCATTAACATTTAAACATATTATAGCAACTGCCCAATATTTAGAATATATAAGTTCAGATAAATAAAATATATAAACTTATAATTAAATTATTATACGTATACAATATATTGAAGATTAAAATATCATCAAAATTACAAAAAAAAAAAAAAGTAACTTTGAATTTTATAAATTAGTGGGAAAATATTAAACTTCTGATGAATTATTTATAATATAAAACAAAAAATGCTTAAAAACAAACATAAGTATAAATCAACTAAGTAAAATATAAAAATTGATAGTTATTATAGTTAATCACACTTTATTATCTCTCCTATATATTAATGAAAAATTCTCTTATCCTATCTGTTTGTTTCTCATGCTTAGTTAGCTTTGGAAATAAATTTGGTGCTTCGGTGTCATCCAAGCCTAATATTTTTACTTAATTTAGTAATTTTCCTTTTATTATATTTTACCTAATTTAATAATTTCCTAATATTATATTTTAATTAATTCATTATATTCCTTTTATTACATGATACCCAATTTAATGTTTTTTTTAAACATATTTTGCCCAATTTAATATCTTACTTTTATTCTTTTAATATAAAAGTATAAATAATTACATATAATTAGAAAAAATACATAGGTTGTATTAATTGTTATTTATAATAAAAGTTGAAATAATGTTATAATATTTTTAAATATTTATTTAAGAAAAATACGAGTTATATAAAACTATTAAAAAAGAAAACTAAATATAAAAATTATCTAATTCTAATATAATAAATTAAAAATAACATTAAAAATATATATGAGAAACTATTGCTACCCAAAAAAAAAAGGAAAACAAAAAATATAAAATAAATAATAATAATATTAACTACGCCTCGGAAAAAAAAAATTAAATATATTTTAAATTTCTTTATCCAATCACAATATAATGCATTGATACACACATTATATAACTATATGAATAAATTAGTGTTTTACGCATTACAAAAACAAATAATAATAATAATAATATAATATTACATATTATAAGTTAGATGTACGATATTTTTCCAATTGAATTATCAATGCCTCATAGATTCTAACTTTTTATATCACATATTCAAAATGTCATGCGATGTTGTATATTTTACACCTTTTATTATAAAAACCATTATTACTGTAAATAGAACAAATAATATTCTGATTTGTGTATAATAATTATATATTATGAAAAATAATTTTCCTATAAATAGAACAAAAAATGTTACGATATGTATGTACCATTTTCAATATTAGTCTTTAATATTTTTTATGAATATTACTCTTTTTCAATTCCCACATAATATGCGGGTGTTAAATTAGTTCTTATCTATTTCAAAGTTATTTTGAGACTTATTTTATAATATGTTATAAACTTCTGTCATGATTTTCATTTTATATAAATTAATTAATTATACATGATTAAATATTTACTTTGAGATATTTATTTAACATAATTATGAATTTTTCTTAACTCATATTATTATTATTATTATTATTATTATTATTATTATTATTATTATTATTATTATTATATATCTTTAAGTTTTTTAGTTTTCAAATTTATGAAGTAATTTTATAAATTTAAACAATATTTATTATATAACTTCTTTGATTTCAAGTTTTGAGGTTTATATAATATTATATTATGCAATTTATATTTTGTCTAAAAAATTCCTTCAATAATTTTGTGGCCGAAAATTTCATTATTATTTTTATATGGTAGTTTTTATGGGATATTATTTGTAATATTTTATTTTTTTATTCATGAAGTAATTATTTAGAAATCAATCACATTTTATAATATGTTTATACAATAATAACATTATATAATAGTTATTTAATTTTTTTCATGTATATTTAACTTACCTTATAATTATTTAATGATTTATATTATTATTCTATAGTATTTTTAAGTATTTTGATTTTTCAAATTAATTAAATAAGTATATTATTTAAACAAAAGTTTATTATATAAGCTTTACCGATCTCAAGTTTTGAGATATTTAGTTTTATATTGTAATATTTTATATTTTATTTACAAAAGTTCTCAATTATTTTTTAGGCTCAACACCTAATTTTTGTGAAATTTTTATTATTTGGTAATTTTTTTATATTTATAAAATTTCTTTTTTTTCCAGATTTATGTAATAATTATTTGGAAGTTAATTATACTTTATTATATTCTTATAGAATATTGAATATTATTAACTTTAGTAGTGTTAAGTCATATATTAATGGAGAGCAGACTACTTAGTTAAAGTAAAGGGGAAGATTATTTAGACTATAAAATATTTTGTTATAAAATTATATCAAAAGCTGGAGTTAGCCCAGTGGTGGTGTGCGCGTACATAAAACCAAAAGGCTTGGCTCAAGTTCTAACAATCCTGATTTTTTTCCTTTTTAGTTGACACACCATGACACATCAGCTGACATGTAAACTCCGAATCTAAGTGAGGAGTGGCACATGTCAGTGTTCCATTTACGCAGCCAACCCGAGCCTCAATGAAGTCTGAACCAATAAATTTTCTAGTTTCGGGAATGCACCAGAAGTCGACACGTCAGAATCAGGCTAAGGAGAGCGCGACACGTGTCAACCAACGCAACAGTTAGCCGACAAATAGGTAAAGACTCAACACAATTAGAATAATGGGGTGATATGTACACTAGTACTGTACCTGTGCATTGTACGGTGACTTTTTACTTTATTTTTATCTCGAATAAAAATAATTAGGCTTAAATGTATTAAAATATCTAAATAATATATTCTATATATATATAGATTATTTAATTATTATTCTCAAATAATATTGAAAATGGTTTAACCTTTTTCATTAAAGGAGTGTTATTAAACGAAGATTAAACAACCTATATGCATGACTATTTTGAGAATAGCCCATAAAGATGCACTTATCACTCTTTGAGTCAAGTTTAGCAAGATGATTTCTGTCGTTAAGCACATAGCAAACACATCCAAAA
>BMAC01000197.1:775415-804309 GCA_014905375.1 Phtheirospermum japonicum
CTGCCCGACTTTGCTGCGACAAAACGCTGCCACACCAGCGGGGCCTTATGTTTTCAATACCACCACAGCCACGTCAAACCCACCGTCACCGTCCGAAACCATCCTCACCAAAATCGTCGGCAAGACCACAAGCCACCTGCCGACAACCGCTACACAAAAACCACCGTCACCATACCGAACCACCGCCAACTACAAACCACCCACGAGAACCAGCCCACATCGACTGCCGATCACCACCCAGTGAAACCCACCACAACCCAGTCGTCTTCTTGAGCCGGAGACCGCCGTTCTCCAAGCCCGCCGCCTTGCTGCCGCCCTTATGGCCGTCGCCATCGCCGGAAGAGAATAATTCTCACCATTAAGGATTAAAGGCCTTGGGTTGCCTTGAGCATCCATAGCACCTAAAAAAATAAGGATCAATACTTAAAAGGTTAAGTAACCCGCTCTAGATGCCAATTGTGAAATAAGAAGGTCTATGGTTTTAAAAATAAGTCTCAAATTCACGATGTTGTTAGTCAATGTTAACAACACCAGTTAACAACATCGAACAGAGTAATGTAAATTTATGCAGCGGAATTTAAAATACGAGAACACGATTTAAACAAATTCAGTTCACAAGTAAATACTTGTGAACTTGGGTGTACAAACCCAAAAACTATATTACTTTCACTTTACGTTCAATACAAAATATAAAGTAATATATGAAAACTAAATATCAAGAAACTTGATACTAAATACTTGTTGCCGGAATGACAAGATCTCTTCCGTTGGTCACGCAACTTCAAAGATCTTGTTTCTCACAAATATTGGCTCCAAGTAGTTTTCTTCTTCGTGTTCTTCTTCTCTTGTGCATCTTCTTGCGTCGTGCCTTCTTCTCCTCAAGAAATTCGTGCGTTAATCCTCTAAAAAACGTGTATCCAAGCTTTAGGATTTCTAATGTCTTAAATAGACAATTCTAAGATCCTAAACTTGGTAAATACCTAAAAACAAATCCTAAACACAATCTAGACATAATTAAAGTCTTGTGCATAAACTTGGAAACATAATATTGACATATATCTAGTTTCCTAACTTATTTTGTGCCTAAGAAAGGCAAATAACAAGATAGGAATTATTGTCAGGAATTAGTTCCTCAACAATACACATTGATCTCATTAATATTTTTCTCCTCTGCATCCCCATCTTCATTCTGATAGAATATTGCAGTGACCCTATCGCTACCTTTGTTGACATATTTGAACAAATACTTGATAGATCTTGATTTGTTGCACCATTTACCATTCAAATGAGATCCATGCTTCAAAAATAGATAAAGATTATGTGCAACGACCCAACGGAGAACTACCAGTAAATGTCACAGGCAAGACAATGTGAGTAAATTTTTTAGATGGATTCTGACATACCAAAATATTGAATACTCAATTATCGTATATCCATCAAATATAAATTATTGTCTGAGCCATTGACTATGTAGAATAGTTTTACCTCAGTTCTCTTTCATTCAACCGATGAGAAAAGAACTCCATTTGGCTCACATATTTTCTACCTTTTCCTTTGGTTTTTGATGTTTAGAAAAAAAAAAATATTCCCCGTAGTTGTAATTGTAGAGAGAGGTACGAAGGATGCATCTCGTTGATACATTTCAAATTACAAGACCTCTTTTCTACTACATAATCCCTATTACTGTTTTGAGGACCAAGATCACCAACAACTAATAGAAAAAGCTCGTCCACTTCTGGACGATTGTGCGTCCTTCCATCCTCTTCTCTTCTCCCAAGTAGACGGAATTTCACTCCATCAACACCATCCTCACAAAATGTTTGTTTGGCTATTCTAAACTATTAACAAATTATTTGCACTATTCAACATGGATTGTAGGTCCGCTACAACTTCGATGTGAAAATAATTTTTTTCATCGTTGCCTCTGCATAGTGAGAAGATAATTATATAATTATACTAAAAAATATAAATTTATTTTAATGAAGCTGGAGTGATTGGTATGTAAAATATAAATGCATAGCTAACAGAGATGATTCAATTATGATTTCGATAGAAATTAAGTATGACATGAATGCTCTCAACATTACCGTCTTTAGCACCATTTGCTCTTAGGGGTGGACTTACCTTATTGGTTTTTGAATTAATTGATATAGTTGATGCCACAGTGTTCATTCCACTCGATGCTGGGTTCGCACTTGTATTGTTTTGCGCGGTTTTTGAGATAGTAAAAAAATATATTATTTTTTGAAGATCAATTCAAATAAGAATATTGGTTCGTAATAATATTTGATAAATAATATGTTGATAGCCAATAAAAGAAATATTAATTATATTGTGTTGTGCATTTTTGTATAATTTAATTAAAAAAAGAGGTCAAATTGTTTTTGAGAAAAAATAACAAATAACTCAAACTCAAAATCAAAATAACATATGAGTAATTACACACACACACACTCACACACACTTACATATATATATATATATATATATATATATATATATATATATATATATATATATATATATATATATATATATATATATATATATATATATATATATATATATATATATATATATATATATATATAGATAGATAGATATTCAAATGATATTATTATTTTTAAAATTAATTAGTGTATCTATCTTAAATATGTTAAGAGAATTCCTACATAATTGAAAAAAATAATCCGATGTGATTTTGTTTCTCTCTCCTACATGACATTTTTTCTCTCTTCTGCATGGCTTTTCTTCTCTCTACAAACTTCTTTATATATATATATGGGGATCTGAAACAAAAATTCATTGGTTGGGTGGGGTGGCGGTTGGCATGCATCACAATATTTAAGTCTCGTGTGAAATCAATTTCATGGTGAGACCATTATAATTATGCTATTTTAACTTTATTTTTGATACTTAAATTACATTTTGTGATACTTTAATCATCTTTTGAGATTATTTTTATGAAGTTTTACTAGGACACCATAAAATTATTGATTTCACTGAAGTATTTATAAAAAAATTAATTATATAATACTATATCTTTGATTATAAATTATTAATTATGGGCACTTAAATTAAAACATGTGTGATATAATAACAAATGTTCTTGGACACTAGGTGCAAGTGTCCCCAATGTAGTACATAATAATAGTCTTGTATGTGTCAAGTTATTTATTATTTCAGAATATTCGATCTATGAAAAATAATAAAATCATCTAAATTTATATTAATTAACTCTACATATAAATATAATCACTTAATTAATAATTCTGATTAATTAAAACTTAATAGTATTCAATTTTATCTTGTGATAAAAGATTTAAGTAAATGGTCGTGCAATGCACCAGTAAAATACTAGTATATTTTAAAATAAGAAATAATGTCATGTTGAGTCCTTAGTAATGTTATTCCTCCGCTAGATGATAGAATTCCTTTTATCCAAATGTATAGGGTTTGAATGCTATTTTTGTCAAAAAAAAAAAGTTTTTTATTTTTATAAATGGGCTGAAACACACTAATTTTAGCAATTCCGTTTGAACTTACTAGTCAAGTAGGTATCTTTTAACAAATTTAAAAATTAATAAGGTCCCCCTAAAATACAAAATATCAAGTGTTATAATTTTTTTGTTGTACATTTTTATTTGTATACAAAGGCTTTATTTATTTTTTCGCATCGACCCCTAAAATTATTGGACTAGCTCTACCTGCATGAAAGGGGAATCTTTCGACGGGAGACTACTTATGAATGATTTCATATGTGTTGTATGAATGGATCTAGAAGGTTTTGTGGAGGTACACTCATATTCGAAAAATTAAACCATTCATGCGAGTGTACCATACATGATGCACCCGATTCTCACTTTAATATTGTGTGATGAATATGTATGTTCTATGCGATGGCATATGAATATTTTGTGTGATGGATATGGATGTTATACGTGATATATATGATTTTATTATATTTATATTATATTGATAGTATTTGAAATTGTGTTTTATGTATGATAAATATAGATAATCTATGTGATAAATATATATATTTTGTGTGATAAATATGAATGTTATGTGTGATGAATATGTATGATTTATATTGATTATATATGCGTTCCGAATATTTATCACACAAAATATACATAACCATCGTCACAATATGCATATTCATCTCGACGATATGGCCCCTAATAATCTTGTCGATCAGATTTTTACGGTCACTTCAACGGTGCCCGCTTACACTTTCCCGTCAATTGGATCTAAACGGCCACTTTGACGGGGAGATTTATGTTTCTAATACCCATAGCCATCACATATAATACTCATGTTCATAGCACAAACATAAATATAGTATCGTATAAAACATACATATTCATCACACAAAAGGAATTGGGTACACAATGCATTGTGCACCCGGTCGCACCATATACCATCTCCTCATATCCCCTTTAGAGTTCATGCATACCAACCCATTTAAATGCTGAGAGATTGTCGTTGTTCGTAGAATTGACGAAGAAGAGGAGAATAGACCAACCATACCCAAACCTGTTAGGGAACTGAAGTTGTTCCCTTGATGAGTCCAAAGCAGGGCAAAACAAGTAATTATTCCGATGATCAAGGATGGCCTCTTAAAAGAGGCACCACGCGGGCATCTGGAAATGCATTAAAAATCTCAAGGCTGAGACAATAAGCTTTAGGTCTTATTTGTTAATGTTTTCATGATCCATTTTATGTTTTTAGTGTTGTAAAATGAAATTAGAGAATTATTAAGTTTTATGTGAAAATTGAAATAATGTTTGAATATTTTGATGAATGAGATTTAAGATCACATAGAATTGGAAATTGGAATATTGTTTGAGTAGTTTTGAAATATTTTTCTTATATATATATATATATATATATATATATATATATAAAATTGATAGCCCTTTAATATTTTAATTCAAGTATATAACATTATATTCATAATATTCATGTATATCAGGGGCTGGGCCATGGATTCATCATGTAATCTGATAAATATATAAGAGATGAATGATAAATATGAAAAAACATATATTCATCATACTCACAATATTTTTTGTATACTCATCATCAGATAATATATAGAATTGAGAATTAGAATCATGGGTGCGGATAATTTATGTAAGACAAACACTCTATGAGACCAGTTTATTTGTGATACTTTACACTAATTATGATTGTTATACTTTATATGTATTTTATGATAATTTAATGAGAAGATTCCATGAGTTATTACTCTTTCAAAAAAAAAAAATCACATTTTACCTTTAGTTAGTCTTTTCCTCATTTTACGTGATGAGTTTATTTTTTTTCTCATTAATACCAAAATATGGTTAGAATTATTTGTACACTATTTTTGGATACTTAAATCTAATTGAGGTGATTATTTTTTACTTTTACTTATATATTTCCAATCATCAAAATTCTTCGGTCTGTTTATTGAAATATAAATTTAACTTTTTTATTTTTATTCTTTTTTCGTCCCTCTCTTTCAATATCCTTAGATCACTCGAACTAGATTCATTAAAATTCATATCCTTCGAATTATTAGCTTTAATGACAAAACAAGAGACCCCAAACAAGTAAAATAAAATGGTTGTTTTTCAAGACATGGGCCTATCTTTAGAGGAAAGGGATACGGGGAGTGCTCGATAGATAAGAAAAGTACATGACCGCTCGTCGTTAAGCGTCAAATTAAATATTTTATTTTTCCTCAACTTTTATCTACCAACTAGTAGTAGTGACAAGTAAGGGTTGATCCCACGAGGAGTGTGGTTTTGATTGTGACAATTCATATTTTAGTAAACAAATAAATGGGGTAGAAATTTTGAACTAATCTAAGAGAACTAAATAAAAAAATAAATAATCAATAAAATAATTAACGAAAAATTCTCAATAATAACCTCAATAACCCACTCCCCCAAACTTAAACTTTAGCTTGTACTCAAGCGAACACAAAGCAAGAACAAGAAAATAATAAATCATAAGGGAAGAGTAAGGGAAAAGAAATCACCGGGGTAAATGTCTAGGGGGTCTCGGTTCCAGACGATCTATTTCGAAATATGCCCAATCATCCAAATCAACTAAGCTTTGTATCCCTTCAACTGCAAAGATAAAAATCAAAATAGAAATAATGTAAACATTGGGTTGCCTCCCAATAAGCGCCTTTTCTTAACGTCGTCGGCTCGACGTGTTACCCCTCAACTCCATGGGGGTTTTGGTGGAGGTCTCAAAGTACACGGAGTGCCAACGACCTCATCCTTCTCAAATCTCACTCTTCTAAGCGTTGGATGCTTAACTGGATCCTTACGACCATGTGGTGGCTTCTCATAGAATATAGCTAAGATGGTTTCGTTTATCACCACATACGAAAGATCATCGGTCGCCTCCTTCTCAAAAACATCGTCTCGCACGTGTGACTCCTCCTCCTCTATCACTTGGTACACGGTCCATGATGGTAATGGCTTCGGCTCGACTTCTATATAAATAGGAGAAATGGTAGAATAAGGAACATCATTTGTAAGCTCAGGCGTACTATGGACAACATGTGTCCGCCTCGTTTCTTCTTCCTCCATATCATATTCCTCCTTCAATTAAAATGATGGGTCCCCCGCATCATCGATTTTTGCCACATCTTGCAGCGTGATGGCACTCACACTCTCCATGCGTTCCTTAGTTTGAGAAGGCAATCGCTCATTACCTTGTGCATACAGTTGGTTTATGCGCTTCGCCATTTGACTCACTTGAGCTTCGAGCTTCTTGGTGTTCTTTATCATGGCCTCCATCATGTCTATGAGGGCTGGGGACGGTTCTTGTGTTTGGGGATAGTCATCATATTGTCTCAAAAAATTTTATCCCCTTTGAACGTTTGGAGGGTCCCCCCATCTTGGCTCGTAAGGATCATAGTTCCCCTCATGCCATCTTCTAGGCCTCACTCCATAGGCTCCTGTTTCGAGATTGGCTCGTAGTGTTGGGCAATCATCAGTAACATGATCAAATGTATGACAAATGACGCATGGTCGAATCATAGCCCTCTTAGTGATAGCGGCTTGCAACTCATTCAACTGAGCTTGCAACGAGCCAATGTCCACCTTGTTTACCAACCGTAATGAAATGGCACAACTGCCGAGTTGTTGAGAATTGGCCGCCATGGTCGAGATCAACTCCCTTGCCGCCGTCGGTGTCCTATCCATGAGTGACTCTCTGCTTGCCGCATCTATCATGTTTCTATCAGTGAGACAGAGACCTTCATAAAAGTATTGTATTAATAACTCCTCGCCCATTTGATGCTGAGGGCAACTAGCGACGAGTCTCTTAAAACGCTCCCAATACTCATGCAATGTCTCTCCGGGTAACTGCCTCACTACACAAATATCCTTACGCAAGCTCGCTACTCGTGAAGCGGGAAAAATCTTTGCAGAAATACCTTCTCTAACGCCATCCACGTGGTTATGGATCCAGGAGGTAGGTAATAAAGCCAATCTTTAGCGAGACCCTTCAATGAAAATGGAAATGCCCGCAACTTGATTTGTTCGTCAGTCACTCCGGCGGGCTTCATGCTCGTGCATATAACATGAAATTCCTTCAAATGCTTGTGCGGGTCCTCGCCATCTAATCCATGGAACGCCGGCAATTGATAGATTAATCCGGATCTCAATTCGAATTTAGCATCCTCCAAGGTTGGAAACGTGATGCAAAGTTGTTGTTGCGGGAGATCCGGATCTGCTAATTCCCTTAACGTGCGTTCTCTACCTCCTGCCATAGTCACAAGATCTAAAAAGAAAATTAATATATATATATATATATATATATTTGAAAATGAAAATTAAAATTAAAAATATTAAAATATTTCCAATCACAATTTAAACGCGTCACTCCTCGACAACGGCGCCAAAATTTGACCACTCGTCGTTAAGCGTCAAATTAAATATTTTATTTTTCCTCAACTTTTCTCAACCAACTAGTAGTAGTGACAATTAAGGGTCGATCCCACGAGGAGTGTTGTTTTGATTGTGACAATTCGTATTTTAGTAAACAAATAAATGGGGTAGAAATTGTGAACTAATCTAAGAGAACTAAATAACGAAATAAATAAACAATAAAATAATTAACAAAAAATTCAATAATAATAGAGTTCTAGTTCTAGCTCTGTTTCCACCATCGATTCACTCATTCAACCAACCACAATATCATAATTTATTCATCATATGAGACTAAAACCCCTAAGTAACAATAAGCTCTGCTACTCGAATTTGCCCTTACCGTTTACTCAATTAAAATAAGCTCTTCAATTGATTCTAATTATTGAACAACCTAGAATAAGCTCTCTAGATTTAATCCAACAACAACATTAATACCCAGACAAATATGCTAATCTAAGCAATAAACACATAAGCTCTGTTTATTTAACTTATGTTGTGTTATCCCTAACGATGCATAATCAATAGTTGCTTCAGAGAAACAGAAATCACGACAATTACAAGGGAAGCAATCCTATTTCTAGAAATAGATAACCAATCCCTAATCTAGGTGATCAAGCGAAATTAAGAATCAAGCAATCTTATCATGAATTTATCATGAAAAGTGAACAAGATAACACAAGCAACCGCATATGAAGAACGAAAGACAATTTTGCATAAATTAATTAAAACATAGTTTCACGAGGGTTTCAACATCCCTAGACCTAGATAAAACAATCACTCACTAATGGAGTTCATAGAATAACAGGAAAATAAAGAAATAAAACATAGTTCTAAGATAGAAAAGAGATGAGAAAGCTTAGATCTTGAGTTTTTGGTCTTGGATCTTCAAGCTCTTGTTTATTGGGTGGTTTGGGATCCACTCTTCAAGCCTTGGAACCCTAGGACGTGTTGTTCTCCCCTTTGGACGGATTTAGGATGAGTTTATATAGAATTCCTTTTTCTTGTCGTGCAAGTTTCTTCCTAAAATAACTCAGCCGCATCGGCGTTGACAGGGCGTCGACCGACGCGAGCCAGCCGTGGGCATCGACGTGCATCACTCGCCCGCGTTGACCTGCAAGTGCGTCGACCGACGTACCTCCAATCGTCACGAAAGAGATTTCCCGTCGACAGAGCGTCGACTGACGGTCCTTGAATCGACGCTACCGCAGCTTCCCGTCGACAGGGCATCGGCTGCAAGCACATACTCGGCCAGGGCGTTGACCGACATATGCCACCTCCGGCATCAACGCAATTAATCGACGCACTTCTCGATTCTTGGGTTTTCTTCGCTATTTTTGATCCACGAACCACCCGACAATCATTATTACTTCAAATGAGCACTAAATACAACAAAATAGATCAAAAATATACAATTGGTGCTCCTCCACTCATAATAATAAATACGCGAGTAATAAATATATATGACAACTTAAAGCTCATAAAAACATAAGAATTAATCCCTTAAATATTGTATAATTTCTCGCCTATCAGTACACTCAGAAGTTTATATTGAAGAAATATTGCAAACTTCGTGCTCTATGTCTAGAAGATCTGCGAATTCTTTTCCGATTGCAAACTGCACCATCCTCAACATGGTTGAGCTTACTTAGTCGATCCGACCTGGTCCCTGCACAATATGAGTGCCCAAATTAGATCACCCACGCCATGGTCAACATGGTCAAGCCGACTTAGCTAAGTACCTGATTCGCACGTTTTCATACGTGTTTTTGTTATATTTTTGCGGCTTAATTGTGCATGATTTGCTTTTATTTATATGGTTTTGGAGTCCAATTGACATATTTTGCATCATTTTAGGTTTTGTAGTGTTTTCTTTGTTTTTAGTAGTTTTCTTATATTTTCTTAGTTTTTTATTAGTTTTTGTTTTGAAGGTCAACTTTGGTCAAAGTGGGCCCAGGATGAGGCCAAAAGATGATTCAAACCTGATGAATTCATTTCCAAGCCTTGACATATCTTTGGTGCGTGGATCGACCGGAAATGACGAGAAAATGTGGCCACATTCATTGTCAACTCAATCATTCGCTCGGTGGATATATCAGTTGTGTTAATACAAGCATAAATCCAAATCCAGTAGTGCCATTTGACTATACCTTATATCATTTGGAATCTGAGAGAAATATCTAAAAATCATATGTTTACAACGATCCCAAATTCTGAGGCTAAGAATAGTAAAAATCAGCTTTAAGTGGAGACAATGCGTCATGGCCTCGCTTGTGGTAGGTTTTGGGGCGGAGCCAATAAATCTCGGTATAAAATCTCAATCGACACAAATCAAACGCCAAATGAAATCCAAGACGAAGGGCTAAATTTCATATGAAGATATCAATGGTTGATTCCATGTATCTTTCTGCCTATTGACCATGGAAATTGATAGACTGACCGACTCAGGTTCCGGAATGCTGCTGCCAAGCAGTCGATCGACTGCTCTGCTGAGGTTGGGTGATTTTGGCGAAAAAAAGGACCATTTTGACTTTTATTGACCTATAGATGCTTCCCACCCATTATCCACAAGGAATATTCTCGTTTTGGCTAGTTGGGGACCTTGACAAAGTCCCCATCTCTTCAAAACCCATTTTCCATTTCCTCAGATTTAGATTTTTAGTTTAGTATCAATCATCAATGTAATTGTAGTGTAACTTGGTGTGGATATTATTCAAGACTTGACACCTCTTGGAGATTTGGTTATTGCATCATTTGTTTTGGTAATGATAATTCATTCTTATTGATTTCTTGTTTTGTAGTTGTTAATTGTTGTTATTTTCTTTAATTATTGTTGTAGATTAATGATTCTTAAAATGTCTAAAGCTTTTCTTATGTTGTTGAGTTTGTTCTTCATTTCATATCCTTCATGTTCATCATTTTCTATTTTTGGCAAAACCCCACTGAAGCTCTTATGAGTTCTTCAAGCTTTTTGCCAAATTAGGAAATTCCTTAATTTTCATTAGAAATCATGTCTAGCTTCTTAGTTTGTTGTTGCGTTATGCTTGTAGCTTTCAAAGAACTTTTCCCTCCTTAGTTTATTTCAAATTTCAAAATGATGTTCTTGTTCTCAAGCTTCACAAATCTTCAAGTTTTAATTATTTTAATTTTCAATTGATGCAATTAATTTAGAAATTATGGGTTTAGGGTATTGGTTCGTTTAGAACCATTAATCGGAGTTTGTTGAGACTCGGGATTGACAAACCCGGGAATTGGGTTTGACAACCCCAATACTTGATCGATATTCGGGATTGACAACCCCGATTTATGGATTAAGTGCTCGACAAAAACTAATTGATCATGGAGACGAACCGAACACCCTAAACCCTCATTTTTCATTATTTTCATTAAAGTCACTTTTAATTCTTGTCTTAGTTGATTAGCTTTCAAAACCCAAACCAAAGTGAATTACGCTTTATTTAGTATAGTTAGTTTAGTTTTATTTTATATCATGAGAATCAAACGCGAAATAGCTTCTGATTAGCCTTCCTAGAGAGACACGACTCGGAAAAACTTACCGCTCTACAATCGACTCCGTCCTATTGCGGAGACGATTTCTTAGACTGCTAGGAATTCATCGATCAGTACCGACCAAACCTTGGATGTAGGTCTAACAAACATGACTCAAGAATGATGTAGACCAACTACGGAGGAAAGTACAAAATAGAGGCGCCCGTATGTGAAATTAGGGTTAGGGTTTTGAGTATCTTGTTTCCAAAGTAATTAAACAACCAATCAAAGAGTGACACGTGTCCATTAGAGTTTCAGAAAAACCTATAAATAGATCCTCTAAGAGTGAGAAGAGGGAGTCTGAATTCTAGAGAGAGAAATATATAGAGAAGATTTTAGAGAGAGGAAAATCTTGTATCAAGATATTAACACTTCTAAAAGGATGTGGTAAAGGCTGACCCGACTTGAAATCTTGGAATAAAATTTATGCACTTTTTCCAACCTGTTTCTCACTTGTTTTATTACTGAACTCCATATTTTTTACACTTTAATTGCTTAGGATACTCTAAGTTTAAACAAAATAGTGCTAGAGAAAAGTTCTTTATGATCTATAGTTCTGATTACTCAACCTGCTCTTAAGATTTTATTTTTGGTGTTTCTGTTCAATTTTTATTCTTTCATGAGAAGTTGATCATCAGCCCTTCAATGTGATTGAGGTTTGTTGATAAAACAAAAAAGAGGAAAGGGCGCTTATAACGAACATCTACAGTAAAATGGCTCAGCCGACCTGAAATAGTTACCCTACCACAATACTTGTTGAGCTCTTCAGCTCTCATATTTTTTTCGATTTCTTTTTCTTCATCTTGAGGATCTGATCACTAGCCTTCAACCTCATTTTTTTTTTCATTTTGAGCAGCTGAACATCAGCTCCTCAACTCTCAACGTTTTTTGAATTTTTTTTTTGTTTCGGAAAGCTCAACATCTGCTTTGCAACTCTCAAGTTTCTTCTGTTTTTTCACGAGGAACTGAATATCGACTAGCTAGTTCATGCAAGCTAATGCAGATCTTCATTTTTTGGGCATATATTGATTTTTACTAAGTTTGAACAGCAACTTGTAGACTCTACGGTCAAGATGAGCCCATCAAAAAGTTTTGGATGAGTTTTTGGAGGGGACCATCAAGAAAGTACCATTCCTTCTTGTCCTAAAAATCTTAGCCCTGAGCTAGTACAATTGCTCAAGAAGCACCCCACTTTCGCGAAGGAATTTGAAGATATTATGAAGTGACAAAAGTAATTATGACACCTAAAAGTGAGGTTGACACTGAAGAAAATTTCGAGCCACTCTAGGGGCACTCTAAGTTTGATCCGATCCGAGCTGAAGTTAGGAAATGAAAAAGGAATATCAATGAGGATGCCAACCCAAATGCTAAAGGCAGGCTCGAGAGACCTTCAATGGCACGAAATTTGACATTTTAGCCACCTTAAATATTCCCACTGAACTCAGAAAGATGAATCGAAAAGTCCTCGAAAATCCCTCCACCCGATCTTTTAATAATAGAAGCTAGGTCGAGCTTAATATACCCCCTGCACAACAGATCCTTGGAGATGATTCGACCGAGTTAAAGTATCTCAAACAATGAGTTACTGAGCTGGACCAAATTCTTTCCAGATAACTCAATCTATCCAGAATTTTAGCCCGGCATGCAGTGATGAGTCACCTCTATCTGCTCAGCTCCTTTCAGAGCAATTGATTAGAAAATTGAAAGTCCCACTGATAGCTCTTTGTAAGGGCAATAGTGACCTGGATTCACACTTAAGCCATCATTATAACTATATGAACATGCTCGTCACAACTGACGTATATCATTGCGCATGTTCTCAATGACCTTGGGTGAGGTCCCGTTGAGCTGATATAGATCATTGCAATGCCATTCTATCTCCTCGTGGGCGTAGCTGAGGTTGTGTTTCCGAGAACACTTTCTAATCTCCAAAATTATAGTTGCTCCCAAAATAGCTATCGTTACCATCGTGCACAGCCCAATGAGTCATTAAAGAGCTACATATCGTGATTCACCAAGCAAGTCTCAGAGACTCAACCGTGTACTGACAAAGCCCTGCTCCTATCAGCATAAAATGGGCTCTCAAAAAATTCCCTTTTCAAGTGGATAAATAACCAATAAGACCCAAAAAAACATTTCAAGAGTTCTTAGCTCTAGCTGGATCTCATATAACTGCCAAACAAAACATGGACGTTCAAAGCGAGAAGAGTTTGAGCAAACTCTACCTTAAAGACAATACATAATGGAACTTATCAATAGGCCGACCAGTTGATATGGTCGAGCTCATAAAAAAAAGGAAGCCAACCTAATATAAATAAAACCTATGGTGTCGAGAAATGCTTAGAGCTCTTGTGGAGTAGAGTCAAACACGCCCTTATATTACACCAAGCTTCATCCACACTGCCGACCAGCTCTATTAAATAGCACCGAGGCAGTCGAGCAGTACCCACCAACAGTTCCAAGCACCTGCACATCCTGCCCGTCCATCCGAGCAGCTTCGATCAACCAGATTTGAGGCTATCGAGCAGTGCCCGCCAGTAACGCCAAGTTCCTGGACATCCTGCCAGTCCAGTCAAAGAGCTTTGGCCGAAAAACGCCGAGGCTATCCAGCATTGTCCGCCAGCTACGTCAAGCACCCACACATCCTGCCCGTCCAACCGAGAAGCTTCGACTAACCAGCACCGAGGCTATTGAGCAGTGTCTACCAGCAGCACCAAGCACCCATTTATCCAGGTAGCTTTGGCGAACCAACGCTGAGGCTATCAAGCAGTGTCTGCCAACAGCGCCAAGCACCCGCACATCCTGCCCGTCAAGCCGAGCAACTTCAGTCGACCAGCATTGAGGCTGTCGAGCAGATCTTGCCAGCAATGCCTCACCCACCCATCCTGCTAAGCTGCTTTTGCAAAGTATAGCCAAGTCTACGGAGCAGCTCCGACCCAAAGCGCCAAGCATCTGCACATCCTGTCCTTCCTACCAAGAAGTTCTGATCGAGGAGCGACCAAGCTGCCAAGACGTTCGGGTCAAGCAGCTCCTAGGCTGCCGAGCCAACTTGGTCCCCACACAAGATGAGCGCCCAAATTGGATCACCCATGCCACGCTCTACATGGTCGAGCCGACTTAGCCGATCCGACCTGGTTCCCGCATAATATGAGTGACCGAATTGGATCAATCGCGCCACGTTCAACATGGTTGAGTTGACTTAGCTGAGCACCGACCAAGATTTGTGTCGACCAAGCCTTAGATATAGGTCTAAGTGTTGGCCAAGTACAGAGGAAAGTACAAAATAGCAACGCCCACATGTGAAATTAGGGTTAGGGTTTTGAGTATTTTGTTGCCAAAGTAATTCAAAAACCAATCAGGGAGCGACATGTAATCATTAGGGTTTCAAGAAAAACTTATAAATAGATCCTCGAAGAGAGAAAAGAGGGAGTCTAAATTCTAGAGAGAGAAATATATAGAGAGGATTTTAGAGAGAGAAAACTCTTATATCAAGATATCGACACTTGTAAAAGGATCTGGTCAAGGCCGAACCAACTTAAAATTTTATAATAAAAGTTACATACTTTTTCCAACCCGTTTCTCACTTTTTTTTATTTCTGAACTCTTTATTTTGTACATTTTAATTTCTTAGGATACTCTTAGCTTAAACAATATCATCTTTCAACTTAACTGAAATTTTATTGATCAAAGTATGAATAACTTGATAGCCTGTTACAAGTCCAAAAGCCCTCTTTTTATAGGTCTCGATTGAACAACTTAAATCTTGTGCTGCTAGTTACTCTTCTTAATGTATAAAGAAAAATAACATAAATAATCAAGGAAAATAACCAAATAGGAAATAACTAGAAAGGAAATATAAAAGTAGGGTAATAATAAGGTAAGCCTCTATAAAAGAGAAGACTTGAGCCGCTATAGACCTCCCCCTAAGTTAGTGAACTCATTCACTGGTCCTGACTCTAGGTCTTAGAGGCCTCGTGCCTTCCCGTCTACTGATTGTAACACGCGTGTGCCAAATACTAACGCGCTCAGTTGCTGACGTCGGTACTCCACGCTTGCGCATAGTTGCCAATGCATTGCCCTTGTTATCTTTGTCTAAGTCATTCCTCCTACTTAACTTCTCTCGCTCATGAAACTCTTGCATTGTGCCTTGATGCCCTGCTTCCAAATAGCGCGTGCGAATTGCACATGTCCCGCGAACGACCAACCTTCGTTGTGTCCCTTGACTATGATTGATAGCCCTTGATCACATTGGTCCACAACCTCCATCTTAGCTCAACACATATCCCGACCCTCTCACTGATGAGAGTCGGTGCACATGTCCTCTCGCTAGTCAAGGTAGCGCAGACGGCGTCCCAATCCATGATAATGTGTTCCCTTAATATTAAGGTCAAACGTTTTAATCTCAATAAAGAATTTTTATTGATTTTAAAGTGTTACCAAAAGAATAAAAAATGCTACCAATAAAATTTACATCTCTATAAAAAAAATATTACAAAAGGTGTCTTGTGTAAGATTAAAAAAGTGTTAAAACTGGAACTGTAATGTAACACTTATGAAAACTATTACTAATGACTATAAAAAATGTTATCTTATACTATAGGTAACGCAAGAAACTGGACCACCCATAAAAGTGTTACCTATTATCTATCGTAATATTTCATTGCTATTAGGTAATATTTTGGCATTACATAATATCATTTATGTTGTAGTTATTTGAAATGTTTAGTTTATATAAATTTATGTCGGTCATTATTTTGTTAGGAGTATGAGAAGTTTTAGAATTATTGAGGTTCACTCATGATTTGGTTCGGTCGACCCATGATATTAAAGGATGGGACCTTTTTTCGAAAAACTCGAGTAGAGCAAACATTATAATTCACAAATGATTTTCTATAATTTGAGTTGAGATTTTTATGTGTTATTCATATTTATACACACACACACATACACACATACTTAAGTGGGTAGATTCCAGTGAGAATGAGTCCTGATGTGAGAAATGAGAATGAACCTCAAAAACTAGATTTAAGGATAATGATGTCATAATTTATTTATTAATTATTATTTTATATAAGAATAATACTCCCTCCTTCTCATTCTCTCTGTCGCATTTCTAAAATTTCTTTGTCACATTCTATCTGTCATATTTCAATAAAGAACTAATGTTGGTTTTTTACTTTTTCAATAAGAATTTAATATTGCTTTAATAATTATATCATTCCCTTTATTCTTTTACAATTTTAGTTATTTTAAGCAAAAAGATATTATGGTTATTTGATACTTATAACTATAATACCAATCATCTTTCTTAAATCTGCATGAAATGGTTAATCACGATAGATAGAATAAGACGGAGAATTATTTCAAAATACAAAAATATATTAAGAAAATCAGAAAAAATTCTAAGTCTTTTTCTCAAATTTTTTTGAGTATTAGACCTTTGATAATTTATATTTCACATCTTCTCATACACTATTGTGCACGAACTTGAGTGTTATTGTGTATAAATATAAAATTGAGTATGATATTATTTTGTACATATTTGTATGTTTTTTTGTATATTTTTACATCATGTTTGTATGTGTTGGGTGATTTGGTTTATTTTGCATTTTCATAGTTTGTTTCATCTTTTTTGTGTTTTTCTGTTATTTTTTTGGATTTTTATGTTTTGTTATTTTTCTTGGTCAAATAGGAAGACAAGATAAGCCCTATGAAATCACAAGTTTCAACGAGTCTATGGTGCAAAAATTAAGTGAAAACGATGAGAAATGTAGTCGTTTACAATGTTGGTCCATGCATTCGCTCGTTCGATGTAGTAGTTGCCCAAATACGAGCATAAATCCTCGACCTCTCGCGCCACTTTCTTGTATTTTATACAATTGGAAACCTAAGAAAGTTATCTATAATCTTAGATGTGGCAGTTCTTGGTTTGTTGTAACATCCATACATCCAATGCATATTTATTTAATTATTTATTTATCATCATGCATTAAAAATATAATTCTAGTCCCAAGCTCGTCGCCATAATACGACTTCCTATTTTAATTTTAAATAATCTAGGAAATCTATTTAAACGAATTTATAGTTCATTTTCAAATAAAATTATATTATCAATTTCTAAGAAATTATTATAATTATTTAGTAATTTAATTATTTATTTAAATTACTATTGAGTCGTCTATGAAATAATTTCGATTTCTAAAATTATTATAATTTATTTGTATTATAGTTATTTTAATCATTTAAAATACTATTGGGTCGTTCATGAAATTATTCGATTTAAAAATTAAGTCGTCTAGTGGATCGTTTTATTTTCGGACATGAAAACGAGCCCAACGACTAGCCCGAGTCCACTAAGCCTCAAACCCATAAATCCCCGAGGAACACGCCGGCAAACCATAAATCCAACCCGAGTTCTTGGCCACCGAGGAACACGCCGGCAAACCATAAATCCAAACCCCCGACTGCCGATTTCTTGTTTGAGAAAGGAGAACCGATTGTACCCAAAAGCCCCACGCCGAACCATCCAAATCGTCACACCAGCGGCCCACGACTTCCAACATCACTGCCCAAATCAGCCGAGTCAAACCACAGCCGGAGCGGCACCCCACAGTTTCAACACCGCCGCCGTCCGGTCCAGCCGCGGTCAATCAGCCCGATCTCGATTGCTATTGCCAGTTGCCGTCCACCGCCGCGCTGCCCCTAATCGCCGGAAGAGACGCCAATAGGCTGCCGCCGTCTTTGTCCATTCGCGGTTTTGGGGAAGAAAACTGCCTGGGCAGAGAGAGAGAGAGACCCGAACGTTTCCCCGCCGGTTTCTGCCAGACGCCGTCGCCTTGCCTGCTCTGGGATGCTGTCGCCGTCGGCCGAGGAAGGGGGAAAGGGGTGCTGGCCGATTCTGGAGAAAAAGAAGGAGAGAAATGGGTGGGGAGGAAAAAGGGGTTGGGCCTTCCCTTTTATACCAGGCCACTTTCCTAAAATCCAAATTGACCCCCAAACCTTCTGCCAACCTTCGATTGAACCCTCAGATTATCTAAGCCTTCAAATTCAGCCTTCCAGATTATAGAAACCCCAATACAGCCCCAAAACATAATTTATAACTACACTCCAGTCCATTTTAAATTGTTATTATTATTATTATTATTATTATTATTATTATTATTATTATTATTATTATTATTATTATTATTATTATTATTATTATTATTATTATTATTATCATTAATATTGTTATTATTTTTACTATTATCATTATTATTACTATTTTAAATATGAAAATTACTAATTAAATATATTCTCTAATTTTAACTACGTGCATTCCACTCGATTTTCCACGACATTTTTACGAGGTAGGGACCACCGACTTATCTATGTTAAATTTTACATGATTAAATCTATGTGCTATGTGTATCATGAAATTCGATGGTTTATAAAATCTAATATAGACGTAGACCTAAAGTTGTCTGTGACCGAAAGTTGTCATCGGGTTTATCCCGGCGTGCTATACCAATTGATTAAAACCAGGGGCCTTATGTGCCTATGACCTAAAGTGTCATTGAGGAAACTCGCCGCGTTTTAGCTGCAGTCAACTGTTTTTCGACGTTAAAATTGCGAATTCTATGGTTAGTTGTGCTATATTTGAGTTGTATGATTTTGCATGGGAAATGTCGGTGTAACTATTGGCGTACGTTGAGCTCATCCCAAATCAACGACGTGTTTTTCAGGTACAAATGAAGATATCGAATGAAAGGGAAACGAGGAGAGGAATGAAAAACTCTTGTTATTGGATTTTTATGTTTTAATCTTGTTTTACGTTTTAAATAAGAGTCTGAAAAATGTGAATCTTTTATGTTAAATTCATGAAAAATTGGACATTTATTGTGACACCAAGATTTCTCCATTTGATTATTTAAAAATATAAATCCTTTTTCGACTAAAGTGAAATCGGGGCGTTACAAAGGTGGTATCAGAGCCAAGGTTTTAATTGGTTCTGTAGACTCGTTTCGTTTTTGAAAATCAAAAAGTTTATAAAATAAATATTTAAATTACTTAAATAGTTTTGATTCCTCCTTGTCGAACATTCGTCGATATCGTCAAGGTACAAAAGTTCATTGCAATTGTTTAATCATTTATTTAAATTCCATGTTAATTCATAACTGCATTGTATTGGGTATGGATGTTTATACTTTGGATATGATTGCATTGTCTTGGGAATGGTTGATGATGCTTTTGATGTGAATGTGTTGTATTGGGAATGGTTTTGATGCTATTGGTATGATGACACTCTAAGTCATGGAGGATTTCATTATTTATGGTTTTTCGGAAGTCGACACGATGAGGTTATTTTGTTGACCAAAAACATCATTTGTGGCGCTTAGCCAAAGAAGAAACTCCGAAGGAAAACCGTGAAGAGGTTTCCAAAGGGAAGAAGAAGAGGGAATAGGGTTAATGAAGAAAACCCACCCCACTTCGACCAAAAGACCGTTGAGGCTATGGATACGGTTTTCACCAACTTCTTCCAACGCCTTCAAGATAACGGTTTGGGGAATGGAGGCAACAACTCGAGAGCAGTGGATCAGTTCCGCCAGTACCGACCACCAACTTTCAATGGGAGAGATGGACCTGATGCATTGGAAGAGTGGTTTCGGTCGCTCGAAAGAATCTTTCGAATGATAGCATGCGACGACGTGCAAAAGGTCACGTGCGCTACTTTTCAGCTAACTGAAGATGCTGACCACTGGTGGGATGGTTATTGGAGAACCTGTTCAGAGGCGGAGCGAGACGCCTTCACTTGGAACAAGTTCAAGACGGTGGTTATGAAGAATTTTTTCCCGCGCTCGTATCGCGATCAGAAGGAGACCGAGTTTCTGAATCTCAAACAAGGGAACATGATGGTCACTGAATACGAGAGGAAGTTTAACCAGCTGAGTCGTTTCGCTACACACCTAGTGGACACCGATTTGAAGAAATCGTTGAGGTTCAAAAGTGTTTAGAGGAACCCTTAGAAGTTGGTTTACCCTCCGGAGACGTGTTGGTCACAAACTTGATGAATAAAGGAGTGGAGGTCGATGTAGGAGGAAAGAATCTCGAGGCTAACTTGTATGTGATCAAAATGAGAGATTTCGACTTGATACTAGGGATGATCTGGCTCTCTAAATATCAAGCGAAGATACAATGTCGCGAAAGAGAAATAACTTTCAAACTCAATGAAGGTGGAGAGATCAAGTTCTTTGGAGCCAAGACCAAGACGGTGCCACAAGTGATAACAGCAATGAAGGCCATGAAGTTGTTGAAGAAGGAGAGATGCCAAGGTTTCCTGGTGAATTTGGTGATCAATCCAGCGGTCGAGGTGACACCGCACGAAGTGCCCATCGTCCGAGATTTTAAAGACATTTTTCCGGAAGAGTTACCAGGATTACCGCCCAGTCGTCAAGTCGAGTTCACAATTGATTTGACACCAGGGGCAACGCCTATCAAAAAGGCACCTTACAGGATGGCACCGAAGGAACTACAAGAACTAAAGATACAAATCCAAGAGTTGATGGATTTAGGTTTTGTCCGACCGAGTGTGTCACCGTGGGGAGCACCGGTCCTCTTTGTTAAGAAGAAAGATGGGTCAATGAGAATGTGTATCGATTATAGAGAACTTAATCGACTCACAATAAAGAACAAGTACCCGTTACCTCGAATCGAAGACTTATTCTATCAATTAAAAGGAGCAAGTGTCTTCTCTAAAATCGATTTAAGGTCGGGGTATCATCAGTTGAAGATCAAAGAGAGTGACATTCTGAAGACTGCTTTCAGAACGAAATATGGACACTATGAGTTTGTTGTGATGCCTTTCGGGCTAAGCAATTCTCCAGCAGTGTTCATGGATTTGATGAATAGGGTTTTCCACCCCTACTTGGATAAGTTCATCATAGTCTTTATCGACGATATCTTGATCTTTTCAAAGAGTCAAGAAGAGCACGAAGAACACTTATGAATAGTGTTGGGAACACTTCGCAAGGAGAAGTTGTATGCAAAACTCAGTAAGTGTGAGTTTTGGATGGACCGAGTTGTGTTCCTTGGTCACATCATCACTGCTCAAGGGATAGGAGTGGATCCATCTAAGGTCGAAGCGATAAATAGATGGGCCACCCCCACAAGTGCGAGTGAAGTTCGCAGTTTTCTGGGTCTAGCAGGCTACTATCGAAGATTTATCGAAGGATTTTCTAAGATAGTTGTGCCGATGACTCGACTTACGAGGAAAGGGGAGAAGTTTGTTTGGAGCACGAAGTGCGTGGAGAGTTTCCAAGAGCTGAAGAGAAGGCTCACTTCTGCACCCATCTTGATAATTCCCGACCCAACGAAGGACTTCGTTGTTTATAGCGATGCGTCGAAACAAGGTTTGGGTTGTGTCTTGATGCAACATGGGAAAGTATTCGCTTATGCGTCACGACAACTCAAGACCCATGAGACGAACTACCCTACGCATGATTTGGAACTCGCGGCCGTAGTTCATGCTTTGAAGATCTGGAGACACTACTTGTATGGAGGCAAGTGTGAGATATTCACCGACCATAAAAGCTTGAAGTATTTGTTCACTCAGAAGGAGTTGAATATGCGTCAAAGAAGATGGTTGGAATTAGTTAAGGACTATGACCGTACCATTAGCTACCATCCAGGGAAGGCGAATGTGGTAGCTGATGCTCTGAGTCGTAAAGGAGGACTGGCGAATTTACTTTCCGAACAAGATAAGTTGGTTGAGGAGTTCGCCAAGATGAAGATCGAAATGGTGATACCTCCAAAGAACACGAAGGGGATCTTAGCATCCTTAGTGGTGCAACCAACTTTGAGAGAAAGGATCAAGGAAATTCAAACTCGAGATGGTTTCATAAGCAAGATGAAGGAGAAAGTGCGGAAAGGAACCATCAAAGGTTTTGTTTTAGCAGACGATGGAGCCTTGTTTTACGGAGGAAGAATTTGTGTTCCAAAAGAAGAGGATCTAAGGAAAGGGATTCTGGAAGAAGCTTATTGCACTCCTTACACTGCACATCCTGGTGGTACCAAGATGTATAAGGACTTGAGGACAGTGTTTTGGTGGAGGAGCATGAAGAGAGACATTCCCCCTTTTGTGGGAAAGTGTCTAGTTTGTCAGCGAGTCAAGGCCGAACACCAACGACCGTCAGGTTTGCTAAAACCACAAGAGATTCCTGAATGGAAGTGGGAGCATATCTTAATGGATTTCGTGGTAGGTTTACCACCATCGACGAGAGGTAACAATGCAGTTTGGGTGATAGTAGATCGTCTAACCAAGTCGGCTCACTTTTTACCGGTCAAGATGACCTTCAACATGGAACAATATGCCCAAATCTATATTCGGGAAATTGTTAAGTTGCACGGAGTACCGGTCTCGATTGTTTCGGACAGAGACACGAGGTTCACCTCGAACTTTTGGAAGAGCTTGCAAAATGCTCTGGGCACTAAATTGAAGTTCAGTACGGCTTATCATCCACAAACAGATGGTCAAACTGAGAGGAATAACCAGGTCATGGAAGATATGCTGAGAACTTGCATACTTGACTTGGGAAGTCAATGGGAAGGTTTATTACCATTGGTAGAGTTTGCTTACAACAACAGTTACCAATCCACCATTGGTATGGCTCCATACGAGGCTTTGTACGGGAGAACGTGTAGATCTCCTTTGTACTGGGACGAAGTAGGGGAGAGAAACATTTTAGGCCCCGAACTGGTACAAGAGACAGTTAAACACATCGCCACAATTCGAGATCGAATTAGGACTGCGCAGGATCGACAAAAATCTTATGCGGACCGTCGAAGAAAAGATCTGCATTTTGAGGTAGGCGATAAGGTGTTTTTGAAAGTAGCACCGGTCTGAGGTGTAGTGAGGTTTGGTCAAAGGGGGAAGTTGAAGCCAAGGTACATAGGGCCGTTAGAGATTCTCAGGAGAATCGGGGAGTTGGCTTACGAGCTTGCACTACCACCTAGTTTGTCGAGCATTCACAACGTCTTCCATGTGTCGATGCTAAGAAAGTATGTCTACGATCCACACCACATCGTAAGTTACGAAGAGCTGGAGGTTAATAAGGATTTAACTTATGAGGAAACACCGGAAGCGATTTTGGATCGTAAGATACACCAACTAAGAAATAAGGAAGTAGCATTGATCAAGATGCAATGGAGACGTCATGGGATGAACGAGGCCACTTGAAAACAGGAGGAGGAGTTCAAAGCGAAGTATCCAAACTTCGGCATTTCGGGTAAGTGCGGAATTTTGAGGACAAAATTTTTCTAAGGGGGGTAGGTTGTAACATCCATACATCRAATGCATATTTATTTAATTATTTATTTATCATCATGCATTAAAAATATAATTCTAGTCCCAAGCTCGTCGCCATAATACGACTTCCTATTTTAATTTTAAATAATCTAGGAATTCTATTTAAACGAATTTATAGTTCGTTTTCAAATAAAATTATATTATCAATTTCTAAGAAATTATTATAATTATTTAGTAATTTAATTATTTACTTAAATTAATATTGAGTCGTCTATGAAATAATTTCGATTTCTAAAATTATTATAATTTATTTGTATTATAGTTATTTTAATCATTTAAAATACTATTGGGTCATTCACGAAATTATTCGATTTAAAAATTAAGTCGTCTAGTGGATCGTTTTGTTTTCGGACATGAAAACGAGCCCAACAACTAGCCCGAGTCCACTAATCCTCAGCCCTAACCTTCCAGAATTAAATCCTAAGCTTGGTTTATAAAGAAAAATCCAAACGCCATCAATCTTTACAAGTTTTCTGCAAATCGGCCGCAAGGTAAATATCCCTTTTGTTATTCTATTTTTTTTTTCAAAGAACACAGCCTTGTAATCAAAGTTTTCGGCAGCCCGATCAGCAGCCAGCCATTTTCCAACCATCCCTGCCACCAAATTCCCAAACCAACCATCAAACCCGTGTTCCAAGATCACAACCATCAACTCCGATTTCAGCCACTGACGAAGAAAACCAAGTCGACAACAACGACAGCCACAGTAACATCAAGTCAGGCCATTGTCCAAGTCAAGTCGCAGACGGGCTTGCCACCAAGACGACTCACACCCAGACGAACCCTTGTCCAACCGAGTTCTTGGCCACCGAGGAACACGCCGGTAAACCATAAATCCAAACCCCCGACTGCCGATTTCTTGTTTGAGAAAGGAGAACCGATTGTACCCAAAAGCCCCACGCTGAACCATCCAAATCGTCACACCAGCGGCCCACGACTTCCAACATCACTGCCCAAATCAGCCGAGTCAAACCACAGCCGGAGCGGCACCCCACAGTTTCAACACCGCCGCCGTCTGGTCCAGCCGCGGTCAATCAGCCTGATCTCGATTGCTATTGCCAGTTMCCGTCCACCGCCGCGCTGCCCCTAATCGCCGGAAGAGACGCCAATAGGCTGCCGCCGTCTTTGTCCATTCGCAGTTTTGGGGAAGAAAACTGCCTGGGCAGAGAGAGAGAGAGACCCGAACGTTTCCCCGCCGGTTTCTGCCAGACGCCGCCGCCTTGCCTGCTCTGGGATGCTGTCGCCGTCGGCCGAGGAAGGGGGAAAGGGGTGCTGGCCGATTCTGGAGAAGAAAGAAGGAGAGAAATGGGTGGGGAGGAAAAAGGGGCTGGGCCTTCCCTTTTATACCAGGCCACTTTCCTAAAATTCCAAATTGACCCCCAGAACCTTCTGCCAACCTTCGATTGAACCCTCAGATTATCTAGCCTTCAAATTCAGCCTTCCAGATTATAGAAACCCCAATCCAGCCCCAAAACATAATTTATAAAACTACATTCCAGTCCATTTTATTGTTATTATTATTATTATTATTATTATTATTATTATTATTATTATTATTATTATTATTATTATTATTATTATTATTATTATTATTATTATTATTATTATTATTATTATTATTATTACTATTATAATTATTAATACTAATTAAATGAAAATTTCTAATTAAATATATTCTCTAGATTTCAACTACGTGCATTCCACTCGATTTTCCACGACATTTTTACGAGGTAGGGACCACCGACTTATCTATGTTAAATTTTACATGCTCAAATCTATGTGCTATGTGTATCATGAAATTCGATGTTTATAAAATCTAATATAGACGTAGACCTAAAGTTGTCCGTGACCGGAAAGTTGTCATTGGGTTTATCCCAGCGTGCTATACCAATGATTAAAACCAGGGGCCTTATGTGCCTATGACCTAAAAAGTGTCATCGGGGAAACCCGCCGCGTTTTAGCTGCAGTCAACTGTTTTTCGACGTTAAAATTGCGAATTCTATGGTTATTGTGCTATTTTGAGTTGTATGATTTTGCATGGGGAATGTCGGTGTAACTATTGAGTACGTTGAGCTCATCCCAAATCAACGACGTGTTTTTCAGGTACAAATGAAGATATCGAATGAAAGGGAAACGAGGAGAGGAATGAAAACTCTTGTTATTGGATTTTTATGTTTTAATCTTGTTTTACGTTTTAAATAAGAGTCAAATTAGACATAAAATACTATGGTTATCAATTTCCACTGTTGAGAGCTTGGTTATTTATATTATGATTATTTCCGCTGCGTGATTCTTGAACGTTTTGAAAAATGTGAATCTTTTATGTTAAATTCATGAAAAATTGGACATTTATTGTGACACCAAGATTTCTCCATTTGATTATTTAAAAATATAAATCTTTTTTCGACTAAAGTGAAATCGGGGCGTTACATTTGTAGGCCATAGCTCTCTACAAAAAGAACTAAGTTGAATAAGTCAAATTCCAAGTGAAAACCAATAGTTTGGGCTAAATTTCATATATAGACATCTAGCATGATTCAGAGACTCAGAGCCTCAAAACGCCTAGCGACTACACATGTTCTGCACCATCGACTGACCATTGATCGATAGTCAATCGACAGGAGCTACTATCTTGCCCCGCCAAGTGGCCCTTTTTGGCATAAAAATAACTAATTTGCCCTCCTTTTACCCTATAACCCCTCCACACATCCTCACATTATCTTATCTCTTCTTATCTCTTTCCAACTTTATCTTCTCCATCTTCTCCACTCATTTTTCATTTTTTTTTTATTTTTTGTAAAATGTGGAATTTCCGGCATTGCATAGATTTTGGATGAAGACTTAAGATTAATTTGTGTAATTTATTGTTTGTATAATGAAACCCACCTTTTTTTTTGGTAAACTTTTCATTTCTTTCTTCAATTGTTTCAATCTTTTGTTTTCTTTCATTATGAGTTTTTGTTAGGTTTGTGATGTTCTTGTATTAATAGTTGGTTTTCTTGCATTTTCTCATGGTTGTTCGAGGGTTCTTTGAGATCTTGATGATAATGTTTGGTGTTCTTGAATGCTTCTCCTCCATTGTTGTTCTTGTTCATGTTTGAAGATTATTTCCTCTTTTGGCATATTAGAGAAAAGTGATAGTGAGGTTTGGGACTTGCAAATGGATCTCTTTCAATTTTATGCACTTAGTTGATAATGTTGAGTAAGTTCTTTCCTGGGGTTTGAGCATGAGTATTGTAGAATCTTTGACTTTCTAGTTGTAGTTTGAATGGTTTCCCTCCCTTGCTTTTATTACTTTATTTTATTTAAGTTTATGAAATTAATTGTTTCTCTAGCTTAATGTTCTTGATTTCAAACCTTTAAGATTGACTGTAATTTTATATTCCTTAGCTTTTATTATTATTGTTAGATTATGAACTATTATTTGGTTGATGATATTCATACTTGTTCTTAGTTATGTTATTGAAATCCTTCATGACTATTGAGTAAAATTTATGGGTATACTTCTTAGATGAGTTTAGAACCATCAACTGGCACCATTGAGTGTTTAATATACAAATTGGGATTGACAATCCCAACTTGTAGATTAAGTGTTAGATAAAAAAACAATTGATCATAGAGATGAGTCTAGAGCCTTAAAACCTCATTTTATTGATCTTTTCAAAGTTTTCAATTTTAATTATCATAATTTAAAATTAACGTCTTAGTTGCTTGAAACTTCAAAACCCGAAACTTGATCGCGTGTTTAACATAACTTTTTCTTTACTTTCTTTTTCATGACTCAAATACAAAAATCACTTTCTATTAGTCTTCCTCATGAGATTCAACTTGAGTTACCTCAATACGATCAACCCCGTTCTCTTGCTGGCGATCCTCAAACATTTGTTAGAAAAATAGTGTGTTTCATATCACTTCAAAATCTGGCGTCGTTGTCGGGGGAGGCTAAAGGTCATGATTTTGTGTTTGCTCTTTGTGACTTTAGTTTATGTTTTTGTTTGTTTTGTTTTTGTATCACATTCAATTTTTTATTTTTATTTTTGTTCATTTTTCTTATCTCCCACTGGTGCATGTAATCTCATTTGTTGAGTGTTATGTGTGCAAAGGTACATCAACGATCAACCGCGAGACTCAACAAATCAAAAATGTCCAGTTTTTGATCCTTCACGATTTGAGGATCCTTACAATCTCTATGCCCAATATCGGCTTCTTTCTTTTGGAACTCAGGTTTTGCGGCTTGGTATACCACTTATTCCTGACATGTGAGCTTACAATATCATAGATTTTCAAAACAAACTACTACAATTGTTCCATGAGATACCAATCCACTTTAATTTTTTCATGAGTATGACATTGTTACTCACTCATTCCTCTCAAGGGACTCACAATGGATCAAGTGAAGATGTGATTCTTCTCACTTTCGTTAAGGGCTGGGCACTTACATGGCTTAATAAAGTAAAGCCCGACTCCATACTATCTTGGAACTCGGTCTATGATCATTTCATGAAGGAGTTCTATTATCCTCCACCCACCTCCCATTCTTCGTCCTCGAACTATAATATGTACCCTCCACTCGCTTCGACTCTTTATAATCTAATTTTTTATCCTCATGCCCCACCTCACAATTCTTACAACTTAGGCATTTATACTTCATATGCTCCACCCTCTTCACCTTGTTCTTATCCGAGCTATGACTCGTACGCTTAACCCACTTTTCATTCGTATTCTCTGAGATAAGAATCTTATGCTCCACCCGCCTCACCATATTATAATACGAGCTATGATGATCATGCTCAATTCAATTCGAATTCCTATGTGCCGAGCTACACGCATCAAGCCCTTCCTTCTAAGAATCACAGTTTTGGGATATAATGCTTCATATGCTCCCCACACATCACATTTTCATAATTCGATCTGTGGTCTTTATCCATCATCCCCTTTGTGTTAGTGCATTTAACATAATGAGGCCCCCCTAGTTGAAGGTGATATAAGTTTGAGTGATACTTTTGTAGATGGGTAAGGAGTCGATGGTCGAGGTCAATAGTGTGGATGTGAACATTGCACCCCC
>BMAC01000197.1:804424-826959 GCA_014905375.1 Phtheirospermum japonicum
CACCCACCCATTAAGTTTGATAACTTTGAGGATCAAAGTGTGGAGGTGATGTGAATGGAAGTTCTGATGGTGAGAAATGATTTAAGCTCGTTGGCTTTTATTGAGGATTGGAATGAGTTGGTGGGCCCCGTGGTATTATAAGAGGGTCAGTATAACCCTTTTTCCATTCGATGAAGATATATTAGCAGACAAGTGAAAATAGGTTTTACCCTTGGAGATCCCAGAGGATGTCAGAGATTTGAGCCTACTTGCTCTTTTTGAGGATGATGGAGTTGTGCTGACTTGGAGAAGGTCGAGATTATCAAGCTCCTTTTAGCACCACCACAAGCTTTATTGGAACTTGGAATTAAGGTGGTAGAATATATAGTCGAGAAGAAGTCCGATCCCCCTCCCCTATGCCCGATTATTACATACGAGCTTTTGAGAGTGTGGTGGTGGTGATCGAGGAAATGAAGGAGCTTGGGTCGATCGATGATCGTTCTTTTTGTTCGATGGATTTTCTAGTTATTTTGGTGACCGATCCTCATTCCACACTTTCATTAACTTTAGGTCTCTTCTTGGTGATCGACTATTCATGTTTTTATCCCCCTAAGCAAGTTGGAGTTCTCAGTTCCTTATTCTTACATCTTGACCTTGATGCCCGCCATTGTCGCCTAATTCTTCTTTTAGAGTAAACGAAACCATGGCATGATCGTCACCTTTTCTTGGATCCCGGGTAACGTTTCTCTTTATAGGTCATCGATCTATAGACATTAAACAAGTGCTTCTTGGGCAACCCAAGTATTTACTTATTTTTTTGTGTTGTATTTTCATTCGTGTGTTTTTGTAGTTTTTGTGATCGTGTTTTTGAGCTTTGTGTTCTCGTTTCACCTTGCATTTTGTAGGTTCCTAATTGAGGCCCTGGATTTTTAACGACGCAAGTGCACTCACTTTCTCGTACTTTCTCGAGAAGGACATAATCTCTTAACCCCCTCTTTTATTTTACTTTTCTTGGTTATAATGTGGACATTGCATATTTTTAAGTGTAGGGAGGTTCCCTTTGATTATTGATATTTTATTACATGCTTGTATGTATGACGATTGAGTCCTTGTGTGGTAATTATATATGGAACCTTAGCGAAGTGACGCAAATTGAGCTTTGTGGTGTTTTAGATTTTTCATTGAAAGTTATTGAAATTATGGGGCTTGAAGTGTAGAATTTTGTGAAAATACTTGAGCCCCCTACTATCCGTGCATAGCTTGAGCGAAGGTTGAATACTCTCTACTAGCCCCGCTCTCGGTTTCCCTCTATAGGATTATTTTAACTTTTTTTTTTTTTTTGGGGGGGGGATACTTCACCCCTCGTGCGTTATCGAGAGAGTTTTCAATTAGCAACAAGTTTCGGAGTTGATGAAACACTCGTTTATGTTATTTACAACATGTATTGTACATATGTGTTCATTAAGTGTTTCATTTGTCGTGTGCCATGTTCATTCATTAGGGTTAGAGCGTAAAATTCATTAGGATTAGGATAGTTTTGCTTGAGGACAAGTAAAAAGCTAAGTATGGGGGAATTGTGTTGTACATTTTTATACGTATTTTTTTTTAATATTTTCACATCTCATTTTACATGTTTTTCATGTGTATTCATCGTATATTGGTTTGATTTGGTTTGTTTTATGTTTTCGTAGTTTGTTTTGTCTTTTTTTGTGTTTTTTGTGTTTTCTGTTATTTTTTTGGATTTTTCTGTTATTTTATTTTTATTGGTCAAAAAATGGTTAAAGCAGGCCTGGTCAAGGTTAGAAGACGATCTAAGTCTTATGAATTCAATAACAAGTTTTGACGAACCTATGGTGCGAAAATCGAGTGAGAACTACGAGACATGTGGCCATTTACATTGTTAGTCCATGCACTCGCTCATTTGATATAGCAGTTTCCATAATACGAGCATAAAACCCTGACCTCTCATGATATTTGATTGTATTTTATACCATTGGAAATTTAAGAGAGTTATCTATAATCTTTGTATTTACAATTTTCCCCAACTCAGAATTTAAAAGCGATAAAAAGCAGCTTGAAGTTGAAATATTGCACTGAATTCCCAGTTGTGGCAGTTCTTGGTTTGGAGTCCATAACTCTCTACAAAAAATACTAAATGGAGTAATTCAAGCTTCAAATGAAATCCAAGATTCTAAGACAAACTTTATATCTAGACATCCGACACTGATTTGGAGATTAAGAGTCTCAAAAATTTTGGCGACTACATATGTTATGCACCGTCAACCGACCATCGATCGATGGTCAATCGATAAGAGCTACTGTCTTACCCGACAAGTGGACCTTTTTGGAACAAAAATGACTATTTTTCACTCCTTTCACCCTATAACCCCACCACTCATCCTCACATCATCTTATCTCTTCTCATCTCTTTCTAACTTCATCTTCTCCACCTTCTTCACTCATTTTTCATTTCAATGAAAACTTAAGCTTAGTATTTGTGATTTATTATTTAGATGGTGAAACCAAACTTTGTTTATGAGTGAGCTTTCCATTTAATTTCTTCAATTATTTTAATTTATTGTTTGCTTTCATTATGATTTTTTGTTAGGTTTGTGATGTTCTTGGATTAGTAGTTAGTTTTCTTGCATTTTCTCACGGTCTTACGTTATAGGGTTATTTGAGATTTAGATGAAAATATTTGGTGTTCTTGAAAGCTTCTCTTCCATTGTTTTTCTTGTTCATGTTTGAAGCTTATTTCATTTTTAACGTGTTAGAGAAAAGTTGTAGTGATGTTTGGGACTTGCAAGAGTCTCTTTCAATTTGGTGCACTTAGCTGGTAATGTGGGATAGGTCCTTTCCTAGGATTTGAGCATGAGTATTGTAGAATCTTGAACATTCTAGTTGTAGTTTGAAATGATTTTTCCTTCCTTGATTTTATTAGAGTTTATGAAATTCATTGTTTCTCTATATTTATGTTCTTGATTTCCAACCTCTAAGCTTGATTGTAATTTCAAATTCTTTAGCTTTTATCATTGTTGTTGGATTATGAACTATTTATTGGTTGATGATATTCATACTTATTCTTAGTTTATGTTATTGCAATTCTTCATGATTGTTGGGTAAAATTTATGGGTTTAGTGCCTAGATTAAAACAAGATTTATTAACTAGTAGAAATCATCAATCACAAAGATAACCAGTTTTGGGAAACCGAGTTCAATATAGGCAACAAAATATGAGCCACTAACAACACCAACAAATTGGATAATTGATGAAACCTAAATCAGAGTATAATAACAGCTAAAGGATTTATTGTATATGCATTCGTTTTCTATTAATTAACAAAAATGGTGATCATAATTGTATGAAGTTATCTATCACATACCCCCATCCCCAGAAAGTTTATAAATATTTTAGAAGGAACACATATTTAAGCAGGAACAACAAGTAAATAGTTGATTGCTTATGATACCTCTTTTTTCCCGCATCACAAACACAATCTCCGGAAAAACAAACATGTCAACAAATATAGTTCAAGTTTCTCCATTTTCCAAGAAATTTAAGTAAATCAGAAATATTAGAGAAAAATAAAAATAATATCAATTTTAATAAAGAAACAATCACCACCATTTGCATATGGGTTGTAGAATTCAAAAAGAAAGAGAAAGTGAATGATAGGATAACCATGGAATAAAAACTCTCTCTTTTGAGCATCAAAACACAACGTGTTATAAATGGTGGGTGAAGCTTTCAAATCGGGGCAACCATAGACTATGTAGTTGCATAAATATTTTGCCCAGATTTCCTACCCTCTCTTTTGTGCGTAGGATGGAGACGACGAGGTTGTCTGGATCTGATTCATGTTGAGGGTGAGGGTTTGTTAAAGTAGTACATTATAATCATTTGACCCTTTTGTCCTTACCATTATCATGGTATTCCCAAATTACTCGTAACTAAAATTGGTCAAAATATATTCAAAATTCAAAAAATAAGGATTTAACCCGCACAACCCTAGCATTCGAAGTGCAGTAGACGAAAATATCTCAATCATCCAAAGGGTCTTTGCACATTCAAGAGCTCTTGAATGATATCGAGAATCTATCTCCAGGTGAAATGATTCTTTCATCTTACTCGTATCCTACAACCACTGCCACCACAAACACAATAAGAAGAAAACATTAAATGCACCGAGTTACGTAGTGGTTGTTAAGACAAACAATTTACTTTGAATGATCAATGGTAAAAGAAAAAAAAAGAAAGAAAAAGAATGCGTTGCATTTGATTGAGGTCAAGTTCTGCTTTGAGAGAATCCTCAAAGTAATCAAAGTTCCAACGCAAAAATTCTTATCCTGATATCTTCTAATACAATAATAAAATAGTGTCCTACTATATTTACAATTATTATCATATCGTTCAAACAAAATACTATCAAATTTATAATACGTGCAATTAGGACAAAGCATGTTGTGGGCACTTTGTATTTATATCGTGCATTACAAGAGTATTGGAGATACTCTCACAGCGTGCATTTTGTTCGTACAATTTTGATTCTACGAAGAGATGCATTTTGTAGTAATTGTTCTAGAGACTATCGTGTATTTACCTCTCAATTATTATCATATAGTGTAAAATATTCTCAAAAATAAATATTACATTTCTACCACCATCAGGGCGGTTTCACATAGGGGCCTGTAGAGCATGTGCCCCTGTAGATATTCCGGAATTATGCTTTATATATAGAGCAGCACTCTTGTTAGTACGGACTAGGGTGTGCAAAATGGGATCGGACCGGACCAGAAAAACCCGGACCGGACCGGTGATAATCCGGTCCGGTCTACGGTCCATAAAAATGGCACTTTCCGGGTTCCGATCCAGCCCGGTCCAAAACCATAATATTCCGGTTCGGACCAAAATTGTAACGGTTTTCCAAAAAAAAAATTAAAAAAATCAAAAAACCTATCCAAATCGGTTTTGACCGGACCAGAATTTCCGGTCCCGGTCCGGTCTCTGGCCCAAGAATTTCCAGAATTCTGGTCTACCGGTCCGGTCTCCAATCCAAGGCTTTCCCAACTTTCGGTCTACCGGTCCGGACCGGTTAGACACCCCTAGTCCGGACTAACGGATCAGCTGTTAGGCCAAAATTTCATATCAATACATTATAATACAAAAATCAATACATTGTAATAAAAAATCAATACATTATAGTATAAATATATCACAGTACAAAACACCAATACATCATAACACAGTCAGAGATTTATAAAAAAACTAATTACGGTACAAAAACCAATACAGCATATTACAAAAACCAATAAATTATAGTATCGGGTCAGATGGCCTAACAAGTCATGACCCGTTAATCTGGCCTAACACAAGCGTTTGCAATATATATATATATATATATATATATATATATATATATATATATATATATATATATATATATATATATAGGGTTGGGTTCAAATGAGAACCCGCCATTATATGTGAACCTAGGAACTCATCTTGACCATTAGATTGGATAATCTTGATGGTTGAGATCATGACATGTCAGCATGGTAATAATGTAAAAAATGCATTAATTAATTAAAAAGGGTATTTTGGATATCATCAACGTTTACAAAGAGCACTACATTGTTCTTTAGAAAGCACAATAGATTAAGAAAAAAACACTACGATTGTATACAAAAAGCATCGCAAATTTTGTCTATATACTGCAAATTCAAAATTTGAAATAAAACTCAAATTTTCAACAAACCATAACTTTTTCAATATTTATTCGTTTTGGATGAAATATATATCAAATTAATCACATTCTCAAGATCTATAATTTAAGATACATATTGCATGTTTTAAGACGTAAAAAAAATATATATAATTAAATTAAAAAAATTTGATTGTAAAAGTATCGCACATGACTGATTTTAGCACTACACTACTGTATAAAAAGTACAATGAATCTGGACATAATTGCAATGTGCAATATTTGGAGTGCTTTTTCTTATATTGTTACGGTGCTTTTGCACTACACTAAACACAGCTTTTTTTGAATGAAAAAATAATCGACCAACATCGCCACCGAGTTTAACCATCGCAGCCATCCGAATCAACCCCGACAATCCAAATCGCCACCACCCAACGACCCTACTTCCGCTGTTCGCCGAGCCCGATCCACGGCAACCTAAGTTTAATGGGAATAAACCTCGGCCCAAACGAAAAACCACCATTATCYCCGCCACAAAATAGCCACCATCTCAGCCCTTTTCTGCCAATCACGAACCAAACTAAACCAAACTCGGGCACTCCAGAAAAGCCACAACCTCCGTCCGAGCCAAACCACCACTGGAGGCCCGACTCACCACCCGAACAGCACAACAACCATCACCCATCGCCATCACCATCACCATCACCATCACCCATCGTCGTTCAATTCAAATTATCACCGAAGGCACCTCAACACTGCCTGACCGGAACCCAACACCAACCTACGAGAACCGGCCCGAGCCCGCCTCGCCGACGCCCCACAGCTGCCGCCGGAACTACTGCCCCCGGCCCAAGTCCCAGAACCTCCACCGCCAGCAGTCCAAAACCCAAACGTCATTGCCTCAGATTTTCCCAATTTTAGAAATCGGTGACCCGCGGGCTCGGCGAATAGACGGCGATGGCGACGGTTCCAGCGGTGATGGCATTCGGCTCCAGCGGTGATGACGACGGCTTCAATTTGCGGGTAACAGCACTCGCCGCGCGGCGGCCATGGAGGACTCGGTGATGGTGTTCACCCTTTTCTGTCGATTCGAGGCCTTCGTCTCCACCCATATACGGCCGTTGGTTCAAGGTTCTGAGGCGACCGTGTGTTCAAGGTTCTGAGGCGGCGGATGATTTGTTTGTGTTCAATGTTCTGAGGTTTGGTGGAAAATACGGGAATTGATTTTGCATTTAATATGATTAAGAGAATTTGTAAAATTACCTAAAACACCTTCTTCTTCAATATATATAATTTAATGAATTTAAAAAAATAGAGAAAATCTAATCCATAAATATTATTAGATCTAAAGTCAAGATTGGTCCCTAGGTTCACATATATTGACGGGGTTCTCATTTGAACCAAATCCTATATATATATATATATATAAGGGGCCCTGTGTTTTTTACCCACTTAGCCAATGCAAAACTCTTTTTTACTCACTAGTGAACAAAACATCTTTTCTACCCATTTTGAATAGGAAAAAACTAAAATATCCCCACTTTGGTTTTCGTCAAAGAGATTAAAGTTTCGTATAGATTAAAGTTGATAAAATTTCCCAAACGTCTTAATATTATCGTTCATTAACTCGTCCAATTGGAAAAAAAATCGGCGATTTCAAGGCGATTTCGGTTGCGAGAATCAAGATTGAGTTCTCCGCATGCACAATGAAAGTTATTAAGTTTTGTATTTGAAATTTATCACCATTTGGTCTTACAGGAAATCGTAGGGTTTTCTGGTGTTCCAAAAGTACCTTTCCGAAGTCCTGGAGAGGAAGATGCATCTTGGGTGTTATCTGTTATGCTACAGTACTTATCCGCATTGTGAAGGTATAAATGTAATTCTGTTCGAGCAGTATCATTTCCACTGGTCGACCCTTACATGACCTCTCGCCCAAAACATTATTTACTACTCGACCCAAAATTAGTTATACTACTCAAACCAAACTCAAAAATATTGCTCGGCCCTAACATACCTTATCGACCGAAACCTTAGTTAGTAATCGACCCATACCTATTCACACTACTCAAACCAAACATATAAAAATACTGGTCGACCCTAACAGTACATCTCGCCCCAAAATTTTATACTACTCGACCCAAACATGTTTATACCAATCGTACCAAACTTCCAAATTTATTTCTCGACCCAAACATAATTATACTACTCGAATCAAACATAAAGAAATATTGGTCGACCCTAACATTACATCTCGTCCCGAATATTATACACTACTCGACCCAAACATGTTTACACCTCTCTCTCCAATCCCATAAAAAGATAATGTTCGGTCCCAACTTAACCTCTCTTTCCATAAGCCCATATATTTACACCTATTGCCCATAATACATACAAATCTATAAATTAATGATGATTTTGATTTGGAACAAATTCCATGGCAGATGAAGGATGCAAATTTAACTCAGTTAACTATTGTGCATCGTGGCTATTGGGAAAGAAAAGATTACATGCTTGGGGACGAGACGATCACTTACGCATCAATATATGATATGAGTTATGATGCATTTTTGGATGTGATTCACTCGACAGTGAGGGGGTGATAAGAGAACAACTGAGTATTCATTGCATTGTTTGATGCCGAACGAAGAAGGAGAAGTTCAGAAAATTGTTATATCGTCAATTCTTAATGTACAATGTTTCGTGATGCAAACCCGTAAAGTTTATGTCACCGTAGAACCAAAACCACAGCCATTTGATTGTGGAAAAAATTTTGACGGTGGTTCTCCGCAAGCGAGGGGTGGAACTGTGGGCAGTCAAATTTCGTTTGGCCACGATAACCAATTCATTTTCATTCGACTATAATTATACACAACAAGTGAGTGAAACCTGGAATGCCCGTATTGGTAAAACTCCTATGTCGGATATCCCATGTTCGAGCAAAGAAACTTATGAAGCTTTTGGTATGGGAGATCCTAGCACGAGTAGCCAAAATCACGAAATTCACTACGATGAAGATGATGGAGATGCAGAATATGTTGAATATGAAGAAGAGGCCGATGATCGCACAGAAAGCGATGAAGATGAGGTGGGAACTGAAGATGATGATATTGACTTCGATTCTGAGTTATTAAAAAAGATAATATATGATGAAATGCTATGGAAAGTTGATGAATACTTCGTTGAAGAGCCCATTAATCGCAGTGAGAGCCATGATTCGATACCTTCAGATGTTCCAATTGACGATAATGGGCAAAGAGTGTTGGTGAGCCCTAAATAGTCTAGACCCGGATTGGGGTAGACCTGGATCTAGATGGCCAAAGAAGGGAGATCAAGACGGTTTACACTTTGTGAGGTTTGACCTTGTTTTCTTAAGAGATGAATAGATTAGAGCAAGGACACCCCAGCCTAAGAGTTGTCCTGAGCTGATAGAGCTCTCCTTAGAGATAAACCTTGAGATATAAAGGAAGGCTTGCCGGCAGAAAGGGGAGCAGGGCTAGGGAAGACCTGGCCTCCCGACCCCTGTCGAGGGGACAAGTGGGACCACTTGTCAGAGTTTGTTGTTTAAATGGCCCTTGATTCGCGGCCTTTGTTTCCGAGATCCCGGAAAGAGTCCCCACTAGGAAAAACTATAAGTATCTCAGCCCCAAGGCTGAGAGAGGTATGTCATTTTTGTGCATTCCTTTCTTCTTTCCTGGAAAACACCTCATACGCTTTCTGACTTAAGCATCGGAGAGGTTTCCATCGGAAAACTACCAGTGGTCCTTTCTAACGTGTGTTTGTGCGCAGGTCGAGAAGGTGTACAAATCTCAGGTGGTGTCATATTTAGGGGTGAAACAATTGGCGCCGTCTGTGGGAAAATCTGAGCTAAGGCGTGAGTTTGAATGGATTCAGTCGGGTTGCGACGGAATCTGGTGGGAGAACTGGGCGTAACCCCTAGTTTCGCTGCACCGTGGGGCATGCCGCGGTCGGTAGAGCCATCGACGACAAGGCCAGAGGGGGCAGAGCCGTTAGTAGCAAATGGGCCAAGAACTGTGGCACCCCCCTCCGGTTTATCTACGCCTGTCGTTGGTGGATCGTTAAACGACACCTTTCTCAGGCAGCTGTCTGAGCTCATCGGCAAATCTGCGGAAGCGGCTGTGGAGAAAAAATTCGCAGAGATCTCAACACCGCCGTCTGGTGCGCAACCAGAGCGGACGGTCTCGCTGGCGGAGATGGAGCCGTGGCGCAACCAGCGCACGGATCGGACTCCCCTCCAGGATAGAGAAGAGCACTTCTCCACCTTCGATAACGAAACATCAAGCCAAGCCAATCCAGGTTTGGCCGAGTAGATGCAGAGTCTGCAGAAGGAGGTGAGACAGTTCAAGAAGAAGATGGCAAATGTTGGGACAGTGCCGACACGGAGAGGCACGCCATTTACTGAGGATATCATGCGCGATGACGTGCCGGCCTCCTACAGATCCTTGGGCTTTGAGTATAATAGGACGAGAGATCCGTGGGATCATTTGAGTCGCTTTAAACTGAAATTGCAGCAGTTGTACACAGATTCTCTGATGCAGTTATGTGCCGGGTTTTCCCGATGACTTTCACCAAGTCAGCCCAGCTCTGGTTTAGCCAGCTGCCGCCGCGTTCCATCAGTAACTTCGATGAGTTCAGTTCGGCTTTCCTGCATTAGTTTACTAGCTGCAGGAAGTACCAGAAAATGCCGCTTGAGCTATTTAGTTTAAAGCAAAAAGAGAACGAAAGCTTGCGTTCTTATATCAGTCGATTTACAAACGCAAAACTCGAGGTGCCTTCCACGTCATAAGAACTCTTGGTGAACGCGTTAGCGCAAGGGCTTTGAAGAGGGGAGTTTTTTCAGCCAGCTCTGAAGTTTGGAGAACTCTTGGAAAGGGTGGAGAAATACATCCATTTAGAAGAATCTTTGAAGATCAAAGAAGAGGAAGAGAAAAAGAGAAAGAGATACGACAGAGAAGAAAGGGTACCGACGAAGAGGTCCAGGACAGACTTGGTGGGGGGACGACCTCGTTTCGACAAATACACTTCCCTGGCGATAGCTCAGGGAGAGATCATGCAAGCGGTAGAGAGGCACCCCGACTTTAAGTGGCATAAGACTTACTCTCAAAAGCCGCAGAAAGAAAGGTCTGACCGATTCTGTCGGTACCACAATGAATACGGTCATGACACAGACCAGTGTACTCATCTAAAGGATGAGTTGGAGAGAATGGTGCAGGATGGGCACCTCAAAGAATTCGTGCGGATGATAAGGGAAGAGCCCAGGACTGACTCTTATGCAAAAGGTCAGCCTCAGGAGAACAGGCGTAACACAGACATCCGCAGTGCTGGACGAAAGAATGATCAAATGCAGGAGGTTCGGGGAGAGATCCTCATTATTACAGGGGGTGAGTGGGATGAGCACTCCAAATGAACCCAAAACAATTATGTGCGTGCTGCGAGAGATTTGACGAGAAAGGCGAAGGAAGTGGGACAGGTAGCGCCAAGTTCAAATGATTGCTTTGGATCAAAGGATGAGGATGGGATCCCAGATCCTCATATGGATGACCTGGTCATTACGGCTACCATAGCCAATTATAGTGTCCGATGAATCTTTGTGGACACAGGGAGCTCGACAGACATCATGTTTTACGACTGCTTCAAAAAGATGAACCTAGATGTAGAATTAGAAGAAGTCACAACATCGTTGGTTGGATTCGCAGGAAATGCGTTGAAACCCCTCGGGGCAGTTAACCTTTTGGTTACTTTAGGGGACGAGCCATATCGACAGACCAGGACAGTCCAGTTCTTGGTGGTAGAGACAACCTCCTCTTATAATGTGATGATGGGAAGATTTCCTGCTCATGATGGAGTAGGTGAAGCTAGAGGAGACCAGTATGCATTGAGGCAGACATACGTAGAGAGTATTAGACGAAATGAAGAGGAATGACAGGCCAAGAGGCCTCGAACAGAGGACAAACCTAAAATGATTGAGAGGGAGGAGAACTTGATGACTGTGGAGGTAGTCCCAGGGGACGACAGTCGAGTCCTCCGTGTCGAGACAACTCTCAGTCCGGAGGTTTTGGTTGACCTGGTAGAACTGCTGCAATAGAGTGCGGATATATTTTCCTGGTCTCCCCAAGACCTGATCGGGATAGACCTAGAGGTGGCTGAGCACCACCTCAATATCAGCCCTGCGATGAATCCAGTCAAACAGAAGAAACGCAATTTTGGGCCAGAGAAGGAGGCCATTATAGAGGCTGAGGTGGAGAAGTTGTTGAAAGCTAAGCACATCCAGGAAATACAATTTCCCGAGTGGCTCTCCAATGTCATGCTGGTCCCCAAGACCCAAGATGACTGGCATATGTGCATAGACTTCCGCGACCTCAACAAGGCTTGTCCCAAAGACCATTATCCATTGCCAAGGATAGACCAGCTGGTCAATTCCACATCAGGTTGTGAGCTCTTAAGTATGATGGACGCCTCGCAGGGTTATCACCAGATCCGGCTGGCCAAGGATGACCAAAAACGTGTTAGCTTTATAACCCCGAAAGGGACATATTGCTATGTAGTTATGCCATTTAGGCTTAAGAATGCAGGCGCCACATACCAACGATTAGTAGACAAGATGTTCGAGAACCATCTCGGGCGAAATATGGATGTCTATGTGGATGATATGCTGGTAAAGAGCATGAAAGCAACTTCCCATGTGGACGACCTGAGGGAGACCTTCGATACCCTGAGGAGATATAGAATGAAGCTCAACCCCAAGAGGTGCATGTTTGGGGTAAGAGCTGGCAAATTCCTGGGCTACATGGTCACGAAGAAAGGTATTGAGGCTAATCCTGAGAAGGTAAGAGCCATTATGGATATGCAAGCACCAAGGAATGTCAAAGAGATGTAGTGCTTGGCAGGACGAATCAATGCTTTGAGTCGATTTCTCTCGCGGTCAGCTGAGAAGAGCTTGCCATTTTTTCAAGCCCTGCGAAAGAAAGCTAAATTTCAGTGGAACAGTGGATGCGAGGATGTGTTTAAAATGTTGAAGGAACATCTGGCTAGCATGTCCCTACTCACAAAGCCGATTCAAGGAGAGCCTCTAATCCTATACTTGTCTGTAGGACAGCAGGCAATCAGCTTTGTCCTGCTTAGGGAAGAAGGCAAGGTCCAGAGGCTGGTCCACTATTGGAGCAAGGTCTTGCATGATGAAGAAGTGCGGTATGTGGAAATAGAACAAGCGATGCTGGCCCTGGTTGGCACAGCTCTCAAGCTACGCTCGTACTTCCTCTCACACGGCATAATTGTGAGGACCAACCTTCCGTTGAAGGCCATAATGGACAAGCCCGAGGCGTCAGGGAGGCTGGTCAAATGGATAATAGAGCTCAGCGAGTTCGACATCATGTTTGAGGATAGGGCAACCATTAAGGCCCAGGCATTGGCCGATTTCATGCAGGAAATGACCAGCTCTCCCAATGATAAGCAAGAATGGACAATTTTCACAGATGGTTCAGTAGGAAACCAAGGCTGTGGGGAAGGAATTGTTTTAATCGATCCGGCAGGTGTAGCTACCGAGTATGCAGTGCACCTGAACTACGCTCTGTCCAATAACGTAGCCGAGTATGAGGCCCTCCTTAGAGGAGTTCAGATGGCAAGAGACTTAGGGGCAGAGCAGGTATGCGCAAGGGTGGATTCCCAGCTGGTCTGCAAGCAAATAAGTGGGGATTTTGAAACCAGGGAAGAGAGCATGCAGAAGTACCTAGCCCAGTTTAGGGAACTGGCCAATGATTTGAAAGCCTTGACGGTCCTTCAAATCCCCAGAGAAGAGAACGGAAGAGCGGACTATCTGGCAAAAGTAGCTAGCTCAGCTATGGATTGTCAGGAAAGGGTGATCACTTTGCTAATGGCTGATAAAGAATTTGGGAAAGAGCAGATGTGCTCGGTGATTGAGAGAAATTACTGGCGTTCCCCTATAAAAATATATCTAGAGAAGGGAGAATTACCAGAAGATGAGAAAGAGGCAGTAAAAGTAAAAACCAGAGCTGCACGATTTTGCTTAATTAAGGGAGAGCTATTTCGAAGAGGGTTTGGACAGCCCCTTTTACGATGCCTAAGCCAAGACGAGGGTATTCATGTTCTTAAGGAGGTTCATGAAGGATACTGTGGCAATCATATGGGTGCTAGAGCCCTCTCAAGCAAGGTCTTACGAGCAGGTTACTTCTGGCCACAATTGAGAAAAGAGGCGGATAATTTTGTGCGGACTTTTAAAAGATGTCAGAATAATTCGCCCTTAATGCACAAGCCTGCGGAGGAGCTCATGACGATGAGCTCTCCCTGTCCATTTGCTAAATGGGGAATAGATCTGGTTTGTCCTTTCCCCACAGCCCCTGCCCAAAAGAAGTTCTTAATAGTAGCCATTGATTATTTTAGTAAATGGGTGGAGGGTGAAGCTTTCGCAAAAATCACGGAGGATGCGGTTATGAGATTTTTATGGAAAAACATTGTGTGCAAATTTGGTATTCCCAGGATCTTGGTCTCAGACAATGACACCCAGCTCATGGGTGCCAGAATTAAAGCTTGGTGCACAAAAATGAAGATCGACCAGCATTTCACGTCTGTCTACCATCCATAGGCCAATGGACAAGTTGAAGTGACCAACCGCATACTTGTACAAGGAATTAAAACATGTATGGAGAAGGCTGGAGGTAGATGGGTCAATGAGCTCAGTTCAACTCTATGGGCGTACAGGACTAATCCCAAAGAGAGCACGGGGGAAACACCGTTCAGCCTGGTTTATGGCATGGACGTTGTGGTTCCCGCTGAGATTAGTATGGAAACTCATCGAGTTCAGAACTTCATTGAGGAATAGAATGATCTCTTGATTCAGGATGCGTTGAATTTGGTTGACGAGAAGAGAGAAAGAGATGTTGTTAGAATGGCGCACATCAAGGGAAGAATCAAATCAACCTATGACAAATCTGTGATCAAAAGAAATTTCCAGGTGGGCGACCTGGTCTTAAGAAGAGCCGACTTAGGGAAAGCTAAAGGTAAGCTGGATGCTGCATGGCAAGGGCCACTCCGGGTCACCCAAGTCTTGGCAGGCGGAGCTTATAAGCTATAAGAGATGGATGGAGTTGAAATTCCTCACGCGTGAAACATCGCAAATTTACGATAATTTTAAGTATAAATGTAATCTCACAATGTTTTATTAATGATAATGCAGGTTTAATCTTGTCTGCCAAACTAAAACAGGTCCTCATAAAAGCCAAGATTGTCTAAAGGCGGATGCCCCAATTTCCTGACCTGATTGTCAGTATAAGCCAGGATTGGCTAAGGGCGGATGCCCCAATTTCCTGACCTGATTGTCAGTATAAGCCAGGATTGGCTAAGGGCGGATGCCCCAATTTCCTGACCTGATTGTCAGTATAAGCCAAGATTGGCTAAGGGAGGATGCCCCATTTACCTGATCTGATTGTCAGTTTAAGCCCGGATTGGCTAAGGGCGGAGGCTCCAAAGTTTTTGAACTTGACAGATGAAGCTGGATTTAACCAAGGTGGATACCCATAAAAGTGCCTGACCTGGCAATCAAACGGGGCCAGGAGTGATTTAAAGCAGAGGGGAAAAGGTTTGATTTAAAATTAGTAAGTTTAAAACGGATCTGGCAAAAGACAGATGCCTTGTTTTCCAGATCTAACGATAAATTCAAAACCAGGATTAGTTAACAGTGAAAACCTTAATTCTCAAATTAAAAAACAAAAATCAAACTAAAATTCTTCTGGAAAAAAGGCATTCTCATTCATCTTTTTCTGGAAATACAGAATGGATTGCGCACACTATCTACAAAGGTGGGCAAATTTAATTATAAATGCAGGAAATAAAAGGAAAAACGAATACAAGAGTGTTCATCCATGAGAGGTTCTTCGATCCGAATCCAGAGCTCAGTGAACACGCCATAGCTCACGCTCAGTCGCGTGGTAACGCTGACGGTATTTGTCAGCTCACTCGGAAAGAGCATGCACTTCATCGGCGGCGACGGTCAAGCGATGCACCGACTCTGTTAAATCGGCTTTCTCCTCCTGCAACTAGCAATTTACTTGGCGGAGCTCATCCCACTCCCTCTTATAGTGGCACTTCTTCTGTCTTTTCCTCTCCGGAAGACGGTAGAGGTAGCCAATCTTTTCCCTAAGCATGGTCAGTTTGTCAGAAAGCTTGAAGTTTTCGACGACCAAGGAAATATTTTTCCGCTTCACTATGTCAAGTTCTTCGAGAAGAGGAGAAGAAGCCATTTCAGAGAATTGATGGAAAATGAATTATACATGCACGTATATAAAGAAAACAGTGGCACATGCCAAGGAATCAAAAGTTCTAGGGTTTCCGGAAAATTAGGAAACACTAGAAGCCCAAGAGTTAATACAAGACAAAACGCATTTATTACCATCAAAATGATTCAGAGTACAAATTCAGAAAAGACAAAAGGAAGACCAGCCACACAGGCTAACTACAGGTCTTGCTAAAGACAAAAGAAACTATCCTAAGAGCCTCAGTCTCAGCTTCTAGCTCAGCATCCAACTCTGCTGCCAGTTGGTCCACTGCGCCCTCAGACAAAGCGCCTAGAGAAGCACCACCTGGAAGCTCTTCCAGACCTGCAAAGGTTGGGGAGGGAGAAGAAGCAGGAGGAGAAACTACAGTAAGAGCAAGGTCTGGTTGAGACTGCTCAGGTTCGGGAGAGTGAAGGACGGAAAAGACGTGCTCGGCAAATTCTGCTGCCCCAACAGTATGCAGTCGATCTAGCTCTGGGGCATAGGCGAAGGAAGTAGTCTCGGGAGGGTTCTCTAAGGGCAAACTCTGGTCGAAGGGAACCCCGGGGTTGGCTAAAGCCCACTTGTCCTGCTCATCCAAGCCAAGGTTGTAATAGACCACGGCCTCTGGGAAGAGTAGGGCGTAGAGCTCCTTGTACCCCAAGAAAGCTTTCCGGGCCTCTTCCCTTGCAACTTGGACCATTTTCAGGCCTTCCTCTGAGTTCAAAAATTTGGTCTTCCACCCCTCCCTGGCATTAGCCAGTGACTCATCTACAAGGCTCGTTGCCTCCGCCAAAGCCTCATCCGTTGCCTCAGAATGGGCTGTCTCTACTATTTCGTCTTGAGCTCTCTTCACCCCAACCAGCTCACCCTTCGACACAACCAGCTCATCCCTCAACTCAGTCAGCTCGCTCTCCCTTTTCTTTAGCATAACTCCACGCTCTTTGTCCAAGGCCTTGAAACACTCTGCCTTCGCAACCAACTCCTTGTTTTCCTTGATCACATCGAATTGGATCATGGATCTGGTGGCTCGATTGGCAAGGAGGGCCTTCTTTGAGAGATCCTGATTACGAGGAAAAGGATCAAAACTTGGGCAAGCCATGTAAAAATAAAAACGAAAGGAAGAAAATTTACCCGTGCCTCATCCTGGCACCAAGACTTCAAGAGCTCGCGGTCGCTCATTTTCTTCAGCTCGGGCTCATTTTCTCCAAGACAAGTGAGACTGAATTTATTGGAGGAGGAGCGCTGCGGGTAATTAGAGCGATAACTGTGGCGAGCGGACCACCCCGAGTTACGCGAGGCCACTTAGACAAAGGGACCTCGTCCTCTTCAGATTCAGAGGGAGGGCTCCTCGTCGTTGCAGAGCGGGGAGGCATTCTGGAAGGGCTGGGTCTTGCCAGACGTGATGGTTGTGAGCTCTGGACAGGGGGAGCCGAGGAAGAACCCGCTCCATGAGCCTACGGCTCTGGGGCAACCTCCTCCCCCTTCTTGGACGCTTCAAACATTTGACGCATCATCCTTTCCGAGATAAGAAGAAGAGAGAAATAAGACTTGGGGAAATTAAAAGTATAATGAGACAGACCAGGATAAAGAGAATTTTACCGATATCCTTGGTCAGAGGACCCGTTTCTGATTGTTCATTAAAAAAGTCCAATACAAAGGGAAGGAGGATATTAGTAACGTGGATGAGGTTCCCATTGAGGATAGAGATTATTTTTTGCAGACTAGGAAATCTATCCGCAGCAGAAAGAGGTAGGTAAGAAGGTAGTTTCTTAATGGGCTTAGGACAAAAACCCCAATCTCCATCGCAGTGGACACAGAAAAACTTCTTCCTCCAGGCCTTATTGGAGGAAGGGATTTTGTACAAGAAGTGAACCCCATGTCTGGCACTGAGGTAGAAGCAGCCTGGGTAAGAGCTCTTTGCTTGAAAGAGGTGGAAGAAGGTATGAGCTGTGGGATCCAGACCAGCATAGTGCATGCCTAGATTATAGCACACCATGATCCTAAATGAGTTGGGGGTGAATTAGAAGACATGGATCTTGTACAAAGCTGCGATCTCTAATATCAGTGGGTTCACAGGAAGGCACAAGCCCGCCTCAAATTGATCATCATAAAATGTCAACCAGCCAGCCGGCGCCTGGCATGCTAAGATATATGCCGGAGGGTTGTAAGGGTCGAACTTTTCAGGAAATTTATATTTATGTAGTAATTCCTCAACCGATCTATCAATGGGAATAGAAGTGACTTTGGGGTGGCCGGGAACTGGCGGGGGATATTCTAAGCCATCGGCGGAAGAAAAAGTGGCCATCGCGGCCTCAGGAGAAGCTGACGAGGACAAGGAGACCGCCGCCGCCTCTGGAAAGGCCGGTGGTAAAGAAGAGGCAGCTAGTGTCGCTGCCAAAGAGGTAGGAGGCGAAGAGGAGGAAGTCGCTGCCACCTCTGGAGAGGCAGACAGTGGAGGAGGGGAGGCTCCCACCGCTGGAGAAGGAGTAACCGGAGGAATATTGGGAAGGGGAAGAGATGACGACATTATAAGAGAATAAAATTAGTAAAAGCTAAGAAAGATACCTGGTCTACGAAGATTGCCTGAGAATTTGAATCGAGAAATAAATTGAAAATTTTTCCGGAATACTGGAGAGGAAAGGGAGAACTTGAGAATTTTGTAAAATGAAAATATGGAAAGTGAAAGAAAGAGAGAGAGTAGCGGGAATAAAAGGGAAGTAGATAAATTCAAAAAAAAAAGAAAATCGAGGACAAGGGTATTTGATGGGATCCCCGCATTTAATGCGAGCAGACAAATAGTACCCTAGGTAATGGGCTGGAATACCAACCGTCCTAGGCTAGGTCACGCGCCGCTGACTTGTCAGTACTTTGAGAGACGTGTGGGAATAGTAACTATTTGGGAAGATGGGTCGACACCACTAATGCCAATGTTAGGCCTAGTTGTCAAGCGAATTTCTTGGGATTTGTACCAGTACAACAAAATAATAAAGGATAAGTGGGACCTCATTTATGCCTGAGGGCCTTGGAATGTTACAGCTCTACCCCAACCATTTCGGGGGGAGGAGTTGGTGAGGCCTAATTAGGCCAGACCCGGATTGGGGTAGACCTGGATCCAGATGGCTAAAGAAGGGAGCTCAAGATGGCTTACGCTAGGTGAGGTTTAACCTGGTATTCTTAATAGATGAATAGATTAGAGCAAGGACACTGATTTGTATCTTTTTGTACATATTTTAATTACCGTTTTTGTTTCACGTTGCTTGTTTTTTGCTTGCTTTTTGTTGATTTAGGAGTCGGGTTGGCCATTGTTTCGTATTTCTAGTTTTTCTTAGTTTTTGTACGTTTTAGTAATTGATTTTCGTAGTTTTTCACCTTTCCATTTTTCTTGGKCGTAGGACGTCCAAGCGGGGCCCACGCTCGTTTGACATCATTGATACTCGACTCGAAAATGGATGGACGAAGCAAGGAAGCGCAACGAATGAGGTTCGATAAGCCGGCGGACGCGAAAAGACCAAGAAATTGAGCCGGGCGATGGAATCCAGTCGACCGACTGGATGTTCAGTCGATCGACTGCATATTTGGTCGATCGACTGAACCCCCAAAATAGACTGGATTCCAGGGGATTTTTGGCGTTTTGGACATGGCAGTCGATCGACTGCCTACTTGGCCGATRGACTGCCGTCGATCGACTGGAGCCCCAAGATCGACTAAATTCCAGAGATTTGGGCTATTTTTTACGGAGCAGTCGATCGACTACCGACAAGGCCGATCGACTGCTTTTTCAGTCGATCAACTGAAAAGCAGAAATTTTGAAGATATTAGCAATCAGACGTTATTTCAATAATGAAACTTGGACCTGTGGCTTTCTTCTCCAGGAAAGCTTCTCAAAACCAGAAAAAACAATCAGCTTTTATATTTTTACTCATTTTAATTTCTATAATTCCTAATAATTAGTTATAGATTAGTTAAGCTAAGATCTTAGTAGTTTATCTTCAAGCTTTGTTTTAAGTTTCTTTTGTGGAGAATCAACCAAGCTTTCAAGCTTTCCTCCTTCAAGCTTTTGTAATCACATACAATTGGTAATATCCTTCTATAATCTAGTTTTATTTTTTAATGTTATTCCTTTTTAATATTGTGTTTGAATGTTGGATCATTAGTTTAGTGCTTCTTTTGCCTATCAAACTTTCAATTTCATTTTATAGCTTTCTAACTTATGAACTTATGCTTTTAAGTTATAAAGTTATAATCACTTTCTAAGTTAGTAAAAGTTTATTAAGATCTTCCTCTTTAAGCCCTTAATTAATGTTAAGTAGTTTTGTTGACTTATTCTAATAAGTTGACTTTAATTTTCCCTCCTTTTTCCTAATTTCAAATTATTAAGTTTTTATAGTTAATTAGTTTAAATTGGTCGTTTTTAATATAAGCTTTAATTTCCTTTAAATGTTTTAATGTTTTCAAATCTTATATTTCAATTTAAATCTTAGTTACAAACTCAAACACCGATCAATGACTACCGCTTTATTAGGTTAAATTAGTTTAATCAAAACCGACGATAAGAACAACTGAGAAACCGAAATCCGATCACATCCATCATCGAGAGACACGACTCGGGACAACTTACCGCATCTACAATCGACTCCGTACTATTGCGGAGACGATTCTTAGAGCGCTAAGAAATCATCGATCAAATTTTGGCGCCGTTGCCGGGGATGGATTAAGGCCAATGGCATTCTTAATTATTCTTATTGTCGTCGTAAATAGTAGTTAGTTAATTATTTTACATTCGATACGCGTAATCTTTTGTCGTTTGTTGTGTGTGCAGGATAGGTTCGACGACCCGTTACCTCTGCTAGTATCACCGATAATCGAGGAGCAAACGATGGAAACCCTGTGCGAAAGCCCGATTCTTCCCGCCCACACTGTAAACGATCAAAAGAAGCCTCCGCCGCTTGATTGATCCGGCCGAGGATGGCAAACTACCGAGCTAGTTTGCCATACGTCAAGCCTTACATCCAAATTCCCGAATATCCAAACCCATATACCGCTCCCAAATATGACGACCCGTATGCTTCGATCGGTAAAGAGTGGATCTACTCTTCCGATCATTATGAGCCAAACCCTTCACATCAACCTCCATTCTCATACCCCCACAACCTGAACATTGATCCGGGTTTTGACGATCTATATGTTCCCCTCGCCCTTCCTTCTTCTTACCCCAATTTTGAATCGTACGCTCCATCGATTTATGATTCCGATTCTTCGAGCTACGATTCTTACAACCTATCTTCGAGCTACGATTCTTACAACTTACCCACCTCGAGCTCATATACTCCGAGCGATGACCCTTATACCTCACTCTTTCAAGATTCGTCTACGTCCCCCCTCCCGGACGTGGAGTCTCTCTTAGCCGAGATCGTTGGAAGCCTCGATCGCATGGAGACCCACGCTAAGCAAATGGCCATTGACGTGGGTGAGCTAAACAAACCAAACCTCGACGAGATAACCTTCTTTGATGAGGCGGTGCCCATGGTCGTTGATGGTAATTCAAGATTTGACGATCTTTCGGAAGGCGAGCGCTATGAGGTAGATATAGAGAACGAGGAGAATGGGTCGGAAAACAACGTCACCCCTCTCGGGTATTGTAAAGAGGTTGTACTGAAAGTGAGGAGGTGTTATCTTTGAGGCCTCCGATGGCACTTGTATTCTCGAGCTTACCTGCTTTAGGCGAGGAAGATGTAGTTGTGCCGGCCTTGGAGGATGTGGAGTTGATCGAGCCTCTTTCGCCACCACCCGAAACTTTATTACTACTTAAACAAGAGAAGGTGGAAGAGGACGAGGAAGGTGTGTTGGGTCCTACTCTCTCGTGCCCGACTACGACTATTTCTAAAGTCGAGATAAAGGAGACGACGGTTGGGGAAACGGAGAAGCACGTCGACCCATTTTGGGATAATCACGTCTGGGTGCTCGACTACTCACGCTTACGACCACCGAAGCAAGCCCACGTTCTTGATGTTTCGATCTTCCAGGTTGCCCGAAGCGCCCACCTTGGTGATTCTGATCACCCGGTGTGTCTACTCGAGAACACCAAGGCGTGGCATGATCGTTACCTGTACTTGGATCCTGGATAACATTTTCGTATAATCGTCGAGCGAATGACGTAAACCAAACGCGCTACGTGGGAGGCAACCCACGACGTTCTAACCCTTCCTAACTCTTTTCTTGTTTTTCTTTTAATTTTGTGTATATTCTATCTTTAAGTAGTGTTATTGGAGTTTTTGGGTTTGTGTAGGTTCAGCCATGGAGTCTTGGGACAAAAGAGGGTCGAAAATGGAGGTTGGCTGCTGAAATGCAGTCAATTGACTGAATACCTAGTCGATCGACTGGTATGTAGTCGATCGACTGCCCAATCGACTGGTGGTTCAACATCGACTGGATTCCAGGAAATTCTAAACTTTTGGCATAAGCAGTCGATCAACAGCCGACAGTCGATCGACTGCAGTCGATCGACCGAATGGGGCAGTCGACCAACTGCCCAACGAACCCTAATCTTCGCTTTTATTCTCAAAATGTA
>BMAC01000197.1:838307-853277 GCA_014905375.1 Phtheirospermum japonicum
TAATGCAACACATAAATATGCTTATCGAGTGAAGGCAATCTTGTAAAGCAACGGTACTATATCATATGCAAAGTATCGAGGTTGCGGGTTCTTGTTACACGCCACTGTTTTCATAGTTTTCGTGGTGTTGAAATGAATCAACGGGTTCTTGGCTTGGTATTATCGGAAATCGATTCAATTGAGAGTTTCAATGTGTTTCAAGCTTGGAAAATAAAAGGAAAATGAAAATAAAGCAATTAAACTAACTAAACTAATCTAGCGAATTGAAATTGCATATTGGTCGGATGCCTCGTCGTGTGCCTCAATATGTAAATGCAAGCAAGTAATGGAAATAAGCAAGAAAATGCAATGTTTCACCAAGTACAAGCATGCAAGCACAAGGTACAACTATGCATAAAATCCTAAAAAATGCAAATTACCAAAAATTGAAAGCATGGATGTAAAGAGCAATGGAAATTAACAAGAAAGTTCAAAACTTTAAGGAAAATAACAAGCAACAAAACCTAGATCTAAGATTTAACCTAAAACTATGCATGAAAATAAAATTCAAAATAAAGCATGTGAAAAAACTCAAAATCAAGACGATCCAAGAGCCGATCTATGATCTAGATGTGTCACTCATCTAGATTCCATAGCCAATTCATATGTTTCATCATGAATTCAAGGTGCTAAGGCTAAAAGCATAACATGAAGAACAAGCATGGAAATGAAGAACAAAGCATGGAATTAAAGCATAAAACATGAAATTGAAAGGAAACTTACTTGAATTAAGAAATGAAACAAAGCTTGAATGAAATTGCATCAAAAGTAACAATCCAAAGGAGTATTTGGATTCTTCTTAGGCTTACAAACCCAAGGCCAAGTAATGAAAGTAAATCTAAATCTAGAAAGAAATTACATCAAAGCTTGAAATTGAATCTTAAAACCTAAGAGAGAGAAAATTAGATCTTAAAAAATAGAGAGAGGATTTTTTTAATCCCCAAACCCATGCTTGGGTTGGGGAAAATGAGAGGTGTCTTACAAAATGAAAGAGAGGTTCTATTTTATACAAACTAAATAGGGGTAAATGGGTCAATTATGCCATATGAGCTTGGATTTCCATGTATTGACCAAATTTGACCCAAAATGGTTAAAAAATAGACCTTTTGGGTCGAGTTTGGCTTCGGAAAATTTGCAAGGTGGCCTCGAACATGGGCCGAGATGGATCGGCCGCTAGGCGTGCTGGCTCGGCACGACTCGGTGCTGGTCGGCAGGCGCTCGGCAGTATGCAGGCAGGTGCACGCAGATTACGCGTGGGTCTCTACAGGAGTTGCGCGCCAGTGCTCGGGCAGCGCGCCGCGGGGACTCGGCAGGCATGGCGCGGCAGTCGATCGACTGGCTCGGCAGTCGATTCGACTTCTCTCGACAGGACGGGCATGAGCGGCAAACTCTTTGTTGAGCCAGTCTCGATTCAGCTCTCTGAGTCTCGGCAGGTGCTCGGCAGGCGTGGGGCGTTGAGTCTTGACAGCTCTCGGCAGGCGCTGTTGGCAGGCGTGGGCAGGCGCTGTCAGACGCTGGGTAACCCAGTGTCGTATCACGTACCCAGTGTCGTATCACGTCCCAGTGTAAGACCATACTCGACCATATCCAGTCTAGAATACTTCAAAATACCTAATTTAAACATAAAATTAATTAATTATGATTAAAATAACCATATTAAGTAGAAAATAAAAAAGAAATACGAAAAACAACAAAATGAGAAAACAAACGAAAAATTTAATAAAACTCTACTCAAAAACTACTAAAATCAACATAAAATAATAATTAAAAACACGAGGAAAAACACAACAATTACATGCAAAACAACTACCCCACACTTATCGGTTTGTTCGTCCTCAAACAAAGAAAAGAATCAAGAGTGTTCACGCAATGAACATAGTGTACAGAGAAAAATCCTTGTGTTTATCTGTATTAATATGATGGGATTATCAACATAAACTCGCTAGTGTCAAGCATTGCGCGTATTACTCTTTCTCAAATGCAAGCCAAATCGATGACTTCCTCACAAATGGAAATGCTCAATTCGCTCAATTGTTTAGTAGATAGGACGTGTATACGCTCAAATTGGGCAATGCATGCACTCGTCAAGATTTCACAAATCGGACGCTCAAAATTGCTCATAGTACATGACCAAATACGAATCGAAAGAGGTCTTTATTATGGGTTGTAATGTTGGCTCTTTGGTAAGGTATGAAATATTTGGATAAAGTGGCTAACACACGATTAAACGTGATCAATAACACACAAAAATCATATCTTCTAAAATCCGAAGCTTATGATCGCTTCACCTTTTCCAATTCACCAAACTCTAATTCGAAATCCTTTTGTTCACCCACATTCCCGACTTTTATTTCACAACACTTAGAAGCTTTTTAAATTTGCTTCTTTTTACTAAATCTAGCCTTAAAATTAGGCTTTACACATGAACGCACGCTTTATCACTTTTCGTGATTTGTATTAGAGCATTATTCTCTTTTATTTTATTTTATTTTTATAAGCAACTCAAAACCCGAAACCCACAATTGATTTCCCACACATTGCGAGTCAACTAACCACATACCCTCTCACCTCAAAATTTATGGAGATATAAGAGCTAAATCGAGCTCGGCTAACAAGAAACGGGACATAGGCTCAAGGGGGCTCATTTGGGGTTTTTAAAGTAGCTTAAATATATGGAAATGGCCGGAACAAGGGTGATATATGTGCCTCGAATTCATTTTCGAATTCAATCATGTACGAGCAAAATCAAACCTCCTCAATGCAATTTCAATAAAAACACAAGCAAGCCGATAAATCACACAAGGCTATTCACTAGTTTGCACCGAATTTGGGAGCGAAACACAAAAATTCAACCCCTCAAACAAGAGGCAATAAAAATGCAAAAACCCAACAAGTAAACTATTCAAACTTCCAAGCACGTGGAGTTGTCCAACAATGTAATAAAGACACAAACGACACAAAAATCGACTCAACCATATAAATGCGCAAATAATAAGTGTCACTTCGCCGAGAATGCGTCACTTCGCCAAGGCTCAAGTTAAGAAAAACAAAATATGCTTTTCGACACCCGGGCCCTAACCACCTACCCACCCCACACTTAAACCATGCATTACCCGCATTTTAATGAAAAACAAGTAAAAGGAGGGGGAATAGAAACTTCTTTAACCGAGCGAGTTTCCGTCGAGTTCGGCGGAGTCCACCTAGGCATCTAAACAATCCAAGTAAAAATCGAACGTGGCTAGTATCTCCCGGCTTCATAAACGCTACCACTTTTATCAATCGTCCAATGGTCGACGTCGGAAATTAAAACCTAGAAAAGAAAATCACACAAAATCAAAAACATAAGAAAATATATACACTAATCTCAACAACATATATATATTTTTTTGTTTTTCAATTTTTCAAATATTTTTGGATTTTTGAATTTTTGAATGTTTTTGGATTTTTCAATAAAAGAAATAAAGAAAGAAATGGAAAGAACTTGGGTTGCCTCCTAAGAAGCGCTTGTTTTACGTCATTACCTCGATGTACTCCCTTTTGATCAAGGTGGAAAGATAACGGGAAGGTCCACCAACAAAATCTTCTTCTTGTCGGGAGGATCCACTCTTTGGAACGTCCTTGTCGCATTGCATAGCTCATATAAGATCCGCCAAAAAGCAAACGTTCCAAATGGGCAATTGAAGCTCGTCTCGGCTAGGTCCTCGGGTGGGATGGTGATTTTAAAGTGACCCTATGACTCGTCCCAAAAAAAAGGAGTATTGGCCAGCTATCTTTCCCAACATGTGGTCGAGCGACGGGGGAGAGAAACGATTGCTTTTGATATCCGCATTTAACTTCTTAGAGTCGATCAACATCCTCCATCTCGTCGTAGCCCTCGTTGCTAATAACTTTCCCTTTTCATCCTCAATCACCTTCTCGTCTTCGACTATCTCATTAGAATTTAGATTTAAATGCCATTGAAATTCTTCAGGTTTTTGGGCATCATCCTCCAAGATGATTTTATGAAAGTAAGTCCAAGGGCTAGCTCCCTTTATCACTCCGGGTCTCCAACCAATTGCACCCTTACGAATTTTAAGTTCTTCAATCGACCCCTCCTCTTCTTCTCGCTCCGGACTGGCAAAGAGGATGATCGCTTGACTCTCTTGTTTCTCTAAACAAGCATTCTCGAGGGGAAAAAGAGGAGTCTTAAGCTTGGGCTTGTGCCTCCTCTCGGCCTCATCGGAAACTAACTCAAACAACCCACCGACCTTCTGAAGACACTCATCAAGCTCTTCAATCGTAGCATCACTAACCTCCACCTCCCCCTCTAAAAAGTCATCGTTGCCCTCAACGACCCATAAAACATCTTTGTCACACAAGTCTTGGGTACGTTGGAGCACAAAGAATTTATCATGTAGAACAAGGGGCTCGACAACCTCGCCACAATCCTCAATATCAACGTCCGGGCCAACCTCCCCCTCATGGTACATATCCTCCATATAAGCTTGTTTGATCGACTCTTAGTCCACGTCCACACATAAGCAAACCTCGAAGGAGAAGCTTTATGGATAGGTTATAGGAGCATCGGGAATATTCTTTGTAAAATTGGGGAGGGTAGAATCGGGAAGAGTAAGAATACTCGTAATAGAAGCCACCTCTACCTTGGACGGTGGTACAAGCTCATTATCAACCACCCCACACTTATCGAGGATCGTGACCGCAAGAAGATGCGAAGGTTGGCTTGGCAATAATCTGTCCTCATTAGTTTCAATTAGCACGGCCATATCACTCTCCATTTGCACAAATGTCGTGTGTATTTTGTCGGCCATAGCATCTAGAGCATCACACTTAACCCCAATTGAGGCCAACATAGTGGTCAATGAATTCAATTCTTACAAATAGGCCAAGAGAGTCGGATCGAGGGGTGGAATAGGAGCATGCACCGGAATATCGAGGGCGGGAGGGGCATTTTGGTCATTGGATCTCAAACCTCCGAAGTACGCATACGGATCGGGATCATGAGTGCTATTGGTGGCATCAAATGGGGCATAATCGAAAATGGAAGTGAGAGAACCATCATATAGGCCGGGATTCGGGCTCGGCATAGTCGGATAATTTAGTGGAGCACCATAGCCATAAGAGCCAGAAGTTGGGGCGTGCATGTTCGGATAGGGGTATGGAACTTGCACATTCGGATAGGGATTTGGAGCTCCATAACCACCCAAGGAACCATTCACGTCCGAGAAACTACCAAACCCGACATGGTTTGCACCATGCCCTCCCATGCCGGGTTGCCCATATCCATATCCACCATTGGCAACAAGGTTTGCACCATGCCCTCCCACGTTGCCATACCCATTATACAACATCTCATCCCCAACATGGTTTGAACCATACCCTCCCATGATGGGAATGTATCCACCATAGGTATAAGCACCTTGCATACTAAATAAAAAATGTCAAAAACAAAAGAAAGCTAAAAACACAATAAAACTACAACCAAATCGAAAGCCTTAACCAATCCGTGTCGCAACGGCGCCATTTTGTTTTCGTAGTTTTCGTGGTGTTGAAATGAATCACCGGGTTCTTGGCTTGGTATTATCGGAAATCGATTCAATTGTGAGTTTCAAGGTGTTTCAAGCTTGGAAAATAAAAGGAAAATGAAAATAAAGCAATTAAACTAACTAAACTAAACTAGGATTTGAAATAGCATATTGGTCGGATACCTCATCGTGTACCTCAATATGTAAATGCAAGCGAGTAATGAAAATAAGCAAGAAAATGCAATGTTTCACCAAGTACAAGCATGCAAGCACAAGGTACAACTATGCATAAAATCCTAAATACTGCAAATTATAAAAAATTGAAAGCATGGATGTAAAGAGCAATGGAAATTAACAAGAAAGTTCAAAACTTTAGGGAAAATAACAAGCAACAAAACCTAGATCTAAGATTTAACCTAAAACTATGCATGAAAATAAAGCATGTGAAAAACTCAAAATCAAGACGATCCAAGAGCCGATTTATGATCTAGATGTGTAATTCATCTAGATTCCATAGCCAATTCATATGTTTCATCATGAATTTAAGGTGCAAAGGCTAAAAGCATAACATGAAGAACAAAGCATGGAATTAAAGCATGAAACATGAAATTGAAAGGAAATTTACTTGAATTAAGAAATGAAACAGAGCTTGAATGAAATTGCATCAAAAGTAACAATCAAAAGGAGTATTTGGATTCTTCTTAGGCTTACAAACCCAAGTCTAATCATGAAAATAAATCTAAATCTAGAAAAGAAATTACATCAAAGCTTGAAATTGAATCTAAAACCTAAGAGAGCGAAATTAGATCTTAAAAACTAGAGAGAGGAATTTTTTAATCCCAAACCCATGCTTGGGTTGGGAGAAAATGAGAAGTGTCTTATAAAATGAAAAAGAGGTTCTATTTATACAAGTTAAATAGGGGTGAATGGGTCAATTATGCCATATGAGCTTGGATTTCCATGAATTGACCAAATTTGACCCAAAATGGTCAAAATAGACCTTTTGGGTCGAGTTTGGCTCGGCAAATTTACAAGGTGGCTCGACATGGGCTTAGATGGCTCGGCACTGGGCGGGCTGGCTCGGTAGGACTCGGTGCTTGTCGGCAGGCGATCGGCAGCGTGCGAGTAGGTGCGCGCAGATGCGCGCGGGTCTCTACGGGAGTTGCACGCAGTGCTCGACAGCTGTGCGCGGGACTCGGCAGGCATGGCGCGCACTTGATCGACTGGCTCGACAGTCGATCGACTTCTCTCAGCAGGACGGGCGTGAGCGGAAACTCTCTGTTGAGCAGTTGATTTAGCTCTCGGCAGTCGATGCGCTGAGTCTCGGCAGGCGTGGGCGCTGAGTCTCGGTAGCTCTCGGCGGCTCTCGGCAGGCGCTGTCGGACACTGGGTCGACCATATCAAGACTAGAATACTTCAAAATACCTAATTTAAACATAAAATTAATTAATTATGATTAAAATAACCATACTAAGTATAAAATAAAAAAGAAACACGAAAAACAACAAAATGAGAAAACAAACAAAAAACCTAATAAAACTCGACTTAAAAACTACTAAAATCAACATAAAATCCTAATTAAAAACACGAGAAAAAACACAACAATTACATTCAAAACACCTACTCAAAATCACGAGGCATTTGGAAGGTGACAAAATTTAAACTTGAGCACACTTGTCAGTTTGATACGAGTATTATTGCACCAAGACAATTGCCTTCTGGATTATTGCTGCGCTCTATGCACCCAAATTAGTCAGGGAAGGTTGTTTGCTCCGGGCTAGAGAAATTCAACATGATATAGCTATTGAGCACGGGATATCTATCTTGTATAATAAGGCATTAAAAGCTCATCATTTGGCCCATGCAATGATATATGGCGATCACCAAAGTCTTGGGAAATGTTGCCTTCTTATCTCTACAAGCTTCGACAAGAGAATCCTGGCTCGGTGACCAGTTTGGAGACTCATGACGATGGTACATTTAAATACACTTTTGTAGCCTTAGATGCATCTATCTTTGCATTCAAAGAATGATGTAGACCTGTTATTGTTGTTGATGGCACACATTTGAAAGGGAAATATAAGGTTATAATGTTTGATACTGCAACTAAAGATGGAAATGAGCAGATAGTTCCTCTGGCCGTCGGTATTGGAGATATAGAGAACGATGCGTCATGGTGTTGGTTTATGAAGCAATTGCACGATAGTTTTGGGTGTCCGCAGGACTTGGTGATCGTTTCAGACGCTCACAAAAGTATAGAGAATGCAATCAGATATGGGTATCCTCCGACAGTGCATCATGGTTTATGTGCTTTCCACCTCCAGATGAACATGCGTCGTTACCGATCTGAAGTTGTTCTTTTATTCAAGAAAGAAGCACACACATATAGAGAGTCTATGTACGATGCTTCTATGACAAGCATAAAAGATAGAGAACCACTAGCCTGATGGAAGCTTGTTCATGCAAATCCCCAAAAATGGGCACGTGTTAAGTGTCCAGCGCGTCGTTACGGGTTCATGACGTCGAATAGTGCTAAGTCGTTGAATTCCAAATTACTCTGGGCAAGAAAACTGCCGGTGTGTTCTATGTTTCAAGTTGTACGTAATATTATGCAGGTTTGGTTTTACGAAAGATGAGCTGCAGCTGAGAAGATTGAACACGAACTATCACCCGTGGTTGCAGCAAAGTTATTGGAACTAAGGGAATTTGGAGAGCGTATGCGAGTGTCTGTGATTAGTACAACTCAATTTAATGTGAACGACGTGGCTCACTCAGAATAAATAGTAGGAATGTTTTGGTATTTTTAATGTTCAAATTTCCAGTTGAGTCAGTATTCTAGTATGCAATAAGATGGGTTTGGGACGACTTCCATTTTATTGTGCAAGCTGGATTGTGTAATGTTCTAATCATAAGAAGTTTTATTTCACAATTAAAAGAAAATAAGATTAGAATAAGAATTATAGTAATTTGATATTACGTAATTGGATATTACATAATTTGATCACATTCGTAACGGTGGATTTCCAATGAGATTGTGGTATTGACAAATGCAATTTAAATAATTCTTATTGAATACCAGATCCATTAAACCCAACAAAGGTTCTCCATTTGTTAGATATGCAGCAGTGAACTCAGCATCGCCTGCCACGTCTGATGGGCAAGGAATACGATAGACCTGGTGCGGGTAGACCTGATTTGGCAGAATTGATGGGTAAACACGGGTAGACCAGGAGTAATCTGTAATTTCGAACAGATCTTCTTTCGAAGGCAAGACCTGGTCTCCTCCCCAGAGAAGATCATGCTTGATGGAATCTCGGAGAGAAGGCACAAGAGCAGATCAGACTCTCTTAGGCCAAGTTGACAAAAGCAATCATGGTTTGAGAAACTTTCCTTGTTTGATAAGGATGACCTGGAGGATCACCTCTGGAGATAGTGCTGAGGTAAAAATTGACAGCAGAGCTGTCGATAGAAAAAGAGGATAGGCTCGGGGCAGATCTGGCCCTTTGATCTCCACCAAGGAGACAAGTGGGACCACTTGTTAGAATTGGTTGCGTAACAATCCTTGATTTGCGGCATGTGCTCCTGAGATCCCGACTGGGGTCCCCACTAGGAGAAACTATAAGTATCTCGGCCCCAAGGCTGAGAGAGGTATGTCATTCTTTTTGCATTCCTTTTTTGCTTTCTAAGAGAGACCTCACACGCTTTACTAACTTAAGCATCGGAGAGGTTTCCACCGGAAAACCCCCGGTGGTCCTTTCTAACGTGTTTCTGTGCGCAGGTCAAGAAGGTATTCAAGGTTCCAGGCATTGTTCTTGACGTCGATCATATTTTGGGTTGAAAAAATTGGCGCCGTCTAAGGAAAGGCGATCAGGCTAAGACGTGAGGGTTTCTTTTGGTTCCATGGCTTCAGACGGATTATGATGAAACTTGGTAGGGGAGCTCGGTGGAACGCCCAGCTCCGCCGCACCATGGGGTATGCCGCGGTCAGCAGAAACGTCCACGGCAAGGCCCGAGGGGGCAGAGCCATCAGCGGTGGCAGGATCAGGCGCCATGCCGCCCCCTTCAGGTGGAGCAACGCCTGCTGCTGATGGGCTGTTCAATGATGTCCTTCTCAGACAGCTGTCTGAGCTCATCGGCAAAGCCGTGGAGACGGCTGTGGAGAAGAAGTTTGCAGAGATGTCGACACCATCGCCCAACGCACCACCGTCAAGAACTTCTTCGGCGGCGGAGACAGAGCCGCTACGTGGCCAGCGCACGAATCAGACTCCTCTTCTGGATAGGGAAGAGCATTTCTCTACGTCCGACAGCGAAACCTCAAGCCAGGCCAATCCAGGTCTGGCTGAGCGGATGCAGAGCTTGCAAAAGGAAGTGAGGGAGTTTAAGAAGAAGATAACGGGCACAGGCATGGTGCCGGGGCGGCGAGGCACTCCGTTTACGAAGGAGGTCATGCACGACAATGTGCCGGCCTCATACCGATCTCTGGGCTTTGAGTAAAATGGGACCACGGATCCATGGGACCATTTGAGTAGATTTGAGATCGCAGCGACTGTACATAAGTTTTCGGATGCGGTCATGTGTCGGGTCTTTCCGATGACCTCCACAAAATCAGCACAGCTCTGGTTTAGCCAGCTGCCACCACGCTCTATCAGCAACTTTGATGAGTTCAGCTCGGCCTTCTTGCACCAATTCACAAGCTGCAGGAAGTACCAGAAGATGCCATTAGAGCTGTTTAGCCTCAAACAAAAGGAGAATGAGAGTCTGCGCGCCTATATCAACCGTTTCACTACGGCAAAGCTGTAAGTGCCATCTGTGTCGGAAGAGCTATTGGTAAACGCTCTGGCACAAGGCCTGCGGAGAGGCGAGTTCTTCAAGTCACTGGTTGTCAAACCAGCTCTGAGATTTGGAGAGCTCTTGGAGAGAGCTGAAAAATACATCCACCTGGAGGAAGCTCTGAAGATCAAGGACGAAGGAGAGAAAAAAAAGAGAAAGATATGATAGAGAGGACAGGGTAGCGGTGAAAAATCCAAGACCAGACCTGTCCGGGGGGAGACCTCGTTTCGACAGATATACTCCTCTAGCAACACCACAAGGCGAAATTCTGCAGGCAATAGAAAGGCATCCAGACCTGAAATGGCCTAAAACCTATTTGCAGAAGCCCAAGAAGGAAAGATCTGACCGGTTCTACCGTTTCCATAATGAATATGGACATGATACTAATCAATGCACTCATTTGAAAGATGAGCTGGAGAGAATGGTTCAAGCTGGGCACCTGAAAGAGTATGTCCGCATGAGAAAGGAAGAGGCCAGATCTGGTCGTAGTGGTTATGACCGGCCCCAACAAGGCAAGAGAGATCAGGATAGAAGACACGTTGAAGGAAGGAGGTCTGATCAGGCCCAGGTCATTCATGGTTAGATTCAGATGATTACTGGCGGAGAGCTGGAAGAGCATTCTAAACGGGCACAGCATAGTTATGTTCGGGCTGCGAACGATTTAGTTCGGAAATCGCGTGAGGTGGGACAAATGGCATCTACACCGGACATTTGTTTTGGGTCGGAAGATGGAGTTAGCATTTTGGCCCCACACATGAACGCTTTGGTTATAACAGCAACCATCGCCAATTATATTGTGCGGCGAATTTTCGTTGATACTGGAAGTTCTGCCGACATTTTGTTTTATGATTGTTTTCTAAAATTGAAGCTGGATGTTGAGCTGGAGGAGGTTACTACCTCCTTGGTTAGGTTTGCAGGGGGAGCCCTGAAGCCTTTGGGGGCAGTCTGGCTCCTTGTAACGTTGGGTGAGGAGCCTTAAAGGGTGACCAGAACGGTGTGTTTTCTGGTAGTGGATGCGCCATACTCTTACAATGTAATGCTGGGTCGGCCGTCTCTGAGCCAGTTTCAGGCTGTGATATCAGTTTTCCATATGAAGATGAAGTTTCCAGCGGAGGATGGAACAGGAGAGGTGCGGGGTGATCAATATTCGTCACGACAGACGTATATTGAATATGTCAGAAGGAATAACGAAGAGGAAAGACAGAGTAAGAAAGCTCGAGTGGAGCAACCAAGGCCAGACCTGGTCCAAAGAGAAGATGGGTTGATGCTATTTGAAGTGGTCCCAAGGGATGAGAGTCGAGTCCTCTGTGTAGGAACGACTCTAAGTCCTGAGATATTGACAGATCTAGTCGCGTTATTGCGAGGCAGCACCGATGTGTTTGCCTAGTCTCCCCAAGACCTTCTGGGGATTGACCCAAAGTTGACAGAGCATCGCCTAAACATCAGCCCAGACATAAAACCGGTGAAGCAGAAGAAACGCAACTTTGGACCCGAGAAGGAAGCCATCATTGAGGCCGAGGTGGAGAAGCTGTTAAAAGCTAAGCATATTCAGGAGATACAATTTCATGAATGGCTCTCCAACGCTGTACTGGTCCCTAAAACTCAAGAAGACTGGCGAATGTGCATTGATTTCGTGACCTCAACCGCGCCTGCCCAAAAGACCACTACCCGCTCCCAATGATTGACCAATTAGTTGACTCTACTTCTGGTTGCGAACTCCTGAGCATGATGGATGCCGCACAAGGTTATCATCAGATCAGGCTCACCAAGGAGGACAGGAAGCGAGTCAACTTCATCACCCTGAAGGGGACGTACTGTTACGTGGTCATGCCATTCGGGCTCAAAAATGCAGGGGCCACGTATCAGAGGTTGGTGGATAAAATGTTCAAGGAGAAGCTAGGGCGGAACATGGAGGTATACGTAGATGATATGTTGATCAAAAGTATTAAGGCCACCTCTCATGTGGAAGATCTGAAAGAAACATTCGCCACCTTGAGGAAGTATAGGATGAAGCTTAACCCTAAGAAGTGCGCGTTTGGGGTTAGAGCTGGCAAATTTCTGGGATACATGGTCACGGAAAAAGGCATTGAGGCCAATCCATACAAGGTAAAGGCAATCATGGACATGCAGGCACCCAGAAATGTCAAGGAAATGCAATGTTTGGCAGGTCGCATCAATGCCTTGAGCTGATTCATTTCGCGCTCGGCGGAGAAGAGCCTGCCATTTTTTTAGGCCTTGCGAAAGAAGGCTCAGTTTGAATGGAACAGCGAGTGTGAGGACGCGTTCAGAAAGTTGAAGGAACACTTGGCTAGCATGACCTTACTCACGAAGCCTATTCAGGGAGAACCCCTAATCTTGTACCTATCTGTGGGACAGCAGGCAATCAGCTCTGTCCTACTTCGGGAAGAAGGCAAGATACAGAGGCCGGTCTATTACTGGAGCAAGGTCTTGCATGACGCTGAGGAAAGGTACATTGAAGTTGAAAGAGCGATGCTGGCTTTGGTTGGAATAGCTCGTAAACTACGTCCATAATTTCTCTCGCACAGCATAATTGTGCGAACCAACCTGCCGTTGAGAGCTATAATGGATAAGCCGGAGGCATCAGGACGGCTGGTCAAGTGGATAATTGAGCTCAGTGAGTTTGATATTGCATTTGAAGCCAGCACATCCATTAAAGCCCAGGCGCTAGCTGGTTTTATGCAAGAGATGACCAGCTCTTCTGAAGACAACCAGGAATGAACGATTTTTAAAGACGGCTCTGTTGGAAATCAGGGCTGTGGGGCTGGGATAGTTCTGATCGACCCAGCAGGTGTAGCTACTGAATATGCAGTGCGATTGAATTACACCTTGTCCAATAACACGACGGAGTATGAGGCCCTCTTAAGAGGGGTTCAGATGGCGCAAGATTTGGGGGCAGAGCGGGCTTGTGCCAGAGTAGATTCCCAGCTCGTATGTAAGCAGATAAATGGTGAATTTGAGACTAGGGAAGACAGCATGCAGAGGTACTTAGCTAAGTTCAGAGAGCTCGCCAGGGGCATGAAATCTCTAATAGTCTTGCAAATCCCCAGGGAAGAGAATGAAAGAGCTGACTATCTAGCGAATATAGCTAGCTCAACTACGGACTGTTGCGAGAGGGTGATTACTTTGTTGAAGGCAGATGCAGAATTCGGGACAGAGCAGGTGTGCTCAGTGAATGAAAGAGAGGATTGGCGCTCCCCCATAAGAGCGTATCTAGAGAAAGGGCTCTTGCCAGAGGATAAGAAGGAATCGGTAAAAGTGCGGACCAGGGCTGCCAGATTTTGTCTAGTCAAGGAAGAGCTGTTCCGGAGAGGATTTGGGCAGCCCCTTTTACGATGCCTTAGCCTAGGGGAAGGAGCCATGGTCCTTAGGGAAATCCATGAAGGATGTTGCGGCAACCACATGGGAGCCAGAGCTTTGTCAAGCAAGATCTTAAAAGCGGGGTACTTCAGGCCACAACTGCGGAAGGAGGCAGAAGATTTTGTACGAACATGCGAGAAATGTTAGAAGAACTCTTCGAACATACATAAGCTCACTGAAGAGCTCATGACGATGAGCTCCCCTTGTCCATTTTCCAAGTGGGGGATCGATTTAGTGGGCCCTTTCCCCATGGCTCCCGCCCAAAAGAAATTTTTGATAGTAGCAATCGATTATTTTAGCAAATGGGTGGAGGCTGAGGCCTTGGCAAAAATTACAGAAGACATGGTCATGAAGTTCTTGTGGGAAAAATGTTGTGTGCAGGTTTGGCGTCCCCAGAATCCTGGTTTCAGATAATGGCACCCAATTCATGGGTACCAGAATCAGAGCTTGATGTGCAAAGATGAAAATTTATCAGCACTTCACATGTGTCTACCATCCCCAGGCTAATGGTCAAGTAGAGGTCACCAATCGCATACTGGTGCAGGGGATCAAGACGCGTTTGGAAAGAGCTGGGGGCAGATGGGTGGATGAACTGAACTCAATTTTATGGGCATACAGAACTAATCCCAAGGAAAGCACAGGGGAGTCGCCTTTCAGTTTAGTGTATGGTATGGATGCCGTGGTGCCTGCTAAGATTAGCGTGGAAACTCACCGAGTTCAGAATTTTGTTGAAAAACAGAATGAGTTATTGATTCAAGATGCCCTGGACTTGGTTGAGGAGAAAAGAGATAGGGCTGCCATCAGAATGGCGCATATCAGGGGACGGATAAAGGCGACATACGACAGATCTTTCGTCAAAAGGAAGTTTCAAGTGGGAGATCTAGTTTTGAGAAGATCTGATTTAGGTAAGGCAAAGGGAAAGTTGTATGCCGCGTGGCAAGGACCATTCCGAGTCACCCAGATCTTGGCTGGAGGAGCTTATAAGCTATAGGAGTTGGATGGGACTGAGATTCCTCATGCTTGGAACATCGCTAATTTGAGAAAATTTTATACATAATTGTAATTTTTGATATTCACTTGTTATTGAATAAAAATTGCAGGTTGGTTTTTATCCGTCAGATTAATTGAGTGTCCATACTTAAGACAGAATTGGCTAAGGACGGATGTCCTCAATTTTCCTGACCTGATTGTCAGTTTAAGC
>BMAC01000197.1:853587-882794 GCA_014905375.1 Phtheirospermum japonicum
ATTGGCTAAGGACGGATGTCCTTGATTTTACCTGACCTGATTGTCAGTTTAAGCCAGCATTGGCTAAGGACGGATGTCCTCGATTCTGCCTGACCGGATTGTCAGTTTAAGCCAGAATTGGCTAAGGATGGATGTCCTCGATTTTGCCTAACCTGATCGTCAGTTCGAGCCAGAATGGGCTAGGGGTGGATACCTTCGATTTTCTTTTTCTTGAATAAACATTTATTGAATATTTTAACTTACCTGAACAGGTACCAAAGGATGACCTGCAATAGGACCTGACTTGTTTGTCAGACTATGATTTGTGGAAAAACAGCTCTGGATGACCAGATCCTAGATCAGACAGCTAAATTTTAGAAGTCGGAAGGTAAGCTCAAAAATCACAGCCGCGCATGTTTCAGCAAGATAAAATCGATTACAAGGACGAAAATTCGAAGAAAACTCACGCACACCATGATATTCTGATGAAAACAAAACATACATATGGAAGCGCAAGAACCAGGATCAGTATGGCTGAAAAGGCAGAAATCCAAAATATACTTTCATTTCATCAAAAGTTTGAAAGATACAAGAACAGTTTGCACCCACCTAAGAAGGCTGGCAATTTTGATTACAAAACTTCAGAAAAACAAGAAAAATACACGATTCATATGGGAGAAGACCTCCGATCTGAGGCCAGAACCCGACGGACCCGCAAGAGCTCGCATTCTGTTTCGTGTAGATGACGGCAGTACTTGTCGGACCGCTCAGCAAGCACATGAGCTTCGCCGGCGGCGACAGTAAGACGATTCACTGACTCGATCAAGTCAGCCCTCTCTTCCTGCATTTGGCGATTTATCTGGCAAAGCTCAGACCATTCTTTCTTGTAATGGCGTTTTTTCTGCCTCTTCCTCTCCAGCAGACGGTAGAGGTAGCTAATATTCTCCTTAAGCAAAGTTAGTTGATCGGAGAGTTTAAATTTTTCAACGACCAAAGAAATGTTCTTTCTTTTCACAACATCGAGTTCTTGAAGAAGGGGAGAAGACGCCATTGCGGAAGTTTGAGAAAATATGAGGAGTACAGGCATATATTTAAAGCAGAGAAAATCACGTGCTGGAGAATAAAAAGGTACTAGGGTTTCCGAGAATTAAGGAAACCCTAGAATATCAATAGTTGCTACAAGACAAAAATATTTATTATTATTAATAATTCATGGGAAATTCAGTACAAAAGATCGACACTTGATAAAACAGATCGGCCACACAGGCCACAAATTACAGATCTGGTTTTGAGAAAACAAAAATAAGAAAACAAAGCAGACAGGCCTCCCAGACGACGCGAGCTACACTTCGGAGTTAGTTGGCCTCAGCTCTTCCTCAGCCCTGCTCTTGAGTTTGGGAAACATCGGTGAAGTCCTTCGCAAACTGCGTAGACTCTTGCAAGTCGCCTAAGTTGGCGAAAGTTGGGGAGTTTGCTACAACCATCGCCAACGATTGGTCGGGGGGAGGAGAAGAGGCCGAAGTGGAGGAGCAGAAAATCTGGCGGATATGATCAACAAAGGCCAGGTCATCCAACAAGTGAAGGCGGTCGTCCTCGGCAACATGGGTAAAGGAAGTGGGCTCGGACGTGCCTGTGATGGGTGCAGCTCGGTCGAAAGGCAGAGAAGGATTCTCAGATACCCACTTAGCATGAGCATCTACGCCGAGGAGGAAAAAGGCCTCAGCCTCGGGTACCAGGAGGTCGTACAGCTCGACCGATCCAAGGAAGGTCTGGCGTGTGGTTGCTCGAGTTAATTGGATCAAGTGCAGGCCTTCCTCGGAGTTCAGAAATCCGATCCTTCCCCTCGCCTCACCTTCTGTGAGACCCTTAGCCTCTCCATCGGCTTCACCCTCTGCCCTGGCCGCTCTAGCTTTCTCCTTAAGCTCTTTCACCTCTTGCTCCAGGAGGACGATCTGGGCATGTTTCCTAGTGTCAGACTCCTGTGACGCTGACAGAACCGCCTTAGTCCTGGCCAGCTCTGCTTTGAGCAAATCCAGATCCCCACTGAGGCTTTGGTTCTTAGCCAGCAGCTCTTTCTTTTGCTTCTTCAAAACCTCGATCTCCCTCTTCAGGTCTGCCTGAAGTAGAGAGCCGCGAGCTCGGGCTAGTAGAGAAGCTCTGAGCACCACCGCCTAGAAGGAGGAAAGGAGAAGGATCAACAGAAGTTTCAGGGAAAAGTAAGAATTATGACAAGTGATGGATATCTCACCTGGGCTTCCGCCTTGCAGTATGACTCCAACAGCTCGGGGTCAGACATCTTCTCCACAGTACGACGGTCGGCTGTGGGGGCTAGCCCCATCATGAACTGTCTGGCCACCTCGCCAGAGCAATCCAACACGGACATGTTGAAGAAGGTCTGGTTTGGATAAGGGGGGACTTGGGGATTGGCCTCGGGGACGGCCTCGGGCCCTTCTCGCCTCCTTTTCCTCCGCTGCAGTTGCTGTCCCTCCTCAAGGTTCGATGAGGGTTGGGCTGCCTGAGAGGGAGCTGCCTGCTCAAGAGTAGCTCTCTTCGCCTGCTCCTCATTCCTCCTCACTGTCCCTGAGGGAATGGCGCTGGAGGGAGTTGTCTGATCTTGCCCTTGCGGCTGGCTGCGGGGAGGTGCTATCAAGGCAACCTCTTCCGAAGTGGGAGAAGCTCTAGAAGATTCTCCCAGAGGGCTTCTCTGACTCCCTCCCGCCGTTTTCTTCGCCTTGGAGGCCAGGCGTGCTTGCAGCATGGTTACTGAAATGAATAATGAAATAGTAAAAAATAATTAAAATAATACTGGAAAGAGAGAAAAATAGATCATCTCAAAAATATACCGATTTGGGGTGGCAGGGGCCCATTCCCTTGCTGGGTGTTGAAAAAATTCAGGAGCTTAGGTTTGAGAAGCTTGGTTAGATTAAAAGGGTTCTGGTTAAGGAGGGCGATCTTCTCGCCCAGATGCGGTGGTTTATCACCTCGGGATAAATGCACCTGCGGGTGTAAGAAGTTGATAGGGGCGGTGGGAAAGACCCAGTCTCCTGAGCTCTGGATGAAGAAGAACTTCTTCTTCCAGGCCTTGTGGGACGTGGGAAGACCCGTCAAAAAATGGACATCGGGTCGCCCGGATAGGTAGAAAAAGCCAGAAGAACTCTTTGCCTGGAAAAAAGAGAAGAAAATTTGGGTCGTGGGAACAATACCGGAATATTGGGCCGCCAGGTGGAATCCGGCCATAACGCGAAAAGCGTTATGTAAGAATTGTTGTACCGGAATATGGTACAACCGAGAAATGGCTAGTATAAAGGGGTGAACGGGTAGGCTCAGTCCGGCGTGGAACTGGTCCACGTAGAAAGTAAGGTGACTGGAAGGGGTTGATGAGGCCCTCTCGTCGGGCGCCGGACTGGTAAAAATAGATTCCTCTGAGATGGGGAAGGTGGCACGAATGTCCCTAAGGGTTTGATTTCTAACTATGGAGGAAATATTATCTAGAGGGAGGCCCGCGGGAATCGTTGGGAGATTCTCTGGTAGAGCCACCGGTGGCGACTCAGAAAAGGATATATCTATGGAGGAAGTGGGATTCACCGGAGCTCCTGATGAAGCCTTCCCGGAGGAGCCAGAGTAAGAAGAGGAAACTGACATAATTAAAAGATTGGGTATGGGAGGTACCTGGTTACGAAATAATCGTAGAAGTAGGATGAGAGTAAACGTGAGTGCAAAGGTCGCCGGAGTGCTGGAGAGAAAAAGGGGGAGAAGGATAAAAGGGAAAAAGGGAATGTAGAAGGATAAAAAGGCAAAGCGAATTAATTTGAAAAACGAAAAATGAGAAAGGCGGGATTTGATGGGATCCCCGCATTTATTGTGGGCAGTACCCTAGGCGATGAGCTGGATCGCCAATCGTCCTAGGGTAAGCCACGCGCCAATAACTTGTCAGAATTAGAAAGGACGTGTGGACTAGAGCTCATCTGGGAACGTGGACCGACACCACTAATGCCAATAATTAGGTCTGTTTGTCAGGCGGATTTCTCGGGATTCGCATCAGTACGAGGAGCACTAAAGCTAGTGGGACCGTCCAATCCGGGGATACCAATAAAGCCGTTACAGCTCTACCCTCACTAATTTGGGGGGGAGTAGTTGATGGGCCAGGAATACGATAGACCTGGTGCGGGTAGACCTGATTTGGCAGAATTGATGGGTAAACACGGGTAGACCAGGAGTAATCTGTAATTTCGAACAGGTCTTCTTCCGAAGGTAAGACCTGGTCTCCTCCCAGAGAAGATCATGATGGATGGAATCCCGGAGAGAAGGCACAAGAGCCGATCAGACTCTCTTAGGCCAAGTTGACAAAAGCAATCATGGTTTGAGAAACTTCCCTGGTTTGATAAAGATGACCTGGAGGATCATCTCTGGAGATAGTGCTAAGGTAAAAACTGACACCAGAGCTGTCGATAGAAAAGGAGGATAGGCTCGGGGCAGACCTGGCCCTTTGATCTCCACTAAGGAGACAAGTGGGACCACTTGTCAGAATTGGTTGCGTAATAATCCCTGATTTACGGCATGTGCTCCTGAGATCCCGGCTGGGGTCCCCACTAGGAGAAACTGTAAGTATCTCAGCCCCAAGGCTGAGAGAGGTATGTCATTCTTTGTGCATTCCTTTTTTGCTTGCTAAGAGAGACCTCACACGCTTTACTAACTTAAGCATCGGAGAGGTTTCCACTGGAAAACCCCCGGTGGTCCTTTCTAACGTGTTTCTGTGCGTAGTTCAAGAAGGTATTCAAGGTTCCAGGCGTTGTTCTTGACGTCGATCATATTTTGGGTTGAAACAACGTCATTCCAAAAACGTACAAGCAACTCAGGAACTTGCACCTTGTTGGTCTCGTGATCCCAAGTACAGTGCTCATTTCCTAGCATCATATGAAAATGCCTGTATCATTTTTACATAAGTTCAAATCGAGCGGTTAAGTCATCCATTGTCAAGTCTTTTCTGAACGTAACATTGATTTTGTCCAACAAGATCCACGTGATATTGTTGCGTAATCCTGTTCTGGGATCATAGACACCATTGAGCTTACTCTCACGGAGGTCGTCAACCATCTTAGTATCCATATGGATGGTCCACTTTGTTAAATTTCTATCGTAGAAAAAGAAATCCTCCTCAAAATCAAAATTCGGTACATTGTTAGGCTGATTGGAACTCATTTTTTTCTTTTTGTTATAGGGAAACCTAGATGGTGGAGAAAACCAAAGAAGTAAGTGTATAAGGGTTTAGAAAATCTAGGCCAAAATTCGAAATTTATAGGTGAGTTATAACTGCACAATACATTTGTATTAAAAAAAGTTAGTCATATTTGTCAGTGTTTTGTTGGTCATAAGACAACACAAACACGGGAGAGCATTGAAATATGTGATATTGCAGTCATAGCTGGCAATTGAGAAACTGTGAAAATGCAACACACACATCAATGAAATGCAGCCTTGCCAACTACTATTGTTGTGTCATTGTGTTATTTACTCTCCTGAATAATTGCACAACTCGTACTTTAATCGATTAGTAACTTATTTAATCGATCAGCTCATTTTTTTCCTCTTTATCATATTTTATGGGATTTTCTTACAATGACAATAAAAATATTCGGGTCGAGTGGTTTAATAATTAGGGTCGACTTATTGCACTTGTTAGAGCCGATATGTGTTGTTTGGTGCAATGAGCTCATTTTTTTTTCTATATGGAACTTTCGAACAATGACCATATAAATATTCGGGGCGATTCTTTTTGTAATTACGGTTGATTTTTGAAACTAGTTAGGGTCGGGATGTCTTGTTTGGGGCGATCAGCTCATTTTTTTTATATATGACAATATAAATATTCGGGGAGATTCTTTTGTAATTACGGTCGATTTCTGAAACTAGTTAGGGTCGGGATGTCTTGTTTGGGGCGATCAACTCATTTTTTTTGTATATGACAATATAAATATTCGGGGAAATTCTTTTGTAATTACGGTCGATTCTGAAACTAGTTAGGGTTGGGAGGTCTTCTTTAGGCGATCAGTTCATTTTTTTTATATAGGACAATATAAATATTTGGAGTGATTCTTTATGTAATTACGGTCGATTTCAAAAACTAGTTAGAGTCGGGAGGTCTTGTTTGGGGCGATCAGTACATTTTTTTTATATAGGACAATATAAATATTCAAGGCGATTCTTTTTGTAATTACGGTCGATTTCTAAAACTATTTAGGGTCGGGATGTGATATTTGGGTCGATCAGCTCATTTTTTTCTATATATGACAATATAAATATTCGGGGCGATTCTTTTTGTATTTAGGGTCGATTTCAGAAACTAGTCTTGTTTGGGGCGATCAGATCATTTTTGTCGATTACAATTACAAAAAGAGGACGTCACCTACAAAAATTACAAGTACAATTACAGAACGGGCTCAGAGGATTCAGGTGTTGCAGGCTCTGTCTCCGAAAATACGCTATACGCCATGGCTAATCGGTAATCATTGAGAGCATCTGTCGTAAGTGCTACCGACAATTCTCCGAAAAGGATCCTGTCAATAGACATGCATGCGAACGCTCCATAGCTACTTCCATCTTCCTGTTAGAACTGCTCACTGTTAGGGACCCTCACAAGTTTCAAATGGTCAAAACGGGGTTCCATTTGCAATCTACGAAAATATCCAAATTTTAAAAACAAACGTGGCAAGAGACGTTACAGTGGCATTAATTCTGATCTTCTAAGCTCAAATATATGATTTGCGCCGTCACCTCTATAAGAGAGGGAGTCGTACAACCAAATCTCCCATTTATCCAGTCTTACGCGACACATAACCCAATGAGAAAAGACACCTTCCCCAACGCGACAAACCATAAAGACCTAGAACAAAACATAAATTCCACCGGATATACGAAAGAGGAAATCAAGAAAAAGAAAACACAAGTCTAATGAAATATAAAAGGTATTCATTTCCAAGTTTCTTACATCGTCCACGTAATGCCATGAGACTCCCCAACGTGGTGTGAGGCCAGTGAGGTAACGCAAAAAATTTGTACTGGGAATGTAATCGTTGTAAAGTGCCAGACCACGGTACCTACTAGGGTCAGTACATTTAGGATCGTTTGGATGAAGTTTGGCCCAAGTATTTTGAAGATAGGTCTTCAAAGTAATACATATATTATTATCAATTAAATAAATAATATCAACTTCATGTTGTCGCAATAGATTAATGGTATTCATCCTTATTTGAGAGTAAAGACTCACAAAAAAACCTGAGTCCAGTATACATATGCGGCTGTCGTCGATGCCAGGTGCCAGCGGCACACCGTTCCGTATTCGGTTCGCAAGCACCCACAAATAACGATCTATGTGCTATTTCCATATAAAATCATAATCAGAATTAAGAGTTTCTAACAATTGATAGCATGCCGGAATGATACTATTTATTTAAAGAAATTAAATTACCAGACCACTCAAGCAAGCGGACAACGACTCAAGTTGTTTGAACCACTCATAGCCGGCTAACATATTACACAAAATACCAACGTCCCGCCTATTTGACCATATACAAACATTTCATAAATATGTGATAAGACAGAAAGTTTTAACTGTAACTATATACCAGAAATATAAAATAAATATAAAAAATATATTTAGAGGAAGTCGTACCTAGCGTCCGGGTCTTTCATAAAATCACTGTAAGCCACCATTAAGTCTTTCTATTTTTTTAACAGTGTTAGATCAACATAGGGTGATTTAGCAGCGGGGCCAGGATGACGAATACGTGGCGGCTTAACTGGACTCGGTAGGCTTGCGAGAACATTTGTAGGTGCCGACGACATAACACTCAAATCAAGAGACTGCTCCCCACCGGCATCGGAATCTACATGCACAACTCTATGTGTGGGAGTACGAACTTATGAGACAATCAATGTAATTATTTACTAAAGAATATATAATAATTAATAGAATGTAGTAATGCGAACCTGCGATTTTATTAGTGTCATCACGAATAATATAATAATCTAACAAAAATTAGAAAAATTCAGTTTTTTACACATTTAAGTTCACTCACATCCTCGGTGGATCCTAGTACATCATCGGCAACTGGTTGTAATGTAGTCGCATTAGTCTCCCCAGGAATTTCATTTCCGCTCATCTCCACATCAGGCTTCCCTGATAGAGGTGTCTCGAACAACTTTCTAGGCTCAAATTCATCGGACGATGACACAATGGACGGTGGAGGAGAAGGAATCTGTGATATTAGAAAGTGTTAATCATTAACTAAATGAAGTAATATCCAATATCAAAAGCAACTCCCTCACATCTCTGGAAGGTCTCGGTACATCCTCGGGGCGTGGGTGAGATGAAGCCTCGCCAATCATCTCCACAGCCCATGTAGCATCCAACTCGATCATCGCTACCGCTTTCACCGCTGCCGACTCAATCCGGCTGATAACGTTTGCAGTTGCTACAAATGATGCCGAATCGATTAGACTGATAGCCTCAGTCGCATCCACAAATGTCGTAGACTCGAATCGGCTGATAGCTACAGATGCTACTGACTCGATTCTACTCACAGCCTCTGTCGCCGCTATGGATGTCGTAGACTCGAATCAGCTAATTGCCTCGATCACCACGGTCTTCAGAGATGAGGATAGAAAAGGAAAGAAATTAAATCAAAATCAAATATAATTTTGTGTTGAAAATATAAATAGAGGTAACATTTCAAATCCAATAAAATCTAACTACCGATACCGATAGAGGTGGGCTCATCCTCGGTGGAGAGGGGTTGCTCGTCCGCATTGCTGGTGGAGGGGGGCTCGTCGACGGTTGCGGGGTGCTCATCGACGGAGTTGCACGGGGATTATCGGTCAATGGAGAAGGAGGATTCCAATCAGGCTCTTCAATAAGATCGGGACGCTTCAATACGCGTTGGTGCAATCTAACCGCTGCATTTAACTTCGGTTCTTTATCCTTTTCCTCAACACCACCATGGGAATATTGGATTCCATCCAATATGTCTATGTCTATATCAACCATGTATGGTTGTCTCCTCTCCTCATCAGATAACTTGATCTGCACACACTGTTAGATGACGATATCAATTCATTGAATATTTTAAACTTTCAATTTTAATGCATATTGCTATTATGAATAACAATATCGAAGAGAACTTACATCAGCTCTGCTCAGAAAATACAAGTTGACATGAGTAGTTTTTGAACAATGCCACCGAACGCCTCTAGGAATTGTCATCACAGTCCCTGATGGCTTCCCAAGACGACTCCCTAAAGCGGGAACGCTCTCATATGCCCACCACTGACATTTTAAATAATAATCCAGAAATACGAATACAAAACAACAATGAGATAAAAAACACAACTACGAAAATAACAACAAAAAAAAAAGGAAAATCTCACACTTATTACCTGAAGTGCCGTCAGAAATCCATAGATTTTATACTCTCTAGAGAGATGCGTCTCCATAGACTCCAAATAGTGGCATAAGCGCTAAAAGACGAACTTGCCCCACGGAAATGTGTCCCACAACTCCGAATCCTCAACCAACACCCAAATCCGAAAATCTATGCGTGCCCGGTAGTCAACCCCATAGAGAAACAACATCAGTACTAAGATTTTTGCCACTTTCACTGCGTCGTCAGGTGTGGCATCGAAACATCCCTCCACAAATTTTTTTTGCAGTTGTCTTGCACGAACAATTTCACCATCAAACAGTCATTTGTATAAACTGTCAGGGGAGATTTGTAAATCTGCAGCCTTTGGGTCGAAAGGGGATGTCCCGAACCGAAGCCCTAAAACCATAGAAAATTCTGTTTCCGAAAACCGAATATTAGTATGGTTTACACGGAACCATCTCACATATTTGTTCCTCTCCTGTGGATTTTTCATCAACACCTCTCTGCGGAACAAACCAACCAATACTGGTCCACAGATACTACTCTCCCCCGGAAACCTCAGAAAATGTCCGAAACAGGACTCTTGAAATGCCTCTAACCGATCAATCTGTCGCAATCTTTCGGCTATCATCGTCATCATTGACATCTACCAAAAACATTTGATTTTTTGTAACCAAAATCGTTCCTCCTTCCATCTCCACTCACAATTATCCTGAAAATAAATATAAAACATAACAATAAACACACATTTCATATGAATTAAATACTACTCGACCCAAATAGAACTGCTCGACCCAGAAAAATTAACTACTCGACCCTAAATGAACCTCTCGCCTCAAACCAAATGTTTGCACTGATCGCTCCTAACAACCCTTCTCGACCCAAACATTATTGACCAATCGACCCAAAGATTTTTTTCATGAAATACAAGAGTTTTGTAGCTTTCGACACTAATAAAACATATCGAGCCGAACATCAGTTGACTCGACCCAAATATTTAAACGACTCGCCCAAGACATACATACACGTGTTTAGGTCGACCCAAATAAACCCGATCGCCTCAAATATGAAACTATTCGACTCAAAAACTATGACTTTTCGTCCCAAATATATTTCGGTCGACCTAAACTCAACTACTCACCCCAAATTATTGAACAACTCGACCCAAATTTGTGCACAACTCGACCCTAATTTCCCGTGAAGAATCTGACCTTTCAACCAGCCCAAAAAAAAAAAACCAACTTTGAATTCAGGTGGCTAATTGGTGGTACCTCGGGGCGAAATGGCGTGTTCTTTGCGGCAGATCGGCGTCGTTCTTTTTTATCCTTTTCGTGTTACTAGCCTCCCCACTCATCTTCGTCTTCCGTTTCGCAGTTAGGGTTTTCTCAGACTCAGACATTTTTTTGTTTAGTTTTGAAGTCGCCGATTTTTGTTTGATATCGGCGGAGAAGAAGAAGTAAAAAGATAAGATTAAAATTTAAGATTAAGATAAGATTATTATGTTACATTTGTTTGGGACAATTGTGTGGATTGACCATGGAAGGGAAAGATATTTTAAACCTTTCAAATTCAAAATGAGTATAAAACATCTTTTTCTACTTCTTGGGTAAAAAAGAGTTTGAACTTACAAAAGTAGGCAATTTTGTATATTTCATCTATATATAATCACTCTAATGAACTGAGAAAAATCTTGAAATTGGTAAAATGTTAAAAACAAAGAAGTCCGCACTCGGCTGAGGAAGTAGATGAAAAATGAGGATTAGGCTTCAAGTTGGATTTTATGGGCTCTTTTGTTTCTTTAAACTTCATGCTGGGATAGTGGGCCCTTTTTTATAAGTCATTTCTTTAAAAGCTTGTAATGGGTCAGATGTGTGTTTTTTTAGTAGTTGTTTGGACGAAAGCTTGAGTTTTTTTTTTTTCCATTCATAAAATATGCTTAACAAATTGGAGTTTATACATATATATATATATATATATATATATATATATATATATATATAAACAATATAAACAATTAGAGTATAGACTATATATGATGTATAATGTACAGGTTTATGGAAATTTCTAGTAATTTTCTTTTATCATCGACTAGTCGCTAGCTTCTAAAAGACAGTTTATTTCTGAAAGTATTATTCAAATTGTAGAAAATATATAAATTATATCTATGCTATAACAAGTAACACATTTTTTCCGAGTTATGGCAATATTAATAAAAAAATAAAGAAGTCATTTGGACTTTCAACATTGTCTATTTAATAAATAATTTTCAGAAAAAACTGCAACTTTCAAATTAGATGTTTTATTTATAATTGAAAACTTTTCTTTCCTTTCTAGCAAAAGAATCTGAAAACAAACCTGATATCGTGATTTTATTATTTCTCATTTAATTATAATTATTAAAATATTTCTTTAATTATAATTATTAAAATATTTCACGGGAAGTGAATCAATATATATATAAATATGAAAGTGGTCATTTTCTAATTTTGATACTCTTACCACCATTTTCTAGTTTTGATACTCCGCGTCCGCACCTTACCACCATTAACCATATAAAACAAGTAAAATTTTACACAATAAACCATTCAAACAAACAAATATTTTGTTATTAATCAGTAATTGCCCAAACTTTAATCATTTAATAATAATAATAATATATTAAACATTTATAAATAAGTAAAAGTATCTTGATAAGCAGTTTGAACTTTTCCTGCTGTATCTCTTCTTTTTCTTCTTTTTTTTGGGGGTAATTTTTCGTATTAATGTAGATATAAATATCACGCTTCACCGTGTTTACCTGTTGTACTTAAAAACACTGAGTTTGACCCATTTTCTTCTTAATTGGAAACGTGAAATTTCCAAGATCTTGCGCATCTCTGGCTGGAGTTTGTTGAAGGAGGAATAATGAGTAAAGTATAACCCATATCATTCTCTGCAGCTCCGCCTAAATTGCCTAATCTCACGGTCTGGAGATTCTGTTTCCTTCTGTCCCTAGATTTTCTCTGCTGGGGTTTCAGGTGCTTTTTCTCAGCTGTTTTAATTAAATAATCTCTGCTAATTCACATCTTTCTCTCTTTCTTCACTTCTCTGTTTTCTTTTCGATTGTTAGAGGTTGGTTACTATTTCTTTCGGAATCGTACGTATGATTTGATGAACTTAGTTTGCTGAGCGTATTGTCCACGCATCTCCATCTTCGCCTTTGCTTTTTTGACTTTTCTTTTGGTCCCTAATTGTGCAAGTTTTTTTTTTCTTTGCCCCTTCTTTTCTTTTTACTGAGAAAATAATCAAGCAATTGTGATTGTTTGGTCATAGAATCAAGCTCAGCTTGTCTGATAGCTTGATTTATTTGCTTTTCATGTTCTCCTTGAGCTTACCCTGCAAGAAAGTTTTGGTTGTAGAAGCATATGGATATTACAATTCTCATTCATCAGATAATTTAAATTGTAGATAAATAAATCACCAAAGTTGTTAAAATGAAGTTGCTACTAGTGATAATTACAATAACTAACCATCTCCCATATTTCCAATTTCCACATTCATTTACTTAAGTAGCGGTCTTTGATCCCAAATGCTAACATTATTTACTCACTATGTAGATTACGATTGTCTGAATTGTTTTCCTTTTCAATTAAAGTCATTAACAGAAAATATGAGTCAAATTCCAAATTTTCTCCAATAGTCCCACATAGTATTTCACATGTTCAATGAAATTCAGTGTCTAAAACTGTAGTTTATTAATTTTTTTTTGTCTTCGAGCTTCCTATTTTGAGTTCCATTTTAGTTGAAGTGTTTTATCCTTTCTATTTCTGTTTCAGAAGTAATATATCACTGCACATGTGGGAGGATTATCTCTACTCCAAGAATATAATTTTCTTGAAGTAAATAATCCCTGTGAAGATATTCTATTTCATTTAAAATATTTCAGTGTTCAATGTTATTGTCACATGTACAATATTGGCAACAACTTATACACATGGCACCCATATATATTATTGAAATTTCAGATGGAATATCAAAGGGAGCAAGAGAAATAACTATTAACGGTAAACAATCCATTATCGTAAAAGACTATTGGGAGATGAATGTGAATTCTAATTGATGATCCTGATTATGTAGAGGATCTTTGTAGTGGAACATTTTGTTTGTAAAAATATTATTTGGTTGTCAATTAGGAAAACAAATAAAATTAAAATTATTTTATGTTTTTCAGCTCAAGACAATACATGCACAAATCACCCTTTACCTGCTATGACCTACAATCTGATCTATCATTTATTATGGCAGCGTGCACTTTCTATTCCATTTGAATTATTCCATCTGTAACTATAGAGGTGTGAAGTCACTGGTAAATGCTGGAGTTATGGCCTGGCTCTCTTTCTTGTGCGGTAGAAGGTCGGATTCAGCAACTAGACATTCTGAGTTGGGAGATGGTAAACCTCGATGCTTCTGCTTGTAAATGATCTCTACAAAATTTAGGACTAATAATTGTTTCATTTTTTCTAGGGATAATTACTAAAATTACCCTAGAGGTTTGGCTTAATTACGAAAATACCCACCTAACTTTGAAAATTACAAAAACCACCCTTGTGGTTATCCTATCTTACAATTACATTCCTCAAGTTTTTTATTTATTACAAATAACTCCAACTTTTCTTCTTACATTTTATGTTTACATCCCTCAAATTTTCTAAATATTACAAATAGTTAGATGAAAAGTTGGGGTTATTTGTAATATTTTAAAATTTTGAAGGGTTTAATTGTAAAATAATTCATAACGTCAGTGATCTCCGTCATGCCTGCTAACAGTTGGGGCAAAAAACTTTAGAGGTAGTTTTTGTAATTATCTGTCGTTTTATTTTGATTGTAGTTCCTTCTTGACTGTTTTGTAAGTCTAATTTTATACAGAGCTCTCAGGAGTCCACAATGTCCATCTTTACTCGTACAAGGAACTGAGAATCGCTACTGATGATTTTAGTCGAGCCAATAAAATTGGAGAGGGAGGGTTTGGTTCCGTCTATAAGGTAAACGAAAGACGATCTTTGTGTTTTGCCATTATAATAGATATTTTGGATCTGGCTGAGAAATTCTGAAAATCTCTTTTGATTTATAGGGAAAACTTAGGAATGGACAGATGGCAGCGATTAAGGTTCTCTCTTCCGAGTCGAGACAAGGAGTAAGAGAGTTCTTGACGGAGATTCAAGTGATTTCGGACGTAGATCATTTTAATTTAGTGAAGCTCTATGGTTGTTGTGTGGATGGCAATCAGAGAATTCTTGTCTACAACTACCTTGAGAATAACAGTCTAGCACAAACACTACTTGGTATGCCTCTTTCCATATATCTAAATCTTGATCGCTATTGTAGTGTCTCAGTCATTGTGTGCCTGTAAACACTGCTATCTAATTTTTCTTAATAAAACACATTCAACTTAGGGCATAAAGAATTTTATAAATTCTTTTTTTGGAATGCTTATTTTCATGGAGCATGAGATGAAAATGAACATGATTTGTATTAATTGTGTTTGAATTACGGGATTTGAATTCCATTAATATCATATTTCTCGCAAGAGTTTAATGTGGATTTGTGAAGATTTCATTAGAAGTTTTAATTTTTTTTTTCAATTTTAATTTTATAACTAATATAAAATTATAAATTTATAATTTTTTTCGTGTATGTGTAGTGTGAAAAATGTGCGGTTTTGTGTGTAGTTTGTGTGCGAATGTGTTTATTGTGTCGTGTGAGAGAGTAACTTTGTGAGTAAATGTATATATGAGAAATAAAAGGATGGATCCTAAATGACTCAACACAAAAAAGCAAATTAAAATTGAGTAAGGATTTGAGGTCGATTGATTTGAGTTTTTTAGCCAATCATATAGGTAGATTTGGCAATAGATTTCAAATCCTTCCCCCCAAATCCCTCAACCAAACATACACCAAGGTCATCTTTGTTCGGGCAACACTCTTGTCAGGCCGGAATAATGAACCGTCAGGCAGAATTCATAACCAATAATTATAATACAAATATCAATACATCATAGTACAAAAGTCAATGCATCATGGTACCAATACCTCATAATACAATAACCAATACATCATAGTACGAGTAAGAGATTTACGAAAAACCAATATATCATAGTACAAAAACTAGTACCGGGTCAGATGGCCTGACGGATCATAACCCATCAATATGGCCTGTTATACTCAATATTTTGGATTTTCGGATTCTAAATCCCAATCCCAATACCTGTTTGTGCAAGGATTCAAAATTTATAATTCCATGTAACAATATCTGTCATGAGTTGACATCTATCATAAAAGATTATTATCATTACTTTTTTTTATATATATTTACATTTAATTGATACAACTAAACACAATATAATACAACATCACACTTTTCACCCACATTTCATACATGATTTGATATTTACGGTAAAAAGTAGAGGATTTTAAATCCTAGAACAAACAAACAAACAAGGATTCTTACAATTCACATAGCTCTCAATACCTAAGATAAGAATCCCAACGAATCATAATTCAACATATCTATCTCAATAGTACTAAGAGCCTTTTGCTCTACAATCTGGGCCCATTTCTTGGATTTACTGGTTAGACAAGTTGACTTGGTGAACTTTATCCTTCTCTAGGTGGAGGTCACAGCAGTATCGACTTTAGCTGGCGAACGCGAGTTCAAATTTGCATTGGAGTTGCAAAGGGGCTTGCCTATCTTCACGAGGAAGTGAGACCCCATATTATTCACCGAGACATCAAAGCAAGCAATATTCTTCTTGACAAAGACTTGACCCCAAAAATCTCGGATTTTGGTCTTGCCAAGCTTATCCCTGCCAACATGACTCATGTCAGTACACGTGTTGCTGGAACCATGTAAGTTATAATAAATCTGCTAGTAAATTTCTCGGAGATTACATATTCCTAATTTTAATTTAGAAACTTCTCTGGGGTTGGAATTTCATTTACTTCTCTCCCAAACTTTGTCGCTTGACTTGATTTGATGTTTGATCCTAAGGGCTCGTTTGGATTAGGAAGATGGATTCGATAGGATTGCACTATTCATGGTGTGATATAATTTAGTTTGAGTTAGTATTTGGGATTAGTTATTTATTTCTTAAACATGTTAAATTATTTTGTGTTTGGTATTATTGATTAGGTTGGATAACTATGTTCATTGTCCAAAATAACCTTGCATTTCAAAAACAAATTTGTTTGAAATGGTACTTTAAGCAACACTCTAAGTGTTGTATGACAAAAAGTGCAAATTATAAGAGTTGTGCTATATGTGCCTTGACATTCATCCTATATATGTACTAACTTTAATATACGTTGGTTATTGCAGAGGCTATTTGGCACCAGAATATGCAATTAGAGGCCAGCTGACAAGGCGGGCGGATATTTACAGCTTTGGAGTTCTTCTTATTGAAATAGTCAGCGGGAGAAACAACACCAATACACGATTACCTATAGATGAACAGTACATTCTTGAAAGGGTATGCATTTATTCAGTAACCACCTACATGTTTGATATAAAAAGTTGTCATAGGATTGAGAATGGCTGTATTGTGTCAACCTTAAACACAAACAAACATAAGCCATCCAGTTGGATATAATTTTGGGTAGATAGTCTTAAATTTTGATTAAAAGCACTTTACTCCCTTAATTTGGATATAGTAAGAAACTTGGCCCCTTAAATCACATTATCAAAAAATATATATATAAAACATCCTTTATCAATCGCCACTGTGCATCTTTTTCTCTCTATCCTACTTAGTATACAGTTCATTTAGGGGGTAAAGTGCCAAAATGATTAAATTTGGAAATGAAGTTCCCCTTGCCATATAATTTATAAAGTGAAAGTTACATGGCCTATCGGCCTATTATCCATATTTGAGTATTGTTTTTTTTTGTCAGAAATTGTGGTTAGACACATTGATAGTTAGCATTTGTTAATTCAGTTTTCTTTGAAATAATTTCCCGTTCTTGTATTGTTATAGGTTGGGGATCATGCCTAGCCCTTCCCTACACCCAGATTGAGTGTTTTCATTAAAAAATAATTAATAAATTATAACATAACCTGAAGTTGTATCTTTCACATAGTTGACTTGTTCTAGGTATAAATTATGTAATCAACATGCTTGCAGCGTTACTTATAGGGCACTTTAACATCAGTTGAAATTAATCAAATACAAACTGAGTAGAAAAAAAAGCTAAACTTCTTCATTTATTCTAGGTTCTTTCTGGTATTTTCTTTCGGACACAATCCTAAAAGATGAGTCCTTTTTTCTTTTTCTTTTTTGCAGACATGGCAACTTTACGAGCGAAAGGAGCTGATAGCATTAGTAGACACGGCTTTGAATGGTGATTTTGATGCTGAACAGGCTTGCAGATTCTTAAAAATTGGTCTTCTCTGCACTCAAGACTCTCCAAAGCTTCGACCCTCTATGTCCACTGTTGTCCAAATGCTTACTGGCGTGAAAGATTTTGATGAGGATACGATAACGAAACCAGGCTTGATTTCTGATTTCATGGACTTGAAGGTTAAAAGCAATCCCAAGCCGAATCTTACAATGTCGTCCAATTACAATTCCTCGGGGTCCGAAACTTTGGAGAACACGACATGGACTTCAGCGCCTTCTTCTCAGGCTACCATGACTCTTACCGGCGTGTATGATAGGAGCATGTGAAGTGAAAGAGTGTGTTAGAGAGATTTTTTATTTTATTTTTTGATGTGTCTAAATTGTTTTTCTTTTTCCTTTCTTTTTCCTTCTTTGCTATTGATGTATAAAGCTTGGTTGTGCTTGTCATATTTGTTTATCCTGTACAACTCAGGAGAAGGGATAGCAATGTAAATGCAATTGTATCACATGAAGATGTTTCTGTCTTATTGTTGACTTTTCGAATGAAGATGCGCAAATTGATTGGCAGTTGCATGGTGGAGCTAACGTGAGGGTAGACGTGTTCAAACGGTTCAAACCGCCGGTTCACGGTTCGAACCGCCGGTTTGAATTGGACAAAAACCTCAAACCGCAACCGAACCGTGAAACCGGCCGATTGCCGGCGGTTTGTTAACCGCCGGTTCACGGTTCGGCCACGGTTCGTTTGGACGGTTTGAACCAGTTTGTGTTTTTTGTTTTTTGTTTTTTGTTTTTTTTGATTTTTTTTAACTTTTAAAGTTCATATATTTTGAATTTTTCCCTATGTTTATTTTTAATTTTATTAAAAAAATTTTTTGAGGTTAAGTGATAAAATATTAATAACACTTTGAATTAATTCAAAAAAATTAAAAAGAAATTAAATTTGAACTATTTAAAATATTATAAGTTAAAATAAGAGATTTTAATTAGAGTATTTGAAAATTTTGAGGTTAGATTTTTTTATTTTTCTATTACACACACACACACACACATATATATGTGTGTGTATATATATATATATATATATAAATGTATGAGTTTAAGTGAGACAATAGAACTAACAATTTGAAATATTGAATTAATTAAAAAGAAATTGAATCATTTAAAATATTTGAATTTAAAATAAAAAATTTATATTAGAATATTTGAAATCTTGAATTTAAGTGAGAAATATAAATAATACTTTTAATAAATTCAAAAAGAATTAATAATTTTRAAATATTCAATTTTAAAATTTGAAATTAGGACTTTAAACAATTGAAAATAATGTATATATTAAACAGTAAATCCTCAACCTTAAAATCAAAGTACACATAATTTTCTCGTAATACTTACTCTAGAGAGGGTGAAAGATATACGTTATCACAATTTTATTGAATTGTAAAAACGATTAATATCTCTATCGCGATCATGTGGCTATTGCTTATAAGATAAGATATTTTTCTTATTGATCACCAATTCAAAATATCAAATGAGTTTGGTGTTAAAAAATAACTTAGAAAATGAATATTTATAAATGTATATAAAAAAAAAAAAAAGACAAACCGGCGGTTCGAACCGCCGGTTCACGGTTTGAGAAATGCTCAAACCGTAACCGAACCGCCTTATTGGCGGTTACGGTTCCGGTTCCGGTTCGAACCGGCGGTTTGGCCGGTTTGTACAAACCGCTGAACACCTCTACGTGAGGGGGATAGCTTGGGCCCCAACCCACCCCATTTTTCTTATAGGCAGGGGTAAATAATTAAAAAATATACTACCCCCTTTTATTAAGGTAGACAATTTTCATCTTCACGATTTTTTTAAAAAAAAAAAGGTAGTTGAGATAATTGAAACATTAAATTTTACTTATATTTCTAATTATATCCTTCTTTTTAACTTTAGTGACTCACTAACTCACTAGCAAGGTAATAAATACATGTAACAAGTATGAAAAGTGTGATATAATTGGGATAAAAATAAAAAAAAAATGTGTAAATTGAAGGGATTGTTTCAACCAAAAATATGACAATGCCTGAGATCAACACTTCACCTTACGTAAACCTGACCCGCACCCAAAAATGCGTCAGAAAAGGACCACCGGAGGTTTTCCGGTGGAGACCTCTCCGATGCTTAAGTCAGATAAGCGTATTGGATATTTCAGTGCGCAAGAAAAAGAGTACACAAGAATGTCATACCTCTCTCAGCCTTGAGGTTGAGGTATTTATAGTTTTCCCAGTGGGGACCCCATCCGGGATCTCGGAAACAAAGGCCTACACCTCTCAAGTCATTTTACAAAGTCGGACTAGAGTCAAGCTCAACAGGGTCTTCTTTCCCCGCTGATTCCGCCAAGCCCGTTCCCTTGGCTGTGGTTTCCCTGGAGGCGAATCAATGGTCGTTATGAAACCAATTTGGGACAAGTGGTCCCACTTGCCCCTTCTGGGAGACCAGAACACCTGAGCCTGCCCTATTATGATTATCCAGACCAGGACAATTCCTGGGCTGCGGTGATCCCTTTCTTGATATAGCCCTGACCCTTTCTGAGAGGACCAAGTCATGTCTTCCCAGGGACAGAGCTGGTCTAGCCTCCTGGTCTTTTCCTTAGAAATCCCGGATCAGGTCCCCAATTCAGGTCTGGCCATTCGGGCCACATCAATTCCTCCCCCCGAAATGGTTGGGGTAGATCTGTCAGGACTTTTCCTGGGCACAATCAGGGGCCCCACACGTCCTTTCAATTTTTCGTATTTGTTCAGATCCCGAGAAATCCGCCTTCTGATCAGGGTTAATAATTGGCATTATTTGTGTCTGTCCATATCCTAAGACGGTTACCATACTCGCACGTCTTTCCAAGTACTGTACCACCAATAAGTCAGCGACGTTTATCCTTCCTAGCGCCAGTTGGCGTTCCAACTCATCACCTAGGGTACTGTTCATCTGCCAAGCATTAAATGCGGGGATCCCATCAAATCCCGCTTTTTTCTCAATTTCCGTTTTTTGAAATTACCCCCTTATCTTTTATTCCCGCTATACTCTCTCTCTTCTTCACTTTTCGCATTTTCTCTTTCGCAAATACTCCTGCATTCTGCTTTTTCTCTCCAGCGATTCGGCATCCTCAAGTTTTCAATTTTTCCGACCACTCTCATCTACCAGGTACTTTCTCAATCTCTTATTATTTTTCCGATAATGTCAGCGTCATCTTCTCCCTCCGATGCTCTTCCTGTTAATTCTTCTCCTCCGACGGCGTTAGCCTCTTTGCCGTCGTCCCATTCTGCGGCAACGGTATCTACCCCTTCCTCATCGTTGTTGCTGGAATATCCACCGACTATCCCTGATCATCCAAAAATCACCTCCACCCTCAATGATAAATCTGTTGAGGAAATTCGTCATAATTATAAATTCTCTGAAAATTTTGATCCATATAGCCCTACGACGTGTATTTTGGCGTGTCAAGCGCCGACCGGCCACCTGACTTTCTACCGATCAATTCCAGGCGGGTTTGCGTTTACCCGTAAACCCCTTAATGCTAGAGATCGCCAATTTGTACAAAATTCCAGTTTTTACATTTACTCCTAACACTTTTAGGATTATCGTAGGGTACAATCTGGCTATGCGGTACGCCGGTCTGGACCCTACAGCCCAAACCTTTTACCAGCTCTACCAAGCCAAGAGCTCCCCTCCTGGCTGCTTCTATCTGAGCGCCAGACCTGGAGTCCAATTTCTGCATGGGCTCCCTTCTTCCAACAAAGCTTGGAGGAAGAAACTCATGTTTATGTACTGTGATGGAGATTGGGGTTTTGACCCCAAACCCATCGAGAAACTACCATATCAGCCACATTTGGCCGTGGGGGATAGGTCTCCCCAGCTGCAAAAGATAATCTCCACCCTCAATGAGAATCCTCTTCACGTAACTCAACTCCTCCTACCCTTTGTTTTCAATGAGCGAGTAGAGACAGGCCCTCTGAACCGTGAAATCGGTAAAATCCCTTTTATCCTTGTCTGCCCTCCATAGTTATTTTTCGTAAATTTTTAATCCTATTTTCTTTCTTTTTTCCAGCAAGTATGATGCGAAAGATGATAGCTTATCGTTAACAAGGAGCGGGAGCTGCTCCAGAACAGGGGTCCCAGGAGTTTGGTCCCTCCTCTTCTTCTTTGGTACCGAGCCCCAGTCCTTCCCAGGTGCCGAGCTCCAGCCCTTCCCCGGTGCCTCCTCGCCCCGCAACTGCAGTAACCCCCAACTCTGACTCTGAGGAAGACCAGACTCCCATAGTCAAGAGGCGCAGAACCACCCAGACGGCGCCCGCTAACCCTAACGCCAGCATCTTCATCCACACCTCAGTCCTGAAGTGTCCAGGAGAGGTGGCGCTCCAATTTATGCGAGGGCAATCTCCTTCTTCGGACCGGCTTGTCCTAGAAAAAATGACTGACCGCGAGCTCTTGGAGTCGTGGTGCCAAGATGAGGCCCGGGTAAACTCCCTTATTCACTTTTCATTAGCCTTCTCCTATTTCGTTCATGTTTTAACCTCCTTTTCTTATGGTTAGGCGGCCGCCAAGAAGGCTGTCTTGGCCACGCGCGCTACGACTTCAATGATGCAGTCTGATCTGATTAAGGAGAATAAGGCGCTGCAGGAGAAGGAGCAGCGTTTTCGGGCTCTGGCCAAGGAGCGGTGGATTGAGCTGAAAAGGCTCAGGGACGAGGTGGAAGAGGTGAAGAAGGATGAAGTGAAGGTAATGGAAATGACTCGCACTGAGGCGCGAGATGAGGCTCTAGCGGAGACTAGGAGCTTGACTGATGGCATTTTGGCCAAGGCTCGGGTAGGACGGGAGACCGAATTTCTAAACTCTGAGAAGGGTTTGAAATTGATTCAACACACTGGGAAGACGACCCAGAAGGCCTTCCTGGGCTTAGAGGAGCTTTACAAGTTGCTGGTCCCAGAGGCCATGGGTTACTACCATTTCGATCTGGATGCTCAGGCCAAATGGGCTTCGGACCATCCCGAGCTTCCTTTTCACAGGGACCTGCCTCTGAAGGCACCTCCGGAGCCAACCTCTTCACTAACGCTCTCGATCAATACCGCCTGCATAAGCTCGGAGCGGCCGAATTTGCCAAGCATGTCCTCACTATGCGCAGCCCTCCTGAATCAGAGCAGCTCCAACCAGACAAGACTTTGACCTTGGCCCTCCCTGCATCCACTTATTCCCCCACCTTCGCAGGTCTGGGTGAGCTCCCGGATGGGGCTTCGCCGGGCGCCTTGGCAGAGGAAGCTGTGGAGCAGCTTGTAGAAGAGCTGGATGCCGGGCTCTATTTCTAGGATTGTGCTCTCCTTCACCGGACAGACCTATTTGTTTGCCTGCGTGGCTGGTCTGTTTTTTATGTACTTGCTTTATGAATAATTTTTGTCTTGTAATGACTTTTGATATTCTAGGGTTTCCTGGTTTTCCGGAAACCCTAGTACTTTTTATTCCATGACATGTGCCTCATTTTCTTTATATATGCGCATTTATAATTTGTTATCTTTCAATTTCTGTAATGGCTTCTCCTTCCTTGCTTGAAGAACTTGATACTGTGAAGAGAAGAAATCTTTCTCTGTTTGTCGAAATTTTCAAACTCTCAGACAATTTGTCCGTCCTCCAGGAAAAAATCAACTACATGTGCCGGCTCCTAGAGAGAAAAAGGCAGAAAAAGTGCCACTACAAGCGAGAGTGAGCCGAGCTTCGCCAGCTAAATCGTCAACTGCAGGAGGAGAAGGTCGACTTGACGGAATCGGTAAGCCGTTTAACAATCACTGCTGGCGAGGCTCATGCCATCTCTAAGCGAGCCGACAAGTATCGCCAATGCTACCATGAGACCGAGCGTGAGCTGTGGCGCATCCGCCGGATTCTCGCCTCTGATCGGAGGGCTTCTACTTCTCATGGATAGATGTTCTGGGCTTCTTTTGAATTTCTATTTATTTTATGCACTTGTAATCTAATTCGCCAGTTTTCCATTCGTAGAAGAAGGCGTATGTATTGTTCCTTCGCTGTACAGCCAACATTTTTGTGATTAATGCGAGAATATTTTCGTTGCAATCAAACGAATTAAGTATTTCACCACTTGTCTAATCCTTGCTTATACTGACAATCAGATCAGGAAAATTGGGGTATCCGCCCTTAGCCAATCCAGGCTTAAAAGTATTAATCAGGTCAGGCCAGTCCTGGCTTAAACTGACAATCAGGTCAGGAAAATGGGGCATCCGCCCTTAGCCAATCCTGGCTTAAACTGACAATCAGGTCAGGAAAATGAGGCATCCGCCATTAGCTAATCCTGGCTTAAACTGACAACCAGGTCAGAAAAATGGGGCATCCGCCCTTAGACAATCCTGGCTTAAATAGACAATCAGGTCAGGAAAATGGGGCATCCGCCCTTAGCCAATCCTGGCTTTAGAGAGATCAATTATTTGGAAAGTAAGAATGAACCTGCATCATTATTATACAAACAAGTTTTGCAAAATCACATTACACATAAAATTTAAGTAAATTCAATATATTCCATGCTCGGGTTATCTCGGCCCCATCCATTTCCTCCAGCTTGTAAGCACCGCCAGCCAAAACCTTTGTGACCCGAAATGGCCCTTGCCAAGTGGCATCCAGCTTTCCCTTGGTTTTTCCCAGACCAGCCTTGCGCAAAACAAGGTCTCCCACCTGGAAATATCTCCTCCAGACCATTTTGTTATACGTCGCCCGAACTCGTCCTCGCACATGCTCCATCCTGACCACTGCCCAATCTCTTTTTTCTTCAATTAAGTCCAGTGCGTCCTGTACTAGTGCGTTGTTTTGATTTTCATCAAAGTTCTGTATTCGGTGGGTTTCAAGGATGACTTCTGCGGGGATAAAAGCATCCATGTCGTAGACTAAGATGAAGGGGGTTTCGCCCATGCTTTCTTTAGGATTAGTACGATAGCCCAAAGTATCGAACTTAGCTCCTCCACCCATTTACCTCCCGATATTTCTAAGCGTGTTTCGATTCCCTGGACGAGAATGCGGTTGGTTACTTCAACCTTACGATTTGCTTGCGAGGTGGTAAACAGATGTGAAGTTTTGGTTAATTTTCATTTTAGCGCACCAAGCTGTGATCTTAGCTCCCATGAACTGAGTGCCAATATCCGAGACCATGACCATTGGAACGCCAAATCGACACACAATGCTTTTTCCAAATGAAGCCCCTCACCTCCTCCTTAGTAATCTTTGCCAGAGCCTCGGCTTCTACCCACTTGTTGAAATAATCAATAGCTACAATCAAAAATTTCTTCTGGGCCGGGGCTGTTGGAAATGGTCCGACCAGGTCTATCCCCCATTTTGCAAAGGGGCAGGGAGAGCTCATTGTCATGAGCTCTTCTGCTGGTTGGTGAGTCAAGGGAGACATCTTTTGGCATTTTTCACATCGTTTGACAAAGTCCTCAGCCTCTTTCCGTAGCAATGGCCAGAAATATCCAACTCGCATTATCTTACTGATCAGGGCCCTCGCTCCCAGATGGTTGCCACAACAACCCTCATGTATTTCTTTGAGGACATGGGTGCCCTCCTCTAAGCTTAGACACCGTAACAGGGGCCGCCCAAATCCTCTTCGAAATAACGCTCCCTTAATCAAACAAAATCGGGCTGACCCGTGTAACGCCCCCATTTCACTTTAGTCGAAAAATGATTTATATTTTTAAATAATTAAATGGAGAAATCTTGGCGTCACAATAAATGTCTAGTTTTCATGATTTTAATTTAAAATATTTATATTTTAAAAACGTTCAAGAATTTCGCAGCGGAAATATTCATAATATAAGTAACCAAATTACCAACAGTGGAAATTGATAGCCATAATAAGCTTTATGTCTAGTTCGACTCTTATTTAAACGTAAAACAAGTTTAAAACATAAAAACCAACATCATGAATTTTTATTCCCCTCCTCGTTTCCCTTTCAATCGATATCTTCATTTGTACCTGAAAAACACGTCGTTGATTTGGGATGAGCTCAACGTACTCAATAGTTACACCGACATACCTCATTCAAAATTATACTACTCACAAATAGCATAATTAACCATACAATTCATAATTTTACTTTGGAAGACAGTTGACTGCAGCTAAAACGCGGCGGGTTTCCCCTATAACCCTTTTCCCCGGTCATAGGCTTCCCCGATGACCCTTTCCCCCGGTCATAGGCACTTAAGGCCCCTGGTTTTAATCATTGGATATAGCACGCTGGGATAAACCCAATGACCTTTTTCCCCGGTCACGGACAACTTTTGCGGTCCACGGCTATATTATTTTATATACATAGAATTTAATGATACACATTGCACATAGATTTAAGCACATAGAATTTAACATAAGACAGGTCGGTGGTCCCTACCTCGTAAAAATGTCGTTGAAAATTGAGTGGTATGCACGTAGTTGAAATTCGAAGTCCCCTTAATGCTAGTCACCTAGTCAATTAGAAAAATATATTTAATTAGTATTTTTCATATTTAAAATAGTAATAATAATAATAGTAATGATAATAATAATAATAATAATAATAATAATAATAATAATAATATAAATAATAATAATAAAATAAAATGGACTGGAATGTATTTTTATAAAATGTTTCAAGGGCTGGATTGAGGTTTAATAAATCGGAGGGCTGTATTTAGGCTTAATGGTAAAATCAGGGGTCCAATTGAAAGGGGGCTAAAGGTCTGGGAGTCAATCTGGGAATATGGGAAAGTGGGCTGGGTATAAAATAAGGAACCCATCCCTTAAGCTCCTCAAACCCGTCTCCTTCTCCCTATTTCTTCCTTTATCTCCCAAAACAGAACTCGGCAATAGGCACACGGCAATCGGCACCTCTCCCTTCTTCAATCCTCGTCGGTGGCTAATGGGCTGACTGCCAGCAGCATTTTTCGGCGGCAACACCACGCGGCGCAGCCAGGTCCGATTCGGAGGGTGCAAAGCCCTCTCTTTCCCCTTCGAAAAATTTGACGGCGCCGGCTAGCGGCGAGCGGCGCGGAGGCCTCCCCTCCTTTGACTGGTTTGCAACGGTGGTTGAATCGGACGACGGCGTGGTTTGGCCCCTTTCTGGACTCGGCCGTGGGTCAGTGGTATGGATGCGAAGGTCCTCTCCTCCTTCGTCTGCGACTACAGCAGCCATGGTTGGATCGGCCAGCTTCTCTTTCCGGCTTGGGTGTGCGGCGTTAGACGACAACTTGGGCTCGGTTGCGTGAGGTCGATGGGTGGCGGTGAAGTTGAAAACATGGGGCTGCTGGGTTGTTTTGGTTGGTTCGATATGGTGACTCGGGCCTGGAAGGCAGCACGACGACGAGTTGCAGTTCGGGCTTTTGAATTTCGGGTCTCGTTCAGGTCATGGCGGTTTGGGTTGGTGACGGAAGTGTAGGTTTTGGTTGCAGGTTTTGCCGGCTTGGCCGTGGTTTGGTTGTGGTTTCGGACGTCGTTGAATCGGCTACGTGGGGTTTGTGGGTGGCGATTGGAACAGGCCTTGGTGGTATTGGCGACTGGAAATCGGGCTGATTTGGGCGATGTTGCTGAGGTGATGGGTTAGTTTTTGGACAGGGGTGGTAGGGAATCGGCTGGGAACGATCGGGTAGTTGATGGCGATGGTTTGGATTTGTGGCAGAGATGATTAGAAATTGGCTGGGAAGAAAAATTGAATGATGAATTGTTGTTTCTAAAAAAAAATCTTAGAAGACAAAGAGTGATTTACCTAGCGGCCGTGTAAGCAGACTCTGTGAAAAAAAAACTGAAAAGGCTTGGATTTGCTTATAAACCAAGCTTAGGGTTTAATTATGGAATGTTAGGGCTGAGGCTTAGTAGACTCGGGCCGGTCGTTGGGCTTGTTTTTAAAGTTCGAAGAGAAAACGATCCACTAAACGACTTAAGTTTTAAAACCAAAAAAACTCCGTTGACAACCCAATTATTAAAATAACTATAATATAAATAAATTATGATAATTTTAGAAATCGAAATTATTTCATAGACGACTTGAAATTAATATAAATAATTAAATTACTAAATAATTATAATAATTTATTAGAAGTTGATATTAAAATTTTATTTGAAAACGAACTATAAATTCGTTTAAATAGAATTCTTAGATTATTTAAAACTAAAATAGGAATTTGTTTATGGCGAAGAGCTCGGGACTAGAATTATATTTTTTAATGTATGATGATAAATAAATAAATAAATAATATGCATTGGATGTATGGATGTTACAACCTACCCCCCTTTGAAAAATCTTGTCCTCAAAATTCCGCACTTACCCGAAATGCCGAAATTTGGATACTTCGCTTTGAATTCTTCCTCCTGTTCCCAAGTGGCCTCGTTCATCCCATGACGTCTCCATTGCACCTTGATCAATGCTATCTCCTTGTTCCTTAATCGGTGTATCTTACGATCCAAAATCGCTTCCGGTGTTTCCTCATAAGTTAAATCCTTATTAACCTCCAGCTCTTCGTAACTTACGATGTGGTGTGGATCGTAGACATACTTTCTTAGCATAGACACATGGAAGATGTTTTGAATGCCCGATAAACTGGGTGGTAGCGCAAGCTCGTAAGCCAATTCTCCGATTCTCCTGAGAATCTCAAACGGCCCTATGTACCTTGGTTTCAACTTCCCTCTTTGACCAAACCTCACTACACCTCGGACCGGTGCTACTTTCAGAAACACCTTATCGCCTACCTCAAAATGCAGATCTTTTCTTCGACGGTCCGCATAAGATTTTTATCAATCTTGAGCAGTCCTAATTCGATCCAAAATCTTTCTCTCCCCTACTTCGTCCCAGTACAAAGGAGATCTACACTTTCTTCCGTACAAAGCCTCGTATGGAGCCATACCAATGGTGGATGAGAACTTGCATACTTGACTTGGGAAGTCAATGGGAAGGTTTATTACCATTGGTAGAGTTCGCTTACAACAACAGTTACCAAACTCTTTTGAACCTCAACGATTTCTTCAAATCGGTGTCCACTAGGTGTGTAGCGAAACGGCTCAGCTGGTTAAACTTCCTCTCGTACTCAGTGACCGTCAAGCTCCCTTGTTTGAGATTCAGGAATTCGGTCTCCTTCTGATCGCGATACGAGCGCGGGAAAAACTTCTCCATAACCACCATCTTGAACTCGTTCCAAGTGAAGGCGTCTCGCTCCGCCTCTGAACAGGTTCTCCAATAACCTTCCCACCAGTGGTCAGCATCTTCAGTTAGCTGAAAAGTGGCACACGTGACCTTCTGCACGTCGTCGCACGCTATCATTCGAAAGATTCTTTCGAGCGACCGAAACCACTCCTCCACTGCATCAGGTCCATCTCTCTCATTGAAAGTTGGTGGTCGGTACTGACGGAATTGATCCACTGCTCTCGAGTTGTTGACCTCCATTC
>BMAC01000197.1:884280-907808 GCA_014905375.1 Phtheirospermum japonicum
GAATGGAGGTCAACAACTCGAGAGCAGTGGATCAATTCCGTCAGTACCGACCACCAACTTTCAATGAGAGAGATGGACCTGATGCAGTGGAGGAGTGGTTTCGGTCGCTCGAAAGAATCTTTCGAATGATAGCGTGCGACGACGTGCAGAAGGTCACGTGTGCCACTTTTCAGCTAACTGAAGATGCTGACCACTGGTGGGAAGGTTATTGGAGAACCTGTTCAGAGGCGGAGCGAGACGCCTTCACTTGGAACGAGTTCAAGATGGTGGTTATGGAGAAGTTTTTCCCGCGCTCGTATCGCGATCAGAAGGAGACCGAATTCCTGAATCTCAAACAAGGGAGCTTGACGGTCACTGAGTACGAGAGGAAGTTTAACCAGCTGAGCCGTTTCGCTACACACCTAGTGGACACCGATTTGAAGAAATCGTTGAGGTTCAAAAGAGTTTAGAGGAACCCTTAGAAGTTGGTTTACCATCCGGAGACGTAATGGTCACGAACTTGATGGATAAGGGAGTGAAGATCGATGTAGGAGGAAAGAATCTCGAGGCTGACTTGTATGTGATCGAAATGAGGATTTCGACTTGATATTAGGAATGAACTGGCTCACGAAATATCAAGCGAAGATACAATGTCGCGAAAGAGAAATAACTTTCAAACTCCCTGAAGGTGGAGAGATCAAGTTCTTTGGAGCCAAGACCAAGACGGTGCCACAAGTGATAACGGCAATGAAGGCCATGAAGCTGTTGAAGAAAGAGAGATGCCAAGGTTTCCTGGTGAATTTAGTGAGCAATCCAGCGGTCGAGGTGACACCGCACGAAGTGCCCATCGTCCGAGATTTTAAGGACGTCTTTCCGGAAGAGTTACCAGGATTACCGCCCAGTCGTCAAGTCGAGTTCACAATTGATTTGACACCAGGGGCAGCACCTATCTCAAAGGCACCTTACAGGATGGCACCGAAGGAACTTCAAGAGCTAAAGGCACAAATCCAAGAGTTGTTGGATTTAGGTTTTGTCCGACCGAGTGTTTCACCGTGGGGAGCACCGGTCCTCTTTGTTAAGAAGAAAGATGGGTCAATGCTCTAGTTCTCTTAACTTCAGTTAAATCATGAAATTTCTTCGACACAAAAGAGTGCGAAGCACCCGTATCAAAAAGCACAAAAGCAGGAATTCCTGAGACGGTTAACATACCTGTTATAACTCCAGGATTCTCTTCAGCCTCATTGCGTGCCATGACATACATTCGAGCATTTCCTCCAGTAGCCGGTCCTGGCCTTGGCACTCCACCGCCTTGTTGCCGTTGACCAAACACGGTGCAGAAAGGCGCTGTATGCCCACTCTGATGGCAGCGGTAACACTTTCCTTGCCTCAGGATTCATTCTCTGAAATGTCTCTTACCGCAACTTTTGCACATGGGCTTGTTGTCTATCCCTTGCTGAAAGTTCCCGCCACCAGTTTTCTGTTGTTTTCCATGGTTGGAGCTTCCTCCTTCCCACTTCCTCTTGTCCACCAAAGCCGTGGGTTTAGACTTCACCTAATCCATTCCAAGACTTGACTCCACGTCTTGGGCTCTTTTAACCATTTTCGAGTACGGGAGATCACCTTGTGCTGAAAGGATACCCGCTAGTTGGGCTCTCAAACCTCTCTTGAACCTCAACGATTTCTTCAAATCGGTATCCACCAGGTGCGTAGCGAAACGGCTCAACTGGTTAAACCTCCTCTCGTACTCAGTGACCGTCAAGCTCTCTTGTTTGAGATTCAGGAACTCGGTCTCCTTCTGATCGCGGTACGAGCACGAGAAAAACTTCTCCATAACCACCGTCTTGAACTTGTTCCAAGTGAAGGCGTCTCGCTCTGCCTCTGAACAGGTTCTCCAATAACCTTCCCACCAGTGGTCAGCATCTTCAGTTAGCTGAAAAGTGGCACACGTGACCTTCTGCACGTCGTCGCACGCTATCATTCGAAATATTCTTTCAAGCGACCGAAACCACTCTTCCACTGCATCTGGTCCATCTCTCCCGTTGAAGGTTGGTGGTCGGTACTAGCGGAACTGGTCCACTGCTCTCGAGTTATTACCTCCATTCCCTAAACCGTTATCTTGAAGGCGTTGGAAGAAGTTGGTGAAAACCGTGTCCATAGCCTCAACGGTCGTTTGGTCGAAGTGGGGTGGGTTTTCTTCATTAACCCCGTTCCCGCTTCTTTTTCCCTTTGGAAACCTCTTCACGGTTTTCCTTGGGAGTTTCTTCTTTGGCTAAGCGCCACAAATGATGTTTTGGTCAACAAAATAACCTCATCGTATCTACCTCTAAAAAGTTGTAACTAATGAAAGCCTCCATTCCTTGGAGAACAATCATACCAAAAAGTATAAACAACCATTCCCAAGACAATGCAATCACATCCATAGTATAAACATCTATACCCAATACAATGCAATCATGGTATAACATGGAATGTAAATTAATGATTAAACAATTGTAATGAATTTTTGTACCTTGAGGATATCGACGAATGTTCAACGAGGAGTAATTTAAATATTTATTTTATAAACTTTTTGATTTTCACAAACGAAACGAGTCTACAGAACCAATCAAAACCTTGGCTCTAATACCACCTTTTGTAATGCCTCGATTCGGATAAAGGTCGAAATAGGTTTATATTTTAAATAAATGAAGGAATCTTGGCGTCACAAATAAATGTCGAATTTCATAACAACAACATAATAAGATTTAAAATTTCAAAGTGATCAAGTTTACGCAGCGGAATATTTAAAACAAAATAACAAATTGCTATCATTGAAAAACGATAGCCAAAGTACGATATAGGTCTAGTTCCACATTCTTTTAAAAACATATAAAAACAAATCGAATAACGAGTATCCCTATTCCTTCCTCATTTCCCATTCACTCGATATTCTTGTTCGTACCTGAAAGAAAAACATCGTTGATTTGGGATGAGCTCAACGTACTCAATAGTTACATCGACATACCTCATGCAAAATTATACAACTCACAAATAGCACAATTAACCATAGAATTCATAATTTTACTTTGGAAGATAGTTGACTGCAGCTAAAACGCGGGGGGTTTTCCCTATAACCCTTTTCCTCGGTCATAGGCTTCCCCGATGACCCTTTTCCCCGGTTATAGGCACTTAAGGCCCCTGGTTTTAATCATTGGATATAGCACGCTGGGATAAACCCAATGACCCTTTTCCCCGGTCACGGACAACTTTTGCGGTCCACGGCTATATTATTTTATAAACATAGAATTTCATGATACACATTGCACATAGATTTGAGCACATGGAATTTAACATAAGACAGGTCGGTGGTCCCTACCTCATAAAAATGTCGTGGAAAATTGAGTGGTATGCACGTAGTTGAAATCCTAAGTCCCCTTAATGCTCGTCACCTAGTCAATTAGAAAAATATATTTAATTAGTATTTTTCATATTTAAAATAATAATAATAATAATAATAATAATGATAATAACAATATTAATGATAATAATAATAATAATAATATAAATAATAATAATAAAATAAAATGGACTGGAATTATTTTTATAAAATGTTTCAGGGGCTGAATCGAGGTTTAATAAATCGGAGGGCTGTATTTAGGCTTAATGGTAAAATCGGGGGTCCAATTGAAAGGGGGCTAAAGGTCTGGGGGTCAATATGGGAATATGGGAAAGTGGTCTGGGTATAAAATAAGGAACCCAGCCCTTAAGCTCCTCAAACCCGTCTCCTTCTCCCTCTTTCTTCCTTTCTCTCCCAAAACAGAACTCGGCAATCGGCACACGGCAATCGGCACCTCTCCCTTCTTCAATCCTCATCGGCGGCTAATGGGCTTACTTCCAGTAGTGTTTTTCGGCGGCAACGCCAAGCTGTGGGGCCAGGTCCGATTCGGAGGTTGCAAAGCCCTCTCTGTCCCCTTCGAAAAATTTGACGGCGCCAGCCAGCGGCGAGCGGCGCGGAGGCCTCCCCTCCTTTGACTGGTTTGCGACGGTGGTTGAATCAGACGACGGCGTGGTTTGGCCACTTTCTGGACTCGGCCGTGGTTCAGTGGTATGGACGTGAAGGTCCTCTCCTCCTTCGTCTGCGACTACAGCAGCCGTGGTTGGATCGGCCAGCTTCTCTTTCCGGCTTGGGCGTGCGGCGTTAGACGACAACTTGGGCTCGGTTGCGTGAGGTCGATGGGTGGTGGTGAAGTTGAAAACATGGGGCTGCTGGGTTGTTTTGGTATGTTCGATATGGTGACTCGGGCCTGGAAGGCAGCACGACGACGAGTTGCAGTTCGGGCTTTTGAATTTCGGGTCTCGTTCGGGTCATGGCGGTTTGGGTTGGTGACGGAAGTGTAGGTTTTGGTTGCGGGTTTTGCTGGCTTGGCCGTGGTTTGGTTGTGGTTTCGGACGTCGTTGACTCGGCTACGTGGGGTTTGTGGGTGGCGATTGGAACAGGCCTTGGTGGTATTGGCGACTGGAAATCAGGCTGATTTGGGCGATGTTGCTGAGGTGATGGGTTGGTTTTTGGACAGGAGTGGTAGGGAATCGGCTGGGAACAATCGGGTAGTTGACGATGATGGTTTGGATTTGTGGCAGAGATGATTAGAAATTGGCTGGGAAAGAAATTGAATGATGAATTGTTGTTTCTAAAAAAAAAATCTTAGAAGACAAAGAGTGATTTACCTAGCGGTCGTGTAAGCAGACTTTGTGAAAAAAAAAACTGAAAAGGCTTGGATTTGCTTATAAACCACGCTTAGGGTTTAATTATGGAAGGTTAGGGCTGAGGCTTAGTAGACTCGGGCCGGTCGTTGGGCTCGTTTTTAAAGTTCGAAGAGAAAACGATCCACTAAACGACTTAAGTTTTAAAACCAAAAAAAAAAAAAACTCCGTTGACAACCCAATTATTAAAATAACTATAATATAAATAAATTATGATAATTTTAGAAATCAAAATTATTTCATAGACGATTTGAAAGTAATTTAAATAAATAAATTACTAAATAATTATAATAATTTATTAGAAGTTGATATTAAAATTTTATTTGAATACAAACTATAAATTCGTTTAAATAGAATTCTTAGATTATTTAAAACTAAAATAGGAATTTTTTTATGGCGACGAGCTCGGGAATAGAATTATATTTTTTAATGTATGATGATAAATAAATAAATAAATAAATAAATAAATATGCATTGGATGTATGGATGTTACAACCTGGTTCTTACCTTCATTGCTTCCCTCTTGTCTTCCGACAGCTCTCCCTTTTCCAAATACGCTCTAATAGGAGAGCGCCAATCTTCTCCCTCACGTACTGAACATATTTTCGCTCCCCCAAACTCATGGTCTGCCATTAATAGAGTGATTACTCTCTCCCGACAATCCACAACTGAACGAGCAACCTTATCTAAGTAGTATGCTCTCGCGTTCTCTTCTCTAGGGATTTGAAGGACAGTCAGAGTCCTCATGTCCTTAGCTAATTCCCTAAACTGAGCGAGGTATCTCTTCATGTGTTCATCCCTTGTCTCAAAGCCTCCATTTATTTGTCTACACACAAGCTGCGAATCAACTTTTGCGCATACCTGCTCTGCCCCCAAATCCTTTGCCATTTGAACTCCTCTCAAAAGAGCTTCATACTCAACTGCATTATTAGACAAGGTGTAGTTCATCCGTACAGCATATTCAGTAGCCACACCTGTCGGAACGATCAATACTATGCCCGCACCACAACCAAGGTTCCCTACAGAACCATCTGTAAAAATTATCCACTCCTTCTCGTCCTCACGAGAGCTAGTCATTTCTTTCATGATATCAGCCAATGCCTGGGCTTTAATGGCTGTTCTAGCTTCGAGAGTTATATCAAACTCGCTAAGCTCAATATCCACTTGACCAGCCGTCCTGATACCTCTGGCTTACCCATGATAGCTTTTAATGGTAAATTGGTCCACACTATTATGTTATGCGATAGAAAATAAGGTCATAGCTTGCACGCCGTGCCGACCAGAACTAGCATTGCTCGATCCACCTCCATATATCGAGTTTCGGCATCATGCAATACTTTTCTTCAATAATACACCGGCTTCTATATTTTGCCTTCTTCTCTGAGCAAGACCGAGCTCACGGCCTGCTGCCCGACAGACAAGTACAGAATTAAAGGTTCACTCTGAATTAGTTTGGTGAGCAGCGACATGCCATCCAAGTTCTCTTTCAACATCCGGAACGCCTCCTCGCACTAATCACTCCACTGAAACTGAGCCTTTTTACGCAAGTCCTAGAAGAAAAGTAAGCTTTTCTCAGCTGAGCGTGAGACGAACCTGCTCAGGGCATTAATTCAGCCTGCCAGGCACTGCATCTCCTTGACATTCCTCGGGGCATACATTTCCATGATAGCTCTTACTTTTTCTGGGTTAGCCTCGATCCCTTTTTCTATAACCATATATCCCAAGAATTTGCCAGCTCGGACCCCAAACGCGCACTTTTTGGGATTGAGCTTCATCCTATATTTTCTCAAGGTGTCGAAGGTTTCTCTTAGATCGTCCACATGCGAAGTTTCCTTCACGCTTTTGACTAACATGTCATCAACGTATGCCTCCATGTTCTTTCCAAGCTGAGATTTAAACATCTTATCCACCAATCGCTGATATGTGGCGCTTGCATTCTTAAGCCCAAACGGCATGATGACGTAGCAGTATGTTCCCTTCGGGGTTATAAAACTGACCCGCTTCCAGTCGTCCTCCGCTAGCCTTATCTGATGGTAACCCTGCGAGGCGTCCATCATGCTTAGCAGCTCGCAGCCAGACGTGGAGTCAACTAGCTGGTCTATCCTTGGCAGAGGATAGTGATCCTTAGGGCAAGCACGATTGAGATCGCAGAAATCTATACACATGCGCCAATCGTCTTGAGTTTTGGGGACTAACACCGCGTTCGAAAGCCACTCAGAGAATTGTATTTCCTGAATGTGCTTAGCTTTCAACAATTTTTCAACCTCAGCTTCAATGATCGCCTCCTTCTCTGGACAAAAATTACGCTTTCATTGCTTCACTGGATTTTCTCCAGGGCTAATATTGAGGTGGTGCTCGACGACTGCTGGGTCTATTCCCACCAGTTCTTGCGGCGACCAGGAAAAGACGTCAGCATTACTCCTCAGAAATTTGACCAGGACTACAAGGATTTTTGGGCTTAAGGTCGTTCCCACTGATCCAAACTTTTGTGCACCCCTTTTAAGATATTTAATTTAAAAACACGTAAGTTTCCTCGCAAGAGTACGAGGAACTTTTAGGGTGGTGAGTTTGACTCAATTCGATTCTCTCGAGGACAACTGTTCGGTCTCTAGATGTTTTACTCAATTCACGAACAATCATAAAATACATGTACATTAGGGGTTTTTGAAGATTTTGAATTGATCATTATAAACTAAAGCAATATTAAAACTAAGCCTAATTAAACTAATTATTTTAAACTAGATTATCAACTACGAGCAATAATTAAACTACTAATAAAATGCAAAGAATATTTAACCCTAATTAACGAATCTAAGAACATGAATATAAGAAACTATCATGAAGCAATTGTATCAAAAAATATCCCCCTCATCGTACTCCTTACCGAAGTTAACTTCTAGAATATCCCCCTCGTTCCTTTGAAACCTGGCGTCGTCCTCGTTGCCCAATTCATCCACAACAACAACCCCTTTAGCTCGTGAATGCATGATATAACGGGATCAATGAATGAACAATCATCTTGCATGGCAGGGGTATGACTATTTTGAATATCCTTTAGAGAAAATGCCACTTTTTTGCCCAAAACGGTCATCATCATCCTCCCCTTGTGAACATCAATCAGAGTATGGGAGGTAGACATAAATGGGCACCCCAATAAAATGGTATGCTCCGTACTCTCAGCCGATACTTCGCCAACGTCCATAACCACAAAATCAACTGGAATTACTAGCTCTCCAACTTGTACTAAAAAATTCTCAACTATCCCCAAAGGTAGACGAATTGAGCCATCGCCCAACTGTAGCCGGATAGTCATTGGTTTCAGTGGCCCAAGATCAAATTCCTTATAAAGCGAATAAGGCATGAGATTAACTCCTGCTCCAAGATCTAACATTCCTATTGCTTTTTGTTCATTAGCCAATGAAATAGTGATGCAGAAACTACCAGGATCGCATTCCTTAGGTGGTAATGGCTTCTTAAAAACCAAGCTAAATTCCTTTGGCAGTGTTACAAATTGGTTTGACGCCAAACGTCTCTCCCTTGAAGCAAGTTCTTTGAAAAATTTTACATAGGCGGGCATTGTTTTGATTACCTCCAAAAGTGGCAAGTTGATATTGACGTTCTTCAATAAGTTATATAGTTCCATGAACCTTTTGTTCTCTTTCGCTGGACGCAAATGGCTTGGAAAAGGAACAGCATCCTTGATCGGCGTCGTTGATTGTTTCGGCGGTGGTGGTTTAGGAACATTGTCTTTGCCAAGGGCGTTGTTCGGAATTGTCCCTTGAATGGATCCCAGAACATATCGATTAGAGGATTTATGCAGCTCATCACCCTTGCTAGGAGGTTGTGTTTTATTCTCAACCTCGACCTCATCATCTTGGTCAACTACTCCTTTATCGATCTTCTTTCCACTGCGAAGGACATAAACTGCTGACGCCTGTTCCGCTTGACTTGGAAGTTTTCCTTTCTCGTCTGAGAACTTCGGTAAGTGAGTCGATAATTGTTCTATTGCTGTTTCAAGTTTCCTCTGCCCAGTTGTATTCTCAAGAATAGCCTTTTCATGTCAGTGATTTCGTCTCGAACGTCCGCGAGTCCATCTCAGGTTTTAATAGTTTCGGCCACTTGGTTCTGCTGCCAAAAAAAAAAAAGCTGATCAGTCGATTGAACTGTTGTAGTCACCTGCCCTTGCGTATGGAACTTATTTTGTGGTGGTGTCCATGGTGCTTGTGCATGTGGTGGTGGGTATTGCGGATTGGGTTGCATATAATTCAGACATCCTGGGCCCCACTTAAAAAGAGGATTATCACGTTGCGGGGTAAACTTCCTGGGCCCTGTATTTGAATAATTCTTGATTGCGTTAACGTCTTCATATTGTTCAGCACTGTTTGGGCCCATGTCTGCTAAATGTTCGGGGGATCCACATTGGTGACACGTCGCAATAACCTTCCTTGAAGAGGCCTTGCTTGCCCGCACGACCTTCCAGGTTGCCAATTTCTCATCAAATATCTCCTCGTATTTTGCCTTGACTAATTTGCCATCGTCTAAATCAGGATCGGGGATGGAGATCTCACTAACTTTGAATTTACGAGGCCGAGAGTTGGTTTGTTTTGATTTCTCACTTTTCTTCTCCAAAACTCGTCTTGCCTCGGGGCCTGTTAAATCTCCAAATTCTCCTCCTGCCACTATCTCTACTTCTCTTTTCCCATGGTCCAACAATCCATCAAAGAAAAATTGGTTAGTCATCTCCGGAGAGTAATTATGGTGGGGGCAAGCTTGAAAAAGCATCTTGTAATGCTCCCACGTTTCATGAAATAGCTCTCCATCCAACTGTTCAAAGGTAGCAATTTATCTCCGAAGATGCCCCGTTATTTGTGCTGAATAGTACTGATTTAAAAACTTCTCGCTTATCATCTCCCAGTCAGTCAACGAACCAGGTTCTAGGGATATTAGCCATGACTTCACTTTTTCTTTCATGCTATATGGGAAACAAATCATTCGCACCTACTCTTGGTTAAGGCCATGAACCACAAATCTTCCAACCTCATCAATGAAATAGTTCAAAAATGCCAAAGGGTCCTCATGGGCTCCTCTGCAGAAAGTTGGAAATAAATTAAGTTGATGTGGTTTAATCTCTACTTCCGTTGCAGTTTGTCCGAGAACAATAGCGGACCTAAAAGGTACAACCTTCGGACGCGCCAAATCGCGCTGTCTTGGTGCTCTATCTCCCCTTGGTTCTCTAACTTGGTACTGATCTCTTTCGTAGCGGTTGTCTTATGCGTTTCTTTCATAATCATTGTCTCGCTCGTATCTCCTTTCAAAATGGTCTTGTTCGTAGCCATGGTTTTGATTTTCCAACCAATCATTCACGTGCCTATGATTGTTAGCATGCTCGTTATGCTAGAAAATGTCTTCATTCCTGAATGGCATGTTCTCGATGTTGTGTTGACGATTGAGATTGTCGTTCCTTTGTTCGTTTTGCCTCATACTTGCCATGTTGGGTTGGTGATTGACTACGTTGTGCTGTTGGTTGACTCCTTCGTTTCTTCCCGCGTCTTGTCTCAAATTCTCAACATTTTGCTGATATTTAGCCCAATAAGCTCGGGACTGTGGTTGTCCTTGAATAACGATTGGTTCACTACCATACCCATTTCGCATTGGTGGGGAACCACCATTTCAAATCGATTATGCTCCTAACATCGTGTCGGGAACGTGGTCGCAAACAAAATCAGTCGCTGTTGAAGAATTGTTCTCAGGAATAAGAAGGGGCCTTGGTCTTGGTGGGTTTGAACGATGAATGTTGTCAATGAATGGCGCAAGGTCGCGTTGAAGTGATTGTATACCTTGCATAAACTTAACAACAAATCAACGTACCAAGTGGCAAAAACCCAAACTAAGTGCGAAAAGTAAAAATAAAATAATAACTCAAAAAGAAAATAAAATGAAAAACATCTTTAATTCCTACTCGTTTCCCCGACAACGGCGCCAAATTTTTGATCCAAACTTTTGTGCACCCCTTTTAAGATATTTAATTTAAAAACACGTAAGTTTGCTCGCAAGAGTACGAGGAACTTGTGGGGTGGTGAGTTTGACTCAAGTCCATTTTCTCAAGGACAACTGTTCGGTCTAGATATTTTTCTCAATTCACGAACTATCATAAAATACATGTACATTGAGATTTTTTGAAGATTTTGAATTGATCATTATAAACTAAATCAATATTAAAACTAAGTCTAATTAAACTAAATATTTTAAACTAGATTATCAAATACGAGCAATAATTAAACTACTAATAAAACGCAATGAAGATATTACCCTAATTAACGAATCTAAGAACATGAATATAAGAAACTATCATGAAGCAATTGTATCATAAGAATCTAAAAATAAGAATATAAAGCATGAACTAATTCTCATAAATAAACTAGATTAATCCAATATCCAATACCTAATATCCAAGCATTAAATAATTAAAAACGCATTTCTGGGCAGCCACGTCGACGTCGTGTCGACCGACGCGTGCTGGAGCTCGGCGTCGATGCTGCCTGTGTGCTTGCATCGACTGGGCGGGGTCTTGGATCAACGCTTCAGAGAGTTGCATCGGCTTGGCATCGACAGAGTGTCGACCGTCGCATGCAGGATCCGCGACGACGTAGCGTCGACGCTTGCATCGTCGACGACGTAGCGTCGACGCTTGTAGCGTCGACTGAGAGTACGTCTCATTTTTCTCGATCTTTTTGCTACTCATTCACCGGAAAGCTCGTTCTCCACTTTTGAACATCGAACTTCATCTATTTACGTTCTGAACTCTTCTGGTTACTTAGTTGTAAGGTGAGAAACAACGAATAATCACCTATTCTCATCAATTATGATTAAAATACGGTAAAATAAGCTTGAAATATAAAAATACGGAATTAAGCTTAAATCACCCAACTTATACAAAAAATATATAGAAAAAAGAACTAAAATACTAATAAAAATAAGCACAAATCTACGCTAATCAACTACCCCACGCTTAATTGGTTTGTTCGTCCTTAAACAAATGATAAATTCGAAGTATAACAATTATGAAAATTAGTCCAAGCAATGAGTCGTGCTATGCTACATACATTATTTTGAAAATATAGGTACAAATCACGCAACGTCAAACACTTCACCTTTATTACATTGTCGCTTCAAAATCAAAATCATACATCCTCTTAAAAGGGAAATAAATATGTGCGTGTACTCTCAAAAGCACTCAAACATTGCTGCATGGATATTTTCATAGTTTTAGTGGTGATGAATATATCATCGGGTTCATGGCTCGGTATTATCGGAATTCGATTCGACTGAAGTATTCAATGTGTTTCAAGCTTGAAAGATAAAGGAAAAATGAAAATAAAAAAAATAAAATAGCTAAACTACACTAGTAATTGAAAGTGCAAGTGGGTAGAATGCCTCGTCGTATGCCTCAAATAGAAAATGCAAAACAATAATGAAAATAAGCAAGAAAATGCAATGTTTCACCAAGTACAAGCATGCAAGCACAAGGTACAACTATGCCTAAAATCCTAGATAATGAAAATAAGCAAAAACTGAAAGCATGGATATAAAGAGCAAGAAAAGTTGACATGAATGTTTAAAACTTTAAGGAAAATAACAAGCAACAAAGAGTAGATCTAGGATTTAAGCATGAAACAAGGCATAAAAATAAGATTTAAAATAAAGCATATGAAAAACTTAAAATCATGACGATCCAAGAGCCGATCTATGATCTAGATGTGTTACTCATATATAATTCATAGCCAAATCACAAGTTTCATCGTGGAATCAAGTAGCTAAGGCAAAAAGCATAATTGAAGAACATGCATGAAAATGAAGAACAAAGCTTGAAATTAAAAGGAAAGCTTACTAAAATTAAATGGAGAATCCCAAGCTTGAATTACAAATGAAAGTGCTAATCCAAAGGAGAATTTGGATTCTTCTTGAGCTTACTAACCCAAGGAAATTGCTTGAAAATTAAATCCAAAACCTAAGAGAGAGAAAGTAGATCTAGAGGAAGAAAATGAAAAATTAATCCCCAACGCTCATGCAAGAGTTGGGGAAGGAGTTGTTAGTCTTCGCAAGTCAATTGGAGGGCTTTTATAGTGATTGGAAGGGGGCAAGCTCATCAAAATGCCTTAAGCCCCGGACACCCAGTCGATCGACTGAGTACCAGTCGATCGACAGCCCAGTCGATCGACTAAGGTCAGTCGATCGACTGCTCTTCAGAGAGCATCGCAACTCTCTGTTGATCAGTCGATTCTTGAAGGTCGCAGTCGATTTCCCCAGAGTCAGTCGATCTGTGCACAATCGATCGACTAGAGTCCATTCGATCGACTGCCTCGCCAAATTGCAGCCCTCTCTGATGGCCAGTCGATCCTCCAGTCGATTTCCTTGATGGCAGTCGATCGACTACGTGCTCTCTGGGCACTCGCTTGGGCAGTCGTCCGGGCAGTCAACTTTTCTCCGTAGCAACATTTAGCGTCGGTCTATTACCTCGTGCCTCCTACACATAAGAATTTAGATTCAAAACCCATGTATTGTCTCCAATAGACGCATCTATTACGCTTCAATATTAAAAATGGGGAAACAATCGAAAACCTAACCAAAATGACTGAAAACATCTACACACAATGCCAAACCCTAACTATAATACTAAGAAAAACACGACAATTACATGCAAAACAATGGACGTGTATACACTCAAATCATACAAATACATGCACAATAAACAAGCACGAAAAATCAATCTCTTTGCAACCGCAAATTAAGTGTGGTGTCAAAACTAAGAATCTGGAAAGGTCTTTTCGGGTTGTAGTGTAAGGCTCTTTGGACGGGTGTGGAATATATAAGTCATGTGGCTAACTCACGATCTAACGTGATCAATAACTCACCTAACCTATTCAAATAACGAAGCAATATGCTTCACCTCATTCAAAAGTAAAAACCTCACTTAGCTCTCCTAACGTAGCCTTTATACATAGGCTATTTCTCAACTCGTAACCCAAAAACCGACTTGAAGCTCAAACCACTTAATATAGAAGCTTATAATATTCTTCTCAAACACAACTCTTGCCTTTCAAACATTAAGCTTCATAAAATAAACAACAATAAACAAGCATTTATTAGCGCGTAGGCAATGACTAACATAACTCAACTTAGAATCAACATCCTTCTTTTTATTTTATTTTTAATTTTATTTCCCCCTTATTATAATTTCTATGGGGTATCTTTTTTTTTTTTCGGATGGTGGTCCTTAATTATAAAAATTTCATAAATCCCTGGTAAATCCCCAAAAAACTAACAACCAATAAAAATAATGAACTCCTACCTCACGCTTTTAATTGGTTGTAGGGGTCGACTCAATAAACACTCATGGCTATAGGCATGGATTATTTGACTATGAGGGTCTCATTCTTAATTTATAGTGGCTAAAATATATGGATATGGCCGGAATAGGGTTTTATTTGTGCCTTAACGTCATTTTCAAAGTCAATTACACACAGAGGTTTCAAAGAGATATCAAATCAAAACTCATTCAAAGACATGCAATGATGATAATCACTCAGGCTACGCATAGGCTTTTTGCATGAAAAAGTTTGAATTGATGCTGGTTTAAAGGTTTTGCGAAATCAATTGCGTCCAAGTACCATTTTACAATATTATAGAAATAATTTTAAAAAATTTATGCACTTATGCACGCTCAAAGACAAGAACATCAAATCATACGTAGTCAACTTTGACAGGCAAGCCATACAAACACAATTAAGCGCATAAATAGCAATTAATCACGTTTAAGAATTTAATTATTACAGGCCAAATATAAATTACACAAATAATCAATAAAAATCACATTCGACCACCCCCCTCTCTAAAAATCCCGGCAATCTCCTGATTGCCACAAATACATCAAAAATCAAAAAGAAGAATGTAAGGAAAACATCCCTGAGAAGGTCGAGCCGCTACTCGTTGATTTGTGTAATTGGTCGGTGCCCCATCATACGTGATATAAGAAGTCCTAAAGAAAATGAAACAAATAAAAACAAAGAAAATAATAATATTTTTGGATTTTTTTTATATTTTTTTAATTTAATGAAAAGCATAAAATAAAGATATAAAGATTTTAGAACTCGCGGGATCCATCGTCCTCGGGAGCATCATCGACGTCTATGCCGGATTGGGGAAATGATGCCTCAAAATGTTCCTTGAGCCTCGAAATACGAGCTCGCATCTTCCTCAAGCTTTGATGGCTTTGCTCGTGGTTCGTGTCAATCTTGTCATCAATGATTTGGAGCTTATCGAACATCTTCAATTGAAATGCTCAGTTGTCTTCGAAAAATTGTCCCCAATCGGGACTCGGGCCCGAATTAGTACGTGGGGCAAACTTTATATCGCCATCCTCATCGTTTAGTCGAGACAAGGAGCCTCCTTGAGTCGAAGACCTCACTCGGGGTGCAGGGTCACGTGTCAAAGATAGTGAAGTCATCCCGAGTGGATGCAAGCCATTTCCGAACAGATCGAACCCGAAGTGACGGGCGAGGCCGGTAATGTACGGTGCGAAGTAGAGAAGTGGCGTTTTCCTACCTGGCGTACCCTTAGTAACATTGTATAGTCCTCTCAAAATCAACGGGTATAGCTGGACTTGACGACCGTGAATAAGACACTGTAGAACGTAGAGCTCGGACTTGGTCGCGTAGGTGGACTCGTTTTTGCATAAAATGATGTGGCCGAGGATCTTGTAGGCAACATAGAGGACTTCGTCTTGAATCTTCAAGCAAGGAAATCATTTGCAATTGCCCGTGTTTCCCCCGGTTATCATCCCCCCAAAAGAGGCTAAATCGAAGCCTTAAACGCCCACCGGGTGGTCCCCTGAGGTCGGGAAACCAAAAATGTTGCCAAAAATTTCCTCGTCCACATGAACTTCGTTACCACCTAGACTACATGTAAACGTCTCGTCGTTCCAGATTGCCAAAGTAGTGAAAAACTCGAGCATAAGCTCGCTAAATCTGGGTAGGTGCATGCGGGCGAAATACCCACAACCGAGGCCGTCGACATAACGAGAGAGTTCTGTGTGGTGCTCCGATCAATTCGAGGCCTCCTCCTATATTACGATGATGTTCAAAGTCCGATGGATTGCGAACCCCCATTGTCAAATATATTTAAAAACGTCCCCTTCATTTTTGTCGTAAATTGGGAATGACACAATGTATTTTGCCGAAATATCTTTGCGTTTTCCCGCTCGAGACATTTTCAATCAAATAGAAGTTGAATGGGAATGCAAAATCTTGAAAATAAAACTTTTTGGTTCTTTGGGGAATTTCGTTGAACACTTGGCGTCCGTGTTCAACCAACTAAGAACTTGAGTAATTCTTGCACCAAAAGCTTCCCAACACAAACAATCATCAAATATAATGGTCCCAAGAGAGTTTTAAGCGAATTACCTCATCGATTATCTTTGAAAATGATCAATTCGCCCGAGAGTTTGCTCCAAACCCACCTAGCCCGTTTCCGAGGTTTTGCTTGAATAGAGTTATGGAGGTGGAATTCTGGGAGTTTATGGTTAATTTCTGGATGTTTGAACGTTAGAGTGCAAGAGTTTGTTGAAGAAATAAAGAAATTATGGAAGAAGGCAAGAAAATTGAAGTTTGGAGTTAGAAGAGGAGGAAAAGTGAGAAGAGAAGGGATTTGGGGCGAATTTAAGCAGTTTCCTGGTCTATTCCCTCGGGTCAACCGAATATGGGTCGGGTTGGCGGGTCAAAATCCGGTTTTAAATGCTTCTGGGCTGGACACGGGGTTCGCGTCGACGCTGCGTCGACCGACGCGAGCCCAATCGACGCTATAGAGACGAATTCCTCGTCAGTTGCGTCGACACTGCGTCGACCGACGCGAGCAGTCTCGGCGTCGACGCGGGCGAAATTCCTGACATTAAATAAATTGAAAATAAAACAAAAAAAAATACTAAAATCTTGGGTTGCCTCCCGATAAGCGCAAATTTTAACGTCGTTCGGCGCTATATTGTCCGTTTAATTCCAACCCTACGGTGGTTCTCCAAACTCCACCAACTTGCGATCTTGATTCTTCTTTCCTCCGTTGTGATAGCATTTCAGTCTATGTTTATGAACTTGAAAGGATGATTTTCTGACCTCATCTTACAACATGGCTACTCCATACTCGTCCATCTCTTTTATCAAGAACGGTCCACTCCATGCAGCCTCGAAGTAAGACGGGTCAAACTTACGTTCGTGATTAAACAACACTAATTGCCCAAAATCATACTGCAAGTTTATAACTTCCTTGGTGCGAACGTCCTTCGTTCTCTTCCTATTTGGCATCCAAGTGCTGTTGATCGCCTCGCCCTTGTTCCTTGTATAGTCAAAGATTTTGTTGGGGTCGAGGGAATCGTACATCGAATGATTTGTTGGTGGATTGAACTCCACCTTTCCCTCAATTTTAGGTGCTTTGCTCTCCATATAAAATTCATCTCGAAATTCTTCAATAATATCATTTATGTCAATCCCTAGTAACTCGATCAAATCTTCTCCACTCAAATGCTTCTCGTCATCAAACTCGTCATACTCCTCACCGAAGTCATTTCTAGAAAATACCCCTCCTTCCTTGGAAATACGGCGTCGTCCTCGTTGCCCAATTTGTCCACAACCACGAATCCCTTTAGCTCGTGAATGCATGATGTAACGGTATCAACGAACAAAAAATCATCTAGCATGGCAGGGATAGGAGTATTTTGAATATCGTTTAGAGAAAACGTCACTTTTTCGCCCAAAATAATCATCGTCATCCTCCCCATATGAACATCAATCAGAGTATGGGAGGTAGACATAAACAGACGCCCCAGTAAAATGGTATTCTCCGTACTCTCAGCCGATACTTCGCCAACATCCATAACCACAAAATCAACCGGAATTACTAGCTCTCCAACTTGTACTAAAACATCCTCAACTATCCCCAAAGGTAGCCGAATTGAGCGATCGGCCAACTGTAGTCGCTTGATCGTCGGCTTTAGTGGTCCAAGATCAAATTCTTGATAAAGCGAATAAGGCATAAGATTAACTCCTGCTCCAAGATCTAACATTCCTATTGATTTTTGTCCATTAGCCAATGAAATAGTGATGCATAAACTACCAGGATCGCGTTCCTTAGTTGGTAATGGCTTCTTAAAAACTGCGCTAACTTCCTTTGGCAGTGTTACAAATTGGTTTGATCCCAAGCGTCTCTCCCTTGAAGAAAGTTCTTTGAAAAATTTTACATAGGCGGGCATTGTTTTAATTACCTCCAAAAGTGGAAAGTTGATATTGACGTTCTTCAATAATTTATATAGTTCCATGAACCTTTTGTTCTCTTTCGTTGGACGCAAACGGCTTGGAAAAGGAACAGCATCCTTGATCGGCATCGTTGATTGTTTCGGCGGTGGTGGCTTAGGAACATCGTCTTTGCCAAGGGCGTTGTTCGGAATCGTCCATTGAATGGATCCCGGAACATATCGATTAGAGGATTTATGCACTGGTTTAGAATCATCGCCCTTGCTAGGAGTTGGTGTTTTATTCTCGACCTCGACCTCAGCATCTCGGTCAACTACTCTGTTATCGATCTTCTTTCAACTGCGAAGGACATGACTGCTGACGCCTGTTATGCTTCACTTAGAATTTTTCCTTTCTCGTCTGAGAGCTTGGCTAGGTGAGTCGATAATTGTCCTATTGCTGTTTCAAGTTTCCTCTGCCCAGCCGTATTCTCAAGAATAGCCTTTTTCATGTCAGTGATTTCGTTTCGAACGTCCGCGAGTCCATCTCAGTTTTTAATAGTTTTGGCCACTTGATTCTGCTGCCAAACTAAAAGATGATTAGTCGATTGAACTGTTGTAGGCACCTGCCCTTGCGTATGGAAATCATTTTGTGGTTGTGGCAATGGTGCTTTTTCATGTGGTGGTGGGTATTGTGGATTGTGTGGCATATAATTCGGACTTCCTTGGCCCCACTTATAAAGACGATTATCACGTTGCGCGGTAAACTTCCTGGGCCCTTGATTTTAATAATTCTGGATTGCTTTAACGTCTTCATGTTGTTCAGCATTCTTTGGGCACATATTTGCTAAATGTCCAGGGGATCCACATTGGTGACACATCGCAATAACCTTCCATGAAGAGGCCTTGCTTGCCCGCTCGGCCTTCCAGGCTGCCAATTTCTCATCAAATATCTCCTCGCATTTTGCCTTGACTAATTTGCCGTCGTCTAAATCAGGATCAGGGATGGACATCTAATTAACTTTTAATTTATGAGGCCGAGAGTTGGTTTGTCTGGATTTCTCGCTTTGCTTCTCCAAAACTTGTCTTGCCTCGGGGGCTGTTAAATCTCCGAAATCTCCTCCTGCCGCTATCTCTACTTCTCTTTTCCCATGGTCCAACAATCCATTAAAGAAAAATTGGTTATTCATCTTTGGAGAGTAATTATGGTGGGGGCAAGCTTCCAAAAGCGTCTTGTAACGCTCCCACGTTTCATGAAATAGCTCTCCACCCAACTGTTGAAAGGTACCAATTCGTCTCCGAAGATGCCCCATTGTTTGTGCTGAATAGTACTGATTTAAAAACTTGTCGCTTATGATCTCCCAGTCAGTCAACGAACCAGGCTCTAGGGATATTAGCCATGACTTCGGTTTGTCCTTCATGCTATATGGGAAACAAATCATTCGCACCTCCTCTTGGTTAAGGCCATGAACCAAAAATCTTCCAACCTCATCAACGAAATAGTTCAAAAACGCCAAAGGGTCTTCATGGGCTCCTCTGTGGAAAGTTGGAAGTAAATTAAGTTGATGTGGTTTAATCTCTACTTCCCTTGCGGTTGGTCCAAGAACAATAGCGGATCTAAAAGGTACAACCTTCGGACTTGCCAAATCGCGCTATCTAGGTGCTCTATCTTCCTTGGTTCTCTAACTTGGTACTGAGCTCTTTCGTAGCGGTTGTCATATGCGTTTCTTTTATAATCATTGTCGCGCTCGTATCTCCTTTCAAAATGGTCTTGTTCGTAGCCATGGTTTTGATTTGCCGACCAATCATTCATGTGCATATGATTGTTAGCATGCTCGTTATGCTGAAAAAAGTCTTCATTCCTGAATGGCATGTTCTCGATGTTGTGTTGACGATTGAGATCGTCGTTCCTTTCTTCATCTTGCCTCATACTTGCCATCTTGGGTAGGTGATTGACTACGTTGTGTTGTTGGTTGACTCCTTCGTTTCTTCCCGATTCTTGTCTCAAAGTTCTACATTTTGCTGATAATTAGCCCAATAAGCTCGGGGCTGTGGTTGTCCTTGAATAATGATTGGTTCGCTACCATACTCGTTTAGCATTGGGCGTGGAGGTGATCTTGGTGGGGAATCACCGTTTCGAATTGATTGTGCTCCTAACATCGTGTCGGGAACGTGGTCGCAAACAAAATCAGACGTTGTTGAAGAATTGTTCTCGGGAATAAGAATGGGGCTTGGTCACAGTGGGTTTGAACGATGGATGTTGTCAATGAATGGCGCAAGGTCGCGTTGAAGTGATTGTCTACCTTGCATAAACTTAACAACAAATCAACGTACCAAGTGGCAAAAACTCAAACAAAGTGTGAAAAGTAAAAAGAAAATAATAACTCAAAAAGAAAATAAAATGAAAAGCATTCTTAATTCCTACTCATTTCCCCGGCAACGGCGCCAAATTTTTGATCCAAACTTTTGTGCACCCCTTTTAAGATATTTAATTTAAAAACACGTAAGTTTTCTCGCAAGAGTACGAGGAACATGTAGGGTGGTGATTTTGACTCAAGTCGATTCTCTCGAGGACAACGGTTCGGTCTCTAGATGTTTTTCTCAATTCACGAACTATCATAAAATACATGTACATTGGGGGTTTTTGAAGATTTTGAATTGATCATTATAAACTAAAGAAATATTAAAACTAAGCCTAATTAAACTAATTATTTTAAACTAGATTATCAACTACGAGCAATAGTTAAAATACTAATAAAATGCAATGAAGATTTAGCCCTAATTAACGAATCTAAGAACATGAATATAAGAAACTATCATGAAGCAATTGTATCATAAGAATCTAAAAATAAGAATATAAAGCATGAACTAATTCGCATAAATAAACTAGATTAATCCAATATCCAATACCCAATATCCAAGCATTAAATAATTAAACAAATTAAACTAGTTCTAGAATTAACTAAGAATTTAACTACGAAATTAACTAGGAAATTAACTACAAAATTAACTAAGAGTTTAGAAAACTTATTGTAACTACTGAAAGCGGTAAAAGTCTCCAGCTATTCCGGAGTTGAGGCGAAGATCTCAAATTGAAGTGAATCTTGAATCGTATGGACTTGAATCTTCAATCTCGATCTCCAACTTCGTAACGGAGTGTGAAAATGCGTTGTTTCTGTGCTGGCTAACCTTAGGAAGTCATCTCTGCTCTTAGGTAGTCGTCTCTCCCTCAAAAAACCGAAATATGAAGGGTATTTATAGATATAGCATGTCTTGGCGCACAAGAAATCCTAAAAATGCATTTCTGGGCAGCCACGTCGACGTCGCATCGACCGACGCCTGATGGAGCTCGGCGTCGACGCTGCCTGTGTGCTTGCATCGACTGGGCAGGGTCATGGATCGACGCAACAGCAAGTTGCATCGACTTGGCGTCGACAGACGCACTCTTGGATTGACGCTTTAGAGAGTTGCGTCGGCTTGGCATCGACAGAGTGTCGACCATTACGAGCAGGATCCGCATCGACGTAGCGTCGATGCTTGCGTCGACCAACGCGACTGAGAGTACATCTCATTTTTCTTGATCTTTTTGCTACTCGTTCACCGGAAAGCTCGTTCTCCACTTTTGAACATCGAACTTCATCTATTTACGTGCTGAACTCTTCTCGTTACTTAGCTGTAAGGTAAAAAACTATGAATAATCACCTATTCTCATCAATTATGATCAAAATACGGTAAAATAAGCTGGAAATATAAAAATACGGAATTAAGCTTAAATCACCTAATTTATACCAAAATAAATAGAAAAAAGAACTAAAATACTAATAAAAATAAGCACAAATCTATGCTAATCAACTACCCCACGCTTAATTGGTCTGTTCATCCTCAAACAAATGATAAACTCGAAGTATAACAAATATGAAAATCAGTCCAAGCAATGAGTCGTGCTATGCTACATAAATAATTTTGAAAATATAGGTACAAATCACGCAACGTCAAACACTTCACCTTTACTACATTGTCGCTTCAAAATCAAAATCATGAATCCTCTCAAAAGGGAAATAAATATGTGCGTGTACGCTCAAAAGCATTCAAGATTGCTGTATGGGACGTTTTTAAAATCAAATCATACAAATACATGCACAATAAACAAGCACGGAAAATTAATCTCTTTTCAATCACAAATTAAGTGTGGTATCAAAACTAAGAATCGGAAATGGTCTTTTCGGGTTGTAGAGTAAGGCTCTTTGGACGGGTGTGGAATGTATAAGTCGTGTGGCTAAATCACGATCTAACGTGATCAATAACTCACCTAACCTATTCAAATCACTAAGCAATGTGTTTCACCTTGCTCAAAAATATAAACCTCACTTAACTCTCTTAACGTAGCCTTTATACATAGGCTATTTCTCAACTCGTAACCCGAAAACCGACTTGAAGCTCAAACCACTTAATATAGAAGCTTATAATATGCTTCTCAAACACAACTCTTGCCTTTCAAACATTAGCTTTCATAAAATAAACAACAATAAACAAGCCTTTATTAGCGCGTAGGCAATGACTAACATAACTCAACTTAGACTCACCATCCTTCTTTTTCTTTTTTTATGGCTATAGACATGGATTATTTGGCTATGAGGGTCTCATTCAGAATTTATAGTGGCTAAAATATATGGATATGGCCGGAATAGGGTTTTTATTTGTGCCTTAACGTCATTTTCAAAGTCAACTACACACAGGTTTCAAAGAGATATCAAATCAAAACTCATTCAGGTACATGCAATGATGATAATTACTAAGGCTACTCATAGGCCTTTTTTGCATGAAAAAGTTTGAATTGATGCTGGTTTTATGGTTTTGCGAAATCAATTGCGTCCAAGTACCATTTTACAATATATAGAAATAATTTGGAAAAATTTATGCACTTATGCACGCTCAAAGATAAGAACATCAAATCATAAGTAGTCAACTTTGATAGGCAAGTCATACAAGCACAATTAAGCTAAAAAATAGTAATTAATCACGTTTAAGAATTTAATTATTACATGCCAAATATAAATTACACAAATAAGAAATAAAAATCACACTCGACCACCCCCCTCTCTAAAAATCCCGGCAATCTCCTGATTGGATATTAGATAAGCTCCAAATCATTGACGACAAGATTGACACGAACCACGAGCAAAACCGTCAAAGCTTGAGGAAGATGCGAGCTCTTATTTCGAGGCTCAAGGAGCATTTTGAGGCATCGTCTCCACAATCCGGCATAGACGTCGATGATGCTCCCGAGGACGATGGATCCCGCGAGTTCTAAAATCTTTATATCTTTATTTTATGCTTTTCATTAAATTAAAAAAAAATAAAAAAAAATCCAAAAATATTGTTATTTCTTTGTTTTTGTTTGTTCCATTTTCTTTAGGACTTCTCATATCACGTATGATGTGGCACCGGCCAATTGCACAAATCAACGAGTAGCGGCTCGACCTTCTCAGGGATGTTTTCCTTACCTTCTTCTTTTTGATTTTTGATGTATTTGTGG
>BMAC01000197.1:907833-944607 GCA_014905375.1 Phtheirospermum japonicum
TTTTATTTTATGTCCCCTTATTATAATTTTTATGGGGTATCTTTTGTTTTTTTTTTTCTTTTTTTCTTTTTTTTTCGGATGGTGGTCCTTAATTACAAAAATTTCATAAATCCCTGGTAAATTTCCAAAGCACTAACAACCAATAAAAATAATGAACTCCTACCCCACGCTTTTAATGGGTTGTAGGGGTCGAATCAATAAACAATCATGGCTATAGACATGGATTATTTGGCTATGAGGGTCTCATTCAGAATTTATAGTGGCTAAAATATATGGATATGGCCGGAATAGGGTTTTTATTTGTGCCTTAACGTCATTTTCAAAGTCAACTACACACAGGTTTCAAAGAGATATCAAATCAAAACTCATTCAGGTACATGCAATGATGATAATTACTAAGGCTACTCATAGGCTTTTTTGCATGAAAAAGTTTGAATTGATGCTGGTTTTAATGGTTTTGCGAAATCAATTGCGTCCAAGTACCATTTTACCACAAATACATCAAAAATCAAAAAGAAGAAGGTAAGGAAAACATCCCTGAGAAGGTCGAGCCGCTACTCGTTGATTTGTGCAATTGGCCGGTGCCACATCATACGTGATATGAGAAGTCCTAAAGAAAATGGAACAAACAAAAACAAAGAAAATAACAATATTTTTGGATTTTTTTTTATTTTTTTTTAATTTAATGAAAAGCATAAAATAAAGATATAAAGATTTTAGAACTCGCGGGATCCATCGTCCTCGGGAGCATCATCGACGTCTATGCCGGATTGTGGAGACGATGCCTCAAAATGCTCCTTGAGCCTCGAAATAAGAGCTCGCATCTTCCTCAAGCTTTGACGGTTTTGCTCGTGGTTCGTGTCAATCTTGTCGTCAATGATTTGGAGCTTATCTAATATCTTCAATTGAAATGCTCAGTTCTCTTCGAAAAATTGGCCCTAATCGGGACTCGGGCCCGAATTAGTACGTGGGGTAGGCTCTATATCGCCATCCTCATCTTTTAGTCGAGACGAGGAGCCTCCTTGAGTCGAAGACCTCACTCGGGGTGCAGGGTCACGTGTCAAAGATAGTGAAGTCGTCCTGAGTGGATGCAAGCCATTTCCGATCGGATCGAACCCGAAGTGACAGGTGAGGCTGGTAATGTACGGTGCTAAGGAGAGAAGTGGCGTTTTGCTACCCGGGGTATCCTTAGTAACATTGTATAGTCCTCTCAAAATCAACGGGTATAGCTGGACTTGATGACCGTCAATAAGACCTTGTAGAACGTAGAACTTGGACTTGGTCGCGTAACTGGCCTCATTTTTGCATAAAATGATGTGGCCAAGGATCTTGTAGGCAACATAGAGGGCTTCGTCTTGAATCTTCGAGCAAGGAAATCACTTGCAATCGCCCGTGTTTCCCCCGGTTATCATCCCCCCAAAAGAGGCTAAATCGAAGCCGTGAACGCCCACCGGGTGGTCCCCTTCGGTTGGAAAACCATAAATGTTGCCAAAAATTTCCTCGTACACATGAACGTCGTAACCACCTAGCCTACATGTGAACATCTTGTCGTTCCAGATTGCCAAAGTTGTGAAAAACTCGAGCATAAGCTCGCTAAATCCGGGTAGGTGCATGCGGGCGAAATACCCACAACCGAGGCCGTCGACATAACGGGAGAGTTCGGTATGGTGCTCCGATCCATTCGAGGCCTCCTCCTCTATTACGTCGATGTTCAAAGTCCGATGGGTTGCGAACCCCCATTGTCGAATATTTTTAAAAACATCCCCTTCCTTTTTGTCGTAAATTGGGAATGACACTCTGTATTTTGCCAAAATTACCTTGCGTTTTTACTCTCGAGACATTTTCAATCAAATAGAAGTTGAACGGGAATGAAAAATCTTGAAAATAAAACTTTTCGGTTCTTTGGGGAATTTTGTCGAACACTTGGCGTGCGTGTTCAACCAACTCAGAACTTGAGTAATTCTTGCACCAAAAGCTTCCCAATACACACAATCATCAAATATAATGGTCCCAAGAGAGTTTTAAACGAAGTACCTCGTCGATTATCTTTGAAAATGATCAATTCGCCCGAGAGTTTGCTCCAAACCCACCTAGCCCGTTTCCGAGGTTTTGCTTGAATAGAGTTGTGGAGGTGGAATTCTGGGAGTTTATGGTTAATTTCTGGATGTTTGAACGTTAGAGTGCAAGAGTTTGTTGAAGAAATAATGAAATTATGGAAGAAGGCAAGAAAATTGAAGTTTGGAGTTAGAAGAGGAGGAAAAGTGAGAAGAGAAGGGATTTGGGACGAATTTAAGCTGTTTCCTGGTCTATTCCCGCGGGTCAACCGAATATGGGTCGGGTTGGCGGGTCAAATCCGGTTTTAAATGCTTCTGGGCTGGACACGGGGTTCGCGTCGATGCTGCGTCAACCGACACGAGCCCAATCGACGCTACAGAGAAGAATTCCTCGTCAGTTGCATCGGCGCTGCGTCGACCGACGCGAGCAGTCTTGGCGTCGACGCGAGCGGAATTTCTTGGTCGATTTTTCTTCGCTTGATTTATCAGTTCCCCTTGTTCGAGTTCTTCCATCTGTTCTAAAAAGATAAAAACCAAAATAAAACATTAAATAAACTGAAAATAAAACAAAAGGACACAAAAAGCTCGGGTTGCCTCCCGAGAAGCGCAAGTTTTAACGTCGCTTGCTCGACGCTATATTGTTTGTTTAATTCCAACTATACGGTGGGTCTCCAAACTCCACCAACTTGTGATCTTGATTCTTCTTTCCTCCGTCGTGATAAGGTTTCAGTCTATGTTTGTGAACTTGAAAGGATGATTTTCCAACCTCATCTTACAACGTGTCTACTCTATACTCGTCCAACTCTTTTATCAATAACGGTCCACTCCATGCGGCTTCGAAGTCAGCCGGGTCAAACTTACGTTCGTGATTAAACAACACTAATTGCCCAATTTCATACTGCAAGTTTTTAACTTCCTTGGTGTGAACCACCTTCGTTCTTTTCCTATTTGGCATCCTAGTGTTGTTGAACGTCATGCCCTTTTTCCTTGTATAGTCGTAAACTTTGTTGGGTTCGAGGGAATCTTACATCGAATGATTTGTTGGTGGCTTCAACTCCATCTTTCCCTCGAATTTAGGTGCTTTGCTCTCCATATAAAATTTATCTCGAAATTCTTCAATAATATCATTTATGTCAATCCCTAGTAACTCGATCAAATCTTCTCCACTCAAATGCTTCTTGTCATCAAACTCATCGTACTCCTCACCAAAGACAACTTCTAGAATATCCCCCTCCTTCCTTGGAAATCCGACGTCATCCTCGTTGCCCAATTCGTCCACAACCACGACTCCCTTTTGCTGTTGAATGCATGATGTAATCAACAAATGAACAATCATCTAGCATTGCAGGGGTAGGCGTATTTTGAATATCCTTTAGAGAAAACGTCACTTTTTTGCCCAAAACAGTCATCGTCATCCTCCCCTTGTGAACATCAATCAGAGTATGGAAGGTAGACATAAACGGACGTCCCAGTAAAATGGTATGCTTCATACTCTCAGACGATACTTCGCCAACGTCCATAATCATAAAATCAACCGAAATTACTACCTCTCCAACTTATACTAAAACATCCTCAACTATCCCCAAAGGTAGCCGAATTGAGTGATCGACCAACTGTAGTCGCATGGTCGTCGGCTTCAGTGGTCCAAGATCAAATTCTTGATAAAGCGAATAAGTCATGAGATTAACTCCTCTTCCAAGATCTAACATTCCTATTACTTTTTTTCCATTAGCCAATGAAATAGTGATGCAGAAACTACCAGGATTGCATTCCTTAGGTTGTAATGGCTTCTCAAAAACCGCGCTAACTTCCTTTGGCAGTGTTACAAATTGGTTTGACGCCAAGCGTCTCTCCCTTGAAGCAAGTTCTTTGAAAATTTTTACATAGGCGGGCATTGTTTTGATTACCTCCAAAAGTGGCAAGTTGATATTGACGTTCTTAAATAAGTGCAATGAACCTTTTATTCTCTTTCGCTGGACACAAATGGCTTGGAAAAGGAACAACATCCTTGATCGGCGTCGTTGATTATTTCGGCGGTGGTGGTTTAGGAACATCGTCTTTGCCAAGGGCGTTGTTTGGAATTGGCCCTTTGAATGGATCCCGGAACATATCGATTAGAGGATTTATGCAGCTGATCTACTAGTTTAGAATCATCGCCCTTGCTAGGATTTGGTGTTTTATTCTCGACCTCGACCTCATCATCTCGATAAACTACTCCGTTATCGATCTTCTTTCCACTGCGAAGGACATGAACTGCTGACGTCTGTTCTGCTTGACTTGGAAGTTTTCCTTTCTCGTCTGAGAGCTTAGCTAGGTGAGTCGATAATTGTCCTATTGCTGTTTCAAGTTTCCTCTGCCCAGCCGTATTCTCAAGAATAGCCTTTTTCATGTTAGTAATTTCATTTCGAACATCCGCGAGTCCATCTCGGTTTTTAATAGTTTTGGCCACTTGATTCTGCTGCCAAACAAAAAGCTGATCAGTCGATTGAACTATTTTAGGCACCTGCCCTTGCGTATGGAAATTATTTTGTGGTGGTGGCAATGGTGCTTGTGCATGTGGTGGTGGGTATTGTGGATCGGGTTACATATAATTCGGACTTTCTGGTCCCCACTTAAAAAGAGGATTATCACATTGCACGGTAAAATTCCTGGGCCCTTGATTTGAATAATTCTGGATTGCGTTAACGTCTTCATGTTGTTCACCATTGTTTGGGCACATGTCTGCTAAATGTTTGGGGGATCCACATTGGTGACACGTCGTAGCAACCTTCCTTGAAGAGGCCTTGCTTGCCCGCTCGGCTTTCCAAGCTGCCAATTTCTCATCAAATATCTCCTCGCATTTTGCCTTGACTAATTTTCTGTCGTCTAAATCAGGATCGGGGATGGACATCTCATTAACTTTTAATTTATGAGGCCGAGAGTTGGTTTGTCATGATTTCTTGCTTTGCTTCTACAAAACTCGTCTTGCCTCGGGGGCTGTTAAATCTCCGAAATCTCCTCCTGCCACTATCTCTACTTCTCTTTTCCCATGGTCCAACAATCCATCGAAGAAAAATTAGTTAGTCATCTCCGGAGAGTAATTATGGTGGGGGCAAGCTTGCAAAAGCGTCTTGTAATGCTCCCACGTTTCATGAAATAGCTCTCCATCCAACTATTCAAAGGTACCAATTTCTTTCCGGAGATGCCCTGCTGTTTGTGCTGAATAGTACTGATTTAAAAACTTCTAGCTTATCATCTCCCAGTCAGTCAACGAACCAGGCTCTAGGGATAGTAGCCAAGACTTCGCTTTGCCCTTCATGCTATATGGGAAACAAATCATTCGCACCTCCTCTTGGTTAAGGCCATGAACCACAAATCATCAAACTTCATCAACGAAATAGTTCAAAAATGCCAAAGGGTCTTCATGGGCTCCTCCGTGAAAAGTTGGAAGTAAATTAATTTAATGTGGTTTAATCTCTACTTCCCTTGCGGTTTGTCCAAGAACAATAGAGGACCTAAAAGGTACAACCTTCGGACGCGCCAAATCATGCTGTTTAGGTGCTCTATCTCCCATTGGTTCTCTAACTTGGTACTGAGCTCTTTCGTAGCTGTTGTCATATGCGTTTCTTTCATAATCATTGTCGCGCTCGTATCTCCTTTCAAAATGGTCTTGTTCGTATCCATGGTTTTGATTTGCCAACCAATCATTCATGTGCCTATGATTGTTAGCATGCTCGTTATGCTGAAAAAAATCTTCATTCTTGAATGGCGTGTTCTTGATGTTGTGTTGACGATTGAGATCGTCGTTCCTTTCTTCTTTTTGCCTCATACTTACCATCTTGGGTAGGTGATTGACTACGTTGTGCTGTTGGTTGACTCATTCGTTTCTTCCCGCGTCTTGTCTCAAATTCTCTACATTTTGCTGATAATTAGCCCAATAAGCTTGGGGCTGTGGTTGTCCTTGAATAATGATTGGTTCACTACCATACTCGTTTCGCATTGGGCGTGGAGGTGATCTTGGTGGGGAATCACCATTTCGAATCGATTGTTCTCCTAACAACGTGTTGGGAATGTGGTCGCAAACAAAATCAGTCGCTGTTGAAGAGTTGTTCTCGGGAATAAGAAGGGGCCTTGGTCTTAGTGGGTTTGAAAGATGGATGTTGTCAATGAATGGCGCAAGGTCGCGTTGAACTGATCGTCTACCTTGCTGATTAGCGTAGATCTGTTCTTGTTTTTATTAGCTTTTTAGTTCGTTTTTATATTTGGTTTTGGTATAAGTTGGATGATTTAAGATTAATTTCATATTTTTACATTCCCAGCTTATTTTACCGTATTTTGATCATAATTGATGAGAATAGGTGATTATTCGTTGTTTTTCACCTTACAGCTAAGTAATCGGAAGAGTCCAGCGTGTAAATAGACGAAGTTTGATGTTCAAGAGTGGAGAACGAGCTTTCCAGTGAACGAGTAGCAGAAAGATCAAAAAATGAGATATACTCTCAGTAGCGTCGACACTACATTGACGCGGACCCTTACACGCGATGGTCGACGCTCAGTCAACGCAAGGCCGACAAAACTCTCTGAAGCATCGATCCAAGGGTGCGGTAGTCGATCACAATCCAAGATCGCGTCAGTCGACCCCACCGCCCAGTCGACACGAGTAACCAGGCAGCGTCGATGCCGAGAGCCAGCCTGCGTCGACGTGACGGCCAAAATGCATTTTTAGGGTTTCTTGTGCGCCAAGACATGCTATATCTTTATATACCCTTCATATTTCGGATTTTAAAAACGAAACACGACTACCTAGGGTATTTGGGCTAAGAATAAACATATTTCCACATCTTATAACGAGATTTGAAGACGGAGATCAAGGATCTAAGAACAATGAGTCCGAAGCTTCGATTTCACGTTCGGGATTCAATCTTCGCCTAAGATCAACGTTCAACTCCGGAATAGCTGGAGATTTTCATTGCTTTTACTAGTTCCAATAAGTATTCTAAACTCTCAGTTAATTTTGTAGTTAATTTCCTAGTTAATTGCTTAGTTAAATTCTTAGTTAATTCTAGAACTATTTTAATTAGTTTAATCGTTTCATGCTTGGATATGGGATTTATTTAGTTTATTTATGCGAGTTGATTTATGCTTAATTATTCGTTTTTAGATCCGTATGATACAATTGCTTCATGGTAGTTTCTTATATTCATGTTCTTAGATTCGTTAATTAGATTTAAATCTTCATCGCGTTTTATTGGTAGTTTAATTATTGCTCGTAGTTGATAATTTGGCTTACGATAATCAGTTCAATTAGTTTTAATTTCATTATTGCTTTAGTTTATAATGATCAATTCAAAATCTTTTGAAACCCCAAATGTACATGTATTTTATTCTAGTTCGTAAATTGAGAAAAAACATCTAAAGACCGAACAATTGCTTCCTCGAGAGATTCAACTTGAGTCAAACTCACCACCCTACAAGTTCCTCGTACTCTTGCGAGTAAACTTACGTGTTTTTAATTAAATATCTTAAAAGGGGTACACAAAAGTTTGGATCAAAGTTTTGGCACCATTTCCGGGGACAACGAGTAGGAATTTAGGATTTTTTTTATTTTATTTTCTATTTAATAATTATTTGTATAATTGCACTGGTTTTGGATTTTTCCATTTGGTACGTTGATTGGTTGTCAAGTTTATGCAAGGTAGACGATCACTTCAACGCGATCTTGCACCATTATTTGACGACATCCATCGTGCGAATCATGCAAGACCAAGACCCGGACTAGTTTCTGAGAGCAATTCTTCTTTAGACATGAATTTTGTGTGCGACGAAACTCCCGAATCCATGGCGAGACGACCTAATCATGGAGGCGGCCACGATGAGTTGTTCGATGCATTAAACAATGAGTTACCTTTATAACTTCCACGAACACGTCAGGGAGAGTATGGAAGCGAGCCGCGATACCTTGTAGGTCACAATCAACCACCAAACAATCGGTCCTCGCTACAACTAAGACAAGGAAATAGAGGAAGGAATGCTCAACATGACGAGGAAGTATATGAAGATTATCTTGATAGACCAATCCCTAGACGAGAGTTTGTAGATGAATGGTTCGATGACCAAGATTACGAAGGATATTATGAGGCTGCCAATCATAGAGAGAGAGCACCGAGACACCCCCGAGCACCTCGACAATGAGATTTGGCATGCCCAAAGGTTGTGCCTTATGGGTCTGCTATTGTTCTTGGACCGACTGCAAGGGAAGTAGAGATTAAACTACTTTATCGATGAAGTAGGCAGATTTGTGGGTCATGGCCTTAACCGGGAGGAGATACAAATGATTTGCTTCCCCTATAGCATGAAGGACAAGGCGAAGACATGGTTACTATTCTTAGAATCAAGATCATTAACTGACTGGGAGATGATAAGCGAGAAGTTCTTAAATTAATACTATTCAGCAAAAACAACGGGGCAACTTCGGAGGCAGATTGCTATTTTCGAACAATTCGAGGGAGAATTATTTCATGAAATATGGGAGTGTTACAAAACACTTTTACAAGAGTTCTCCCATCATAGCTACTCCCCCGAGATATATAATCAGTTTTTCTTCGATGGTTTGTCGCCCATGGGGAAAAGTCAAATAGAGATAGCGGCAGGAGGAGATTTTGGAGATTTAACGGCCCGCGAGGCACAACGAGTATTGGAGAAACAAAGCGAAAAATATAGACAAACCAACTCTTGGCCTCGTAAATTAAAAGTTAATGAGATGTCCATCCCTGATCCTGATTTAGATGATGGTAAATTAGTCAAAGCAAAGTGCGAGGAGATATTTGATGAGACATTGGTAGCTTGGAAGGCCGAGCGAGCAAGCAAGTCCTCTTCAAGGAAGATTGCTGCGACGTGTCAACAATGCGGATCCCCCGAACATTTAGCCGATATGTGCCCGTTCAAAAACGAACAATGAGGGGACGTCAACGCCATCCAGTATTATTCGAACCAACAACATTCAGGGCAAAGACTACCACATATGCAAGCACCACCGCCCCCGAATAGTTTCCATGTGCAAGGGCAAATGCCTACTACAATTCAGTCAACTGATCAACTTTTAGTCTGGCAGCAAAACCAAGTCGCCGAAACTATTTGGAACTAAGACGGCCTCACACATGTTCAGGAGTAAATGAAGGGAGTTCAAGGTGAAATGAAAGAAGTTCGAAGATTAAGAAGATTGGAGATGATGGTAGAACAATTGGCATTAGACATGGCGTCATTGAAGAAGGAGAAAAATACCTTTCCAGGCCAAACAGAAAATGCCTCGGCTATTCATGTGCTGAGAAGCGGAAGAGTAGTGGATAACGAAATCGAGCGAGAAAAGGAGGAAGACAAAAAAAGAGTCCGAGACCCAACCTCAAGTAGATGCAACCACGTCGGCCGATCTAATAAATAAACCTTCGAATCTAAATATTTCGGGGCCGTTGAAGATAAAGAATTCGACAGCAACTGAAGACCCCATCGATTCCTTAAATGCACCACCGCCGAAGTTGACCATTTATGATCATGTTCCCTTTCCAAGTCGCCTACGTCCGGCCAAGGAGAATAAAAAATTCATGGATCTATACAACTTATTGAAAAATGTTAATATTAACCTCCTCCTGATAGAGGTAATAAAGGTTATGCCAGCGTTTTTGAAGTTTTTCAAGGAGCTAGCATAAAGGGAAAGGCGTTTGGCTACAAATCAACATGTGGCTTTGATAAGAGAAGTTGGTGATATATTTAAAAAACCATTTCCACCCAAAGAGAAGGATCCCGGGAGTTTTTGCATAACTATTTCTCTCGGGAATGGACAAACAGCAAGGGGGATGCTCGACCTTGGAGCTAGCATAAATTTGATGCCCTACTCAATTTACAAGGAGTTTGACCTAGGACCATTGAAACCGACCACGATGAGATTACAATTGGCGGATAGAACGATAAGGCTACCTTTGGGGATTGTGGAGAATGTCTTAGTACAAGTAGACAAGCTAGTGGTGCCGGTGGATTTTGTCATTATGGACGTTGGTGATGTACAAAGTGAGAATCGAGAGCACACCATTTTGTTAGGACGTCCATTTATATCTATAACGCGCACGATGATCGACTTAAACAAAGGGAGGACGACGTTTTCTCTTCAAGATATTCACAAGACTTCTGCACCATTTATAAAGGACGAATGTTCTACTGTTGATTTAGTAGATTCTTGCGTGAATGAACTCCTGAGCATCGGCACGATTGAAGAGTTTGATAATGTAGAGGCATTTGATGATGGATTGCCCATAAAGTTTAACGTGCCTAAAAATGAGCCAAAAGTGGAGTTGAGACCACAACGAGATCTTTCGAAGTTTGTGCCAAGAGAAGAGACGAAGCACCGCATAATCATTCAAGAAGTGTTTCCCTCGACCCCTACATGAATTTTAAATGTACAAGCAACAAGGGAAAGGCATATAGCAAGGATTAGACGACGAAGAAGAAGAAGAAGAAGTCGAACAATGTTTTTGGTAAGGAGTTAGATGATTTGAGGTTTAAGGTTGGTCAACTAGTGTTATATAATTCCGATCGTAAGTTCGATCCAACTAATTTTAAAGTTGCATGGAGTGGACCGTTTTTAATAAAGGAGTTTGATGAGTATGGAGTAGCCACACTTTACGATGAGAGTAAAAAGACGAGATTCCAAGTCCACAAGCATCAACTTCAACCTTATTACGAGAAATATATGAAGAGTCGAGATAGAAGCAAGAAGGAGTTCGTGGACCCACCACGAGCTAAGGTTTGATCAAGCAAATTGCATCAATCATATGACGTTAAATGTTGCGCTTCTTTGGAGGCAACCTAAGCGTTTGTTAGTTTTCATTTTCTTTAATTTTTTTTGATTTTTATTTATTTTATTTTTGTCTTTTTATATTGTGTCAATTGCCATGGTACGTTTATATGTGTGTTGATGTGCAGAAAAATATGATAAATCGCTTATTCTGGACAACTAACGGTTATATAGCGGTAGCTCACTGCCGCAAGGCCTTACCGCTAGTTCCACTCAAGGCATTAACAATGACAATCAACCACTGAACCTACCGCTAGCCGCAACAATCAGGGATAACGATGAGCTTACCGCTAGTAGCGTCTGCCGTCTAATTTTCATCGATCGAGGTCGCAATCTGACCTAAGTTAGCCGTATTCCGACAACCTCTTGATGAGCTTCAACCCAGCCATTTACGACATTGAGCCGCAATCCGGCCATTTCAAATCTCAAAGGACGTGCCATCGGGCACTTGTGCGTAGTAATTGATTGCAATCGTGGCTTGTTTTGTTTTGTTTTGTTTTGTTTTGTTTATTTTTATAGGTTTGTTCAAGATAATTTAATCACGTGGTCTAAGACGAAGGATAATTGCACAAGCATTTTTTGGAGAGACTCGACTATCGCATTTTTCAGGGATGTTTTCTCATCTTCCTTGATCTTATTTTCTTTTATATTTTTGACAATCAGGATATTGCCGAGTTTTTAAGGAGGGGGGTGGTTGAGTATGGTTTATATTTAAAGTGCAATTTGATGTATTTGTTATGAAATGCATATTTTTAACGTGATTGATCGCTATTTCTGCGCTAAATTGTGTTTGTATGGCTTGCCTGTCGAAGTTAGCTATGTATGATTTGATGTTTTTATCTTTTGAGCGTGTATAAGTGCATAGAGTTTTCAAAGTTATTTCTATATATTATAAAATGGTACTTGGACGCAATTGATTTCGCAAAACCTTAAAAGCAGCGTCAATTCAAAACTTTTTCATGCAAAAAGCCTGTGAATAGCCTGAGTGTTTATCATCTTTGCATGTGCTTGAATAAGTTTTTGATTTGATATCTCTTTGAAATTGTTGTGTGTTGTTGACTTTGAAAATGACGTTTAGGCACAGAAAAAACCCTACTCCGGCCATATCCATAAATTTAGCCACTATAAATTCCGAATGAGCCAATCATAGCCAAATAATCCATGCCTATAGCCTTGAGTGATTTTTTTTGAGACCCCTACTAACCCATTAAAAGCGTGGGGTAGGAGTTCATTATTTTTATTGGTTATTTAGTGTTTTGGAATTCTTATCAGGGATTTATGAAATTATTGTAATAAAGGATCACCATCCTAAAAAAAAAGAGAGAATAAGAAGGATGGTGAATCGTGTTGAGTCATTGCCTACGCGCTTATAAAGGCTTGTTTATTATTGTTTACTTTCTTATGAAGCCTAATTTTTAAAAGGCAAAGAGTTGTGTTTGTATAAGAAGCGTATTATAAGTTTCAATTGTGTTTAATTGGTTGAGCAACAAGTCGGTTTTAGAGTATTGAGTTGAGAAATATCCTAAGTTTAAAGGCTACGTTATGAGTATTAGTGAGTTTTTTTTTTTATTTTGAATGAGGTGAAGCACATTACTTCGTGATTAGATTAGTTTGGTGATTTATTGATCATGTTAGATCGTGAGTTAGCCACACGACTTATATATTCCATACCCGTCCAAAGAGCCTTACACTACAACCCAAAAAAGACCTTTTTCGATTCTTTGTTTTGACAACACACTTACTTTGCGATTGAAAAGATATTGATTTTCCGTGCTTGTTTATTGTGCATGCATTATCATGATTTGAGCGTATACACATCCCATGCAGCAATGCTTGAGTGCCTTTGACTGTACACCCACATATATATTCCCTTGTGAGAGGATGCATGAATTGTTATGAAGCGACGATGTAATAAAGGTGGAATGTTTGACGTTGCGTGATTTGTACTTATATTTTCAAAATTATGTATGTAGCATAGCACGACTCATTGCTTGGTCTGATTTTCATTCTTGTTAGTCTTTGAATCTATCGTTTGTTAGAGGACGAATGAACCAATTAAGCGTGGGGTAGTTGATTAGCGTAGATTTATCCTTGTTTTTATTAGCTTTTTAGTTCGTTTTTCTATTTTTTTTTGGTATAAGTTGGATGATTTAAGCTTAATTCTGTATTTTTACATTCCCAACTTATTTTACCGTATTTTGATCATAATTGATGAGAATAGGTGATTATCCATTGTTTTTCACCTTACAGCTAAGTAACTTGAAGAGTTCAGCGCGTAAATAGACGAACTTTGATGTTCAAGAGTGGAGAACGAGCTTTCCGATGAACGAATAGCAGAAAGATCGAAAAATGAGATAGACTCTCAGTAGCGTCAATCGACGCGGACCCCTGCACGCGACGGTTGATTCTCAGTCGATGCAAGGTCGATACAACTGTCTAAAGCCTTGATCCAAGGGTGCGTCAGTTGACGCCAAGTCGACGCAACTCTCTGAAGCGTCGATCCAAGATCGCGTCAGTCGATCCCACCGCCCAGTCGACGCGATTAACAAGGCAGCATCGACGCTGAAAGCCAGCCTGCGTCGATCGATGCTGTGTCGACGTGATGTCCAGAAATATATTTTTAGGGTTTCTTGTACGCCAAGACATGCTATATCTTTTTATACCCTTCATATTTCAGATTTTAAAAAAGACACACGACTACCTAGGGTATTTGGCTGAGAATAAACATATTTCCACATCTTATAACGAGATTTGAAGACGGAGATCAAGGATCGAAGAACAACGAGTCCGAAGCTTCGATTTCACGTTCGAGATTCAATCTTCGCCCATGATCAACGTTCAACTCCGGAATAGCTGGAGATTTTCATTTCTTTTACTAGTTCCAATAAGTATTCTAAACTCTTAGTTAATTTCCTAGTTAATTGCTTAGTTAAATTCTTAGTTAATTCTAGAACTAGTTTAATTAGTTTAATCGTTTCATGCTTGGATATGTGATTTATTTAGTTTATTTATGTGAGTTGATTTATGCTTAATTATTTGTTTTTAGATTCGTATGATACAATTTCTTCATGGTAGTTTCTTATATTCATGTTCTAAGATTCGTTAATTAGATTTAAATCTTCGTCGCGTTTTATTTGTAGTTTAATTATTGCTCGTAGTTGATAATTTGGCTTACGATAATCAGTTCAATTACTTTTAATTTCACTATTGATTTAGTTTATAATGATCAATTCAAAATCTTTTAAAACCCCAAATGTACATGTATTTTATTCTAGTTCGTAAATTGAGAAAAAAACATCTAAAGACCGAACAGTTTCTTCCTCGAGAGATTCAACTTGAGTCAAACTCACCACCGTACAAGTTCCTTGTACTCTTGCGAGCAAACTTACGTGTTTTTAATTAAATATCTTAAAAGGGGTACACAAAAGTTTGGATCACTTGCATAAACTTAACAACAAATCAACGTACCAAGTGGCAAAAACCCAAACCAAATGCGAACTATCAAGTCGATTCTCTCGAGGACAACTGTTCGGTCTCTAGATGTTTTTCTAAATTCACGAACTATCATAAAATACATTTTCATTGGTTTTTTTTTTGAAGATTTTGAATTGATCATTATAAACTAAAGCAATATTAAAACTAAGCCTAATTAAACTAATTATTTGAAACTAGATTATCAACTACGAGCAATAATTAAACTACTAATAAATGCAATAAAGATTTAACCCTAATTAACGAATCTAAGAACATGAATATAAGATACTATCATGAAGCAATTGTATCATAAGAATCTAAAAACAGGAATATAAAGCATGAACTAAATCGCATAAATAAACTAGATTAATCCAATATCCAATATCTAAGCATTACATAATTAAACAAATTAAACTAGTTCTAGAATTAACTACGAAATTATCTAGGAAATTAACTACGAAATTCACTAAGAGTTTAGAAAACTTATTGTAACTACTGAAAGCGGTAAAAGTCTCCAGCTATTCCGAAGTTGAGGCGAAGATCTCGAATTGAAGTGAATCTTGAATCGTACGGACTTGAATCTTCAATCTCGATCTCCAACTTCGTAACGCAGTGTGAAAATGCGTTGTTTCTGTGCTGGCTAACCCTAGGAAGTCATCTCTACTCTTAGGTAGTCGCATCTCCCTCAAAAAACTGAAATATGAAGGGTATTTATAGATATAGCATGTCTTGGCGCACAAGAAACCTTAAAAATGCATTTTTGGACAGCCACGTCGACGTCGCATCGAACGACGCGTGCTAGAGCTCGGCGTCGACGCTGCCTGTGTGCTTGCATCGACTAGGCAGGGTCATGGATCGATGCAACAGCAAGTTGCGTCGACTTATCGTCGACAGATGCACTCTTGGATCGACGCTTTAGAGATTTGCGTTGGCTTGGCGTCGATAGAGTGTCGACCGTCACGTGAAGGATCCGCATCAACGTAGCGTCGACACTTGCGTCAACCAACACGACTGAGAGTACGTCTCATTTTTCTCGATCTTTTTTCTACTCGTTCACCGAAAAGCTCGTTCTCCACTTTTGAATATCGAACTTCATCTATTTACGGGCTGAACTCTTCCGGTTACTTAGCTGTAAGATGAAAAACAATGAATAATCACCTATTCTCATCAATTATTATAAAAATACGATAAAATAAGCTGGAAATATAAAAATACAGATTTAAGCTTAAATCACCCAACTTATACCAAAAAAAAAAAATAGAAAAAAGAACTAAAATACTAATAAAAATAAGGACAAATCTATGCTAATCACCCACTCACACAACTCTACTATCATCACCTGGGACCACCTCTACCATCATCAGACCTTCTTCTCGCTGAGTCAGCTCTGGCATCGCTTTCTCCACCTTGGCTCTCTTGTTTTGTATTTCCTCCTCATTACGTCGGATGCACTCGACATACGTTTGCCTAAATGCACACTGGTCACCCCTAATCTCACCTGTTTCGTCCTGAGCAGGAAACTTCGACTTCATATGGTATACCGAGATCACGGCTTGGAACTGGCTTAGGGGTGGTCATCCCAGCATGACGTTGTACGAAGATGGTGCATCTACCACCAAGAATCGCATTGTCTTAGTTATCCTATATGGCTCTTCACCTAAGGTTACCAAAAGCCTCACTGCCCCTAAAGGCTTCAAAGCTCCCCCTGCAAATCCTACCAATGAAGTTGTCACCTCCTCCATTTCCACATCGGTTTCAACTTTCTATAGCAATCATAGAACAGGATATCAGTCGAGCTTCCCATATCCACAAATACCCTTCTCACATTATAATTTGCAATAGTGGCTGTTACGACCAGGGCATCCATGTGAGGGGCCAATATGCCATTCTCATCCTCTGATCCAAAACATATGCTTTCACTTGGGGCTTGCTGTCCCACCTCTCGCGATTTCCTGACCAGGTCCTTCGCAGCTCGAACTTAGCTGTTTTGGGTTCACCTAGAGTGTTTGTCCCACTCGCCCCTTGTGATCATTAGGATTTACCCTCGTATGACCTGAGAGTTATCACTTTGCCTCTACTCGTCGCGTCCCCGTCTGTTCCCTTGAGGCTGATCACGTATACGTGAGTCAGACCTGGGCTCCTCGTTTCTCATCCACACATACTCTTTGAGATGCCCGGCCTGCACTATTTTTTTTAGTTCATTCTTCAGATGAGTGCACTGGTCTGTGTCATGACCATACTCATTATGGTATCTACAGAATCGGTCAGATCTTTCTTTTCGCGGTTTTTTAGATAAGTTTTAGGCCATTAGAGATTGCAAAATCTCTCCCTGAGGTGTCGCCAGGGGTGTATACCTATCGAAATTAGGTCGTCCCACTGCCAGATCTGGCCTTGGCTTTTTCAACGGCGCCTTTTCCTCCCTGTCAGGTCTGTCCCTCTTCTTCTCTCCCTCTTCCTTAATCCTTAAGGCTACCTCCAAGTGAATGTACTTTTCTGCCCGCTCCAGGAAATCTCCGAATTTCAGATCTGGCTTCACAACCAGCGACCGTAAAAATTCTCCTCTCCTGAGACCCTGTGCTAACGCGTTGACCAGGAGCTCTTCCGATGCTGATGGTACCTCTAATTTCACGTTTGTGAATCGATTGATGTAAGCACGTAGGATTTCATTTTCCTTTTGATTGAGACCGAATAATTCCAACGGCATCTTCTTGTACTTCCTGCAACTAGTAAACTGGTGCAGGAAGACTGAGCTAAACTCATCAAAATTTTTGATAGAGCGCGGCGACAACTGGCTGAACCAAAGCTGAGCCGATTTTGTAAAGGTCGTTGGAAAGACTCGGCACATGACTGCATCAGAGAACTTGTGCAAGTTCGCCGCGATCTCAAATCGGCTTAGGTGGTCCACGGGTCTGTTGTCCCATTGTATTCAAAGCCCATAGATTTGTAAGAGGCTGGCACGTCGTCGCGCATAACTGCATCCGTAAATGGCGTACTCCTCCGTGTCGGCACCGCACCTGTGCTTTCCATCTTCCTTTTTAACTCCCTGACCTCTTTCTGTAAATTTTTCATTTGTTCAGTGAGGTCCGGGTTGGTTTGGCTCGAAGTTTCGGTTGCAGAAGCAGAAAAATTCTCTTCCTCGTCCTGGAGAGGAGTCCAGACCCTGCGCTGGGCACGCAGTGGATCCATCTCCAACGGCGAGATTGTATGGGACGGAGGCGTTTTAGATGGGGGCATCAAGAATTCTGCGAACTTTCTCTCGACAGCCACCTCCACAGATTTACGGATGAGATCGGACAATTTCCTGAGAAAGGCATCATTCATCGGCCCATCGTTAGCTTGTGCAGATCCACCAGGGGGTTGCGTGATGCTTGTCCCGGCTGTTGCCGCTGTCCTTGTCTCTGCTGGATCTTTCGCTGATGGTCCCGTGGGTTTTGGCATACCCCACAGCGCGATAAATCTAGGTGTATCACCCAACTCCGCCACCAAATTTCATCGGAGTCCCGCTGAATCCATGTGTTATTCTCACGCCTTAGCTTTGAATGACTTCCCACAGACGGTGCCAATTGTTTCACCCAAAAATATGACAATGCGTGAGATCAACACTTCGCCTTACGTAAACTTGACCTGCACCCAAAAATGCGTCAGAAAAGGACTACCGGAGTTTTTCCAGTGCAGACCTCTCCGATGCTTAAGTCAGATAAGCGTATTGGATATTTCAGTGCGCAAAGAAAAGTGTATACAAGCATGTCATACCTCTCTCAGCCGTGAGGCTAAGGTATTTATAGTTATCCCAGTGGGGACCCCATCCGGGGTCTCAGAAACAAAGTCCGCGAATCAAGGGGCGTTATGCAACCAATTTGGGACAAGTGGTCCCACTTGTCCCCTTCTGGGAGACCATAACACCTGATCTGCCCTAAGCCTGCCCTCTTATGATTATCTAGACCAGGACAATTCCTGGGCTGCGGTGATCCCTTTCTTGATATAACTTTTGCCCTTATGAGAGGACCAAGTCATGTCTTCCCAAGGACAGGGCTAGTCTGGCCTCCTGGTCTTTTCCTTAGAAATCTCAGATCAGGTCTACCCCAATCCAGGTCTGGCCGTTCGGGCCACATCAGGGATGATGTATAAAAATGTGGATTGATATGACTTTTCCTTGAGAAAAAAATTGCTCAGTCAGCACGTCACAGTGTTAAAAGAAATTTAGTGAATTTATATATTTTTTAAAAAAGAAATTTTGAACCCACTCCACATTGTCTTTCTAGCTCCTTCATGATGCATCGCAAATTAATTCAGTATATTCGCGGCTGTTATTTTTTTTCTTAGCAGTCATGATTTGCTTTATATTTTAAACTTGAAATTAATATGATAATTTGAGATGCATGATGAATAATTGTATCTCTTTCGTCAGATGCATTTCTATTCGCAATAATACGATAAAAAAGATTAGCTTACTGATGCGATCAAAAAAATTGATGTTTCAAGAATAGGGGGTACTGACCTTAAATATATGATCAGTGACCTGAATAAATTTGAATAACCGCGCATCGACCTAATTGATCTCCAAGGGACTCTTGACGACCTGTTAGATCCTGCAAAAAAAAACCCAGCCAAGGCGGAGGACGGCCCAGGCCCTCCGATGCTTAAGTTAGAGAGTGCATGAGAGAGAGAGGCGAGAACTCTTTAAAGTGAGATGAGATCTAAAACACGTAGGATGTAAAATCAACTTGGAGAGAAAGAATGAGGCCTGAGTCCTCCTTATATAGATAAGAGAAGTATTCCCAATTTTGGTTTTCCCTCTCCTACCACAAATAGCATGACCGACTCAAAATTAGGATTCTTCCTGTATGCTAAATATCCATAAATGATAGAACTCTCGCTGAATTAATATATTAGTTGTGGGCCAATAAGCCTGCCCATAGGATTCAGTCTGTCGGGACCCCATAGAATAACCCATATTAGTCTGACAAAACCCAAAAGCATGAGACCCAACTCTCAATACCGAGCTACCACTCAACGCCGAGTTGGTATAATAAAGGTTATTTCAAAAGAGGTCGCCACCTCACATAAGAGCTGGTCACTCCTATGCAATAGGTCACTAATTTTGAAAACAACTCGCCCAACTCCCAGAAGGATTGCTCCTTCTAAGAAATGAGGTCGCTTACTGAGATCACTTACTAAAATTCTCATAAATACCTGCATATTGGCGACGTGAATATTTGATGTCGTATCAGCTAGTCCCCCACATTCTGGTTAGTTGAGGTACAAAACCAAGTAGAATATAGTCAGGAGTTAAACCCAAAAGTCAATCCAGCGTGCTCCTTCGTAAAGCGTGAAACTATCAACCATCATTTCTCACTTAATAACATTAAATGCACTTCTGCACCATGTCGAACACGTGCCGCTAGCCTGTTACCTCGTAATATATTTGATCATGTGGGCCAAAAAAATAAAGACCCACAATAAACCGTACCATCTTTCCCACTTATCGAATAACCCTGATGAATTTTCAGCTTTTTCGCCGCCCAACATACAAAATGCTCCTTTGCCTTCTCTTAACCTCATTTACACAAAATCAGAACAAAATATACCCTTTTCTTCTGCAAAAACACCCTGCAAATTTACAAAAATTATGAAGCACAATCAATCCGCACCAACGTCACCAATCAAAATGATGAGAAAGTCCCCCTAATCCCTTATCTCAATAGTTCTTTTAATTTTATGGTATATTGCTGTGTTGCTGAGTGGAAATTTCATGTTTCCCCCTCCCATTTTTACGATTGGTCAATGATGAATATAGCCCCAAATACCTCTGAATCGCTTGAATCGCCGAACCCTAAAATCTCAAACCAAGACAAAGCTTCCGATACAGATTCCATAGAAATCCTCCTTAAGCAGCGTACTAGAAAAAGAAGCACACCCAAAACTCCACCTACTCTTACTGACAAACAGGAGGGAAATATTCACTGGACCGAACTCGAGGCTCAAACCCGAGCCTTAACCGAAAACATACCCGAGGGCATTCCCATAACCCAACCAGAAATGCCTTCCTCTCCTTAGCCCGATTTCTTTCTTCCTAACCCAGTAACTATAGTACCGACCTTGGCTCACGCCGACCTACCCATAATTCAGCAAGCTACCAAGGTAGCCCCACAAAACCATTGGGTACTCCCTAACCAGAGCAACCTTAAAGAGTTTATAAAAGCTCTTAATTTTACTGAGACCATCACAGTAGATTATCCTAACATTCTTCAAACTAACCCAACAAACCCCCCTTTGAATCACATAACCCTCTTCAAGGAACACCTCAAAGCGGGCTTCAGATTCCCTGTACATCCTTTCCTCATAGCTATGTCTGCAAAGTATAAGGTCGCACTCTTGCAAATGCCTCCCAATTCCATAAGATTCTTGGTTGGGTATATAATTCTTTGCAACTAATATAACGTAGAGTTCGATGTAGGTTTCTTCCATTTTTTCTTTAAAATAAAGAACCAAAAAGGTTCCTTTTACCTTTCCTCCCACCATAAAAACGTTTTCTTGTGAACCCCTCATCAAAAGTCCATGAGTGGAGACTTAGTTTCTTCTTTCTATACAATCCCGAAGCCTGGCCCCTTTTAACTAAATGGTATTTTCAACTCCTGAACAAGACTCAGTACCCTCCGTAAATGATCAACCCGCACTTTTCCTCTAATACTCCGACCTTCTTGACAGCTGGAGTGCAAAACCCTATAATGTGATGAGGCCCACAGATTCGGAGGCTGTTTTTAGGTTTTTAGGTCTTAGCCCGCGACCTACGCTTTTGACCATATCTGAGTTTTGTAGGTTCCTACATTATCATAAATTTATTTAAGAATTATTTTTCCAATCAGAATAGATTAATAACCTCCTTCTTTATGCAGATTATATCATTGCCAGATGCTTATCCTCGAGCTTGGAGGGAGGTGCCACTGTCCAAACTGATCCCAGCCCAATAGTAACGTCGGCACCGCGACCTCGTATTCTTGATGTGGACTAAGAGTTAGAGCTCGCCATGGCCGCGAGAGATGGTCGGGAAGAGCTTGCTGACCGGGAGCAGAACATGCCTCTTCGAGAGGTACTTAATAAGGGAAAAGGGAAAAGAAAGTCCAGTGAGCGAACTTCCATACAACAAGCAGCCCCAAATCTTAAACGCCGATCTCTCCAAAAGCCATTTATCGAAAGTCCCCCGAATTTTCAAAAGGATATAGCTCGATGTGGTGGTGCCGACGAGATCAAACCCCTTCTTTACAGATATGCCACAACCCAGGTAGCTTAATACCCCAAAATATTATATCTTAGCATACTATAAAATAACAATACATAACACTCTCTTGTTACTTCCTCGTAATGCAGTTGGAACCTCTAATGGCCGCGATTTCCAGCCACTTATCAACAATGACCCCTGAGAGCGAGCTGAAAAAAACTTGTGACTAGCTGGCGGCCCAAGCAGAAAAACAAACTCAACAATTATATTTAACACAAGGAGAATTGGATGAAACAAGGTTGTTGTAATTTCTAATTTGTTGTCATTTAATTTCCAAATCTCTGGGTATTGTTATGTATCCTGGAGTGTTTGTATATGAATTGAAAGGATAGAAAAGAGTGACTTGGGGAGGAAGGGATAGATTAAGAGAGATGATGGAATATTGTAAATATCTGCTTAAATCTTTTCTTCCTTTTCCTCATACATAAATAGCTATCATAGGGGGGGACCAACACACATGCATTTGATCCATGAAACCCGGCAGCATCACTAATAACTTAAATAAGACAAATATAAATGGAAAATTGGACTTCATTTGTTAACTTTGAGCTTATGGACCATATGCATTATTTGTTTAGCCGAAAATCGAATTCGGTCCGTTTATGATTTGGTAACCCACTCCAGAGCCGACGACACCTCTTCCACTCTTCATCCCGTTCAAAATTTCCCAAATCTCACAACTTTCCATAATTCCCCATTTTTCACTTCATTCTGGATCCATGACAATACCTCCTCCCTCCGAAGATCCTTGTCTCCAAGGATCAAACTTTGGAAACAAACAGTGTGAGTAATCCTCATCCTCCCATGTTTCAAGTCCCCATTATTCATTACCTCATTGAATTAGAAACTGATTAACTTTTCCTCTTTTCCTCCTTGCGACTCTCTATCCAATCGATTCTTGTCGGAGGACCTGGAATTTCCTGTCATCCCTCACCTCCGGTAGATCTAAGCTCGGCGGCGGCATAACAGTGGGGCCAAGATTCTTATTCAACAGAGAGACGTGGAAAATTAGATGGATTCGAGACTCTTCCGGCAACTGTAAATTGTAAGCTACTTCCCCAATCCTTTCTAAGACTTGAAATGGGCCATAAAGTTGAGCTGAAAGCTTCATATTTTTTCTGAATGCAACTGAAGTCTGTCTGAATGGTTGTAGCTTTAGGTACACCCAATCCCCATTTTCAAAATGTTTCTCTACTCTCTTCCCATCTGCATAAAATTTCATACGATCCTGTGCTTATCTGAGATTATGCCTAAGTTCATGTATTAGCTTATGTCTTTGTTGAATTAAATCTGAGGCCTCTGGGTTCTGAGTAATGATGTGTGTTTCCATAAATGTATTAGGTGGTTTATAACCATATAGGGCTTTAAAAGGTGTAGTTTTTAGGCTTTTGTGGTAGTTGGTGTTATACCAAAATTCTGCTACGGGTAGCCACTTAGCCCAGTACCTAGAGCCATGCACCTGAGATAATTCTCCAAACATTGGTTCAGCCTTTCAGTTTGACCATCAGATTGAGGATGATAGGCAGATGTGAAATCCAATTAAGTTCCCATTACCTTGAATAACTCCTTCCAAAATGAACTAGTAAAAACCTTGTCACTGTCAGTGACCAGATGTAGAGGTTGACCATGTAGCTTGTAGATAGAGTCTAAGAATAACTTAGCAATAGTGGTTGCAGTGAAAGGGTGTGATAAGGACAGGAAATGACCATACTTGGTGAGTCTGTCTATCACCACCAGGATCACATCCTTTCCCAATGACTTAGGCAGTCCTTCAATGAAATCCATAGAGATATGGGTCTAAGCATGGTGGGGAATAGGCAGGGGTCGGAGTAACCCTGGATAGAGTCCCCCTTCAGCTTTACACTGGGCACAAACATCACATTGCTTAATCCAATTCTCCACCTCCTTCCTCATAAGTGGCCAATAAAAAATCCTACTGACTCTTTTATAGGTGCCCAAAATACCAGAATGCCCCCCATGAGCTGAGTTGTGCATCTCAGTCATGGTGATCTTTCTCAGTGAGGGGTCATTTCCCACCCCTATTCTTCCCTTGTATTTGATGATCTCACCTTGTAGCTAAAATTCAGGGTGTGATAGTGGGTCTAGGTATTTTGACATTAAAATCTTGGAAAAGAAAGGATCATCTAGGTAGCTAGAAGCTACCTGTTAAATCCATGTTGGTGTGATGGTTGATATAGCTTGACAACTTTTCATGTTGCTCTCTTGTCTAGATAAGGCATCTACCACTTTGTTTTCCACCCCCTTCTTATACTGAATTTCATAATCAAAACCTAAGAACTTATTGACCCATTTCTGTTGCATAGGGTTCATGATCTTCTGATCTAGTAGATGTTTAAGAGCCTGTTGATCTGTCTTGATGATGAATTTATACCACTGTAGGTAGTGTTTCCACTTCTGTATAGCCATTAGCAAAACCAGGAATTCTATCTCATATATTGAAAACCCTTTGTTTTTAATGCATAGGTTTTTACTCATATAGGATATAGGTCTTCCTTCCTGCATCAAAACAGCTCCTACTCCAGTACCATTAGCATCTGCCTCCAATATGAATGGTTTGGAGAAATCTGGTAAAGCCAACACAGGGGTTGTTACTATTCCCTCCTTGAGGTTTTCAAAGGCCCTCTCTGCCTCATTTGACCACATATAAGCCCCCTTCTTAAGCAAAGATGTAAGTGGTTTTCTTAACAATCCATAACCTTGGATGAACCTGAATCAAACTTTTTCACGTTTAAAATTTAAAGCTAAAGCTCGTCCACAAGAGAAAGGAGCTATTGTATGCAATAAGTTGATCCGAGTCGAATCACGAGGAATTGCAATCGGCTTCGATAAATGTTTGTTCACAATTTTTATAATTAAACACACGATCCATTTTGGTTGAAGGATTCTACAACTGCGAATTCAAAAATGAGCATACAATTATTAAAAACCTAATTAACCAATTAACCCTAATTGAAGCATAAAAGTTCAGATATTAAAAACGAGAAAGCATCATCATTAAACTAACAATTCGAAAACACTTAAATTACTAAACTAGCATAGTCAAACTAACATACTAATAATGAAACATGCAACTAATGAAACTAAGTCCAAAGCCAAATTAAAAAAGCAGGAATTACAACTTATATTTCAGGAAGAATACGCAGCAAACGATCAAGTTTCGGCGACGAACGATGATTATGAGTGACGTAGAATGTAAAAACGAGTCTCCGACGCGAACTTCAAACAAAATCTTCAAATGTAATGTGAAAAGGGGAGAGGAATATATTTTGCCCCCTCGAAGTCTGATAATTAAAATGATAAACCAATCCGTATTTATAGATTTCTTCAAAAATAACCGCTCAACCGCCGGAGCGTCGACGGTGCATCGATCGACGCGAGCCAGGCTGCTCACGCCGACCAGTCAGAGCATTGATCGATGGTGATAGGATCGACGCTTCAGAAGCTATGCGTCGACCATTGCATCGATTGACGGAGTTAAGATCGACGCTTCGAAACCTTTGTGTCGACGGTGCGTCGGCGTTGCGTCGGTCGATGCGGGCGCAGTGTCGACAGTGCGTCGACCGACGGGGCTAGGATCGACGCTTCAAAAGCTACGCGTCAACCTAGTGTCGATCGACGCAAGCGGTTCTCGGCGTCGACGCGGGCGCTGTAATGCGGCGCCTGCAGGGCTTTGGCTCGTCGCTCGTCCTGTTTTCCTCGTTTTGAGCTGAAATATTAAAATTAAACAAAGCTAGCTTATTTCATACAAAATAAAGTAAAAACACATTAAACACCATAAGAAACGAAAAACATAAAAAAGGAAGAAAAACGATAAAAAGATAAACCTAAAACACGTAAAAGCACATAACACACGATGCAAAAACACACGAAAATCACACACAAATATGTACAAATCAACTCCCCAACACTTAGCTTTTTGCTTGTCCTCAAGCAAAATCTAATCTACACGTAGACAAGAAAAAGCTAATTACCCAATGACTTAATGATTAATGCATCCATATGATTCAAGAAGTTAATGCATTAGATCGACTAGAAACTCAACTAAAAGGATGGCATGATAACGTTGAGATAAGAGATTTAGACTAGTTTCTGAACACCTAAAAGTAACGAGTTGACCTCCATGTACGTCACCCATCCATGCCTCGGCCAAAGTCTATCCCTGCTCAAACCGCCAAACCGCCACCCGACTAGCCAGTCTCTATACACCTCTTTAACAAAACAATCTTAGAAATAAAAATAAAAATAAGAACTCAACTTGTACAAGGTTTTCTCTTCTTGCACTTATTCTTTTTTTTTTCTTTTCCTCTCTTTTTTTTTTTAATAATATATTTCTTTTTTGAGTACCTAAAGAGATAAGGTACTAAACGAACATAATTTACATAATTCACAAACGAGAGTTCATTGACTCCAATCTTATGTTACTAAGTGCAACTGATAATATTTTTCAACTTTGCACGTGGAGTTTTAACGTCTCAAAAAAAAAAAATTACATAAAATCCTATAGAGTGTATCGGAAAACAGGGCTAGTAGAGAGTATTCGACTCTTAAGAACGAAACAAGAATAGAACAGAAGACAAGGCACTTCATAGATTATGTACACTTCATTCCCCACAATTACACTATCATTCGAACAAAAGTCTAAATATCCTAACCAAAGTATCTAACCACGTCACTTCGTCAAGGTTCCGCTCAATAACAATACACACAACTCAAATCAACCAAAAGCAAGCATACAAGAAATTTACACCCCAAACCAAGGATAATCCCCCCCACACTTAAACCATACAATGTTCACATTGTATACAAGATGAAAAATTCAGCAAAGTATGGGAAAATGAAGAGAAAGAGAGATACGTCCCTAAAATTGAGCTTGTGATTATGAGTCGAGCATCTAAGACCATCCAACGGGCTTCAAAGTCGAGGGGAACCTAAAACAAAAAGAAACAAAAACACACAAAAGCAAGTAAAGTTAGAAAACTTGGGTTGCCTCCCAAGAAGCGCTTGTTTAACGTCACTTAGCTTGACGAAGTCTCCCCTTTATTCCAAACAAGGGTCAACGAGAGTCACACTCTCCCTTTCTTGAAGCAATGTCGAACCTTGAAAATACGTCTTCACACGATGGCCGTTCACTTGAAAACTTTCTTTGGTTGTCTCATTTACCAAATGCACAGCTCCATATGGGAAAACTTCAGTAACAAGGAATGGGCCACTCCAACGTGATTTGAGTTTCCCGGGAAATAAACGGAGACGGGAATTAAACAACAACACCTGCATGCCAACTTGGATATGTTTGTGAACAATCTTCTTGTCATGATAAGACTTAACCTTCCTTTTGTAGATGTCCGCATTGTCGTATGCTTCATTTCGAATTTCATCGAGCTCCTCCAATTGCAGTCCTCGCTGGTTACCAGCTTGTGTCAAGTCAAAATTTACCGCACGAATCGCCCAATATGCCCGATCCTCCATTTCCACTGGAAGATGACATGCTTTACCAAAAACCATTCGATAAGGGCTGGTTCCCAAAACATTTTTGTATGCTGTTCGATAAGCCCATAAAGCATCAACTAGCTTAGCCGACCAATACTTGCGACTCGGCTGAACGGTTTTTTCCAGAATTATTTTTATTAGTCTATTACTCGTCTCCAGTTGGCCCGACGTTTGTGGATAATACGCCGTGGCCACCTTGTGCTTCACCCCGTATTTTGCCATCAATTTCTCAAAAGACCGGTTACAAAAATGTGCACCTTCATCACTAATGATCGCACGCGGAAAGCCAAATCTACCGCTCTCGAATAAACTTGAGCACAACTTTCGCATCACACGTTCTCGTGGGAATAGCCTCGACCCACTTGGACACATAGTCAATGGCAACCAAAATATATTCATAGCCAAATGAAGTCGGAAATGGTCCCATAAAATCGATGCCCCACACATCGAAAATCTCCACTACCAAATTGCTCATTTGCGGCATTTTGTCACATTTTCCAATGTTTCCCAGGCGCTGACATCGATCACATGTCTTAGCAAACTCATGTGAATCTCTAAATAGCCCAGGCCAATAAAACCCAGATTGGAGGACCTTGTACGCCATTTCTTGACGTCCAAAATGCCCTCCGTACTGCTGATCATGACAAAACGAAAGAATGCTTTTCTGTTCTTCCTCAGGGATGCATCGTCGAATAAGTCCATCCTTCCCGAACCGAAACAGGAACGGATCATCCCAAAAGTAATCCCTACACTTAGAAAGAAATCTCTTCCTCTCTTGGAATGATAAATTGGCACTCAAGTAGCCACAAGCAAGAAAGTTAACAATATCGGCAAACCATGGAGCATTATACGAAGAAATATCACATGTTAGCTCATATGGAAAAACATCATTCAAACAACCAAATTCACGCACTCATTCTCTATCCAGTCGGGACAAATGGTCCGCAACCACATTTTCACAACCTTTACGATCCTTTATTTCAACATCAAACTCTTGTAACAAAAGTATCCAACGAATCAAACGCGGCTTTCTTTGTGCTTTATTGAAAAGATAACGAAGAGCCGCGTGATCACTATGGACGACCACTTTTGAACCAATAATATAGGATCGAAACTTTTCCAAAGAAAATACCACAGCCAAAAGTTCTTTCTCGGTGGTTGTATAGTTCCTTTGAGTCTCGTTTAACATAAGACTCGAGTAATAAATGACTCGAAGGAGACTATCAACACGTTGACCCAAAATTGCCCCCACGGCGTCATTTGACGCATCGCACATAATTTCAAAAGGAAGTGACCAATTTGGGGCAACGACCACCGGAGCCGTGGTTAACTTTTTCTTGAGCAAATTGAAAGCATTCAAACATGATTCATCAAAAACAAATGAAACATCATTACTTAACAAATGACAAAGCGGGCGACTAATATTTGAAAAATCCTTAATAAATCGCCGGTAGAAGCCGGCATGTCCAAGAAAACTACGAATACCCTTAACATTCGTGGGAGGTGGAAAACTTTCAATAACATCAACTTTGGCCCTATCGACCTCCAAACCAAGACTTGACACAACATGACCAAGTACAATACCACTTTTAACCATGAAATGACTTTTTTCCCAACTTAACGTTAAATGACTATCTACACATCGTTCAAGCACTTTAGACAAATTCTCAAGACATAAATCAAAACAAGAGCCAAAAACTGAAAAATCATCCATGAATACCTCGAGATAGTCGTATATCATGTCCGTGAAGATGGAAAGCATGCTGCGTTGGAAATTCGTCGGTGCGTTGCATAGTCCAAAAGGCATCCTCCAGAAAGCGAAGGTTCCAAAAGGACAAGTAAACGTTGTCTTCTTCTGACCTTCTGGCGCTATAGCAACTTGATAATATCCGGACAACCCATCTAGAAAACAATAGTATTGGTGTCCGACCAACTTGTCAAGTAACTGGTCGATGAAAGGAAGTGGAAAATGATCTTTCCGTGTAACGGCATTTAGCTTCCGGAAGTCGATACACATCCGCCATCCCGTAGTCAATCGTGTCAGTACAATTTCTCCTTTGTCATTCTCAATGATCGTAATCCCGCCCTTTTTTGGTACAACATGGACGGGGCTCACCCATTCACTATCGGGTGCAGTGAAGATGATCCCTTCGTCGATCAACTTAAAAATCTCCTTTTTCACAACCTCCATCAAAGTAGGGTTTAAACGGCGCTGACCCTCCCGAACTGGCTTTGCACCATCCTCTAACACAATGTGATGCATGCATGTGGCAGGGATAATTCCTTTTATATCCCCCAAACTCCAACCAAATGCTCCTTGAAATCTTTTAAGAACCTTAATCAACGCATCTTCTTCATTTTTCGTCAACTCGGCAAAAATAATCACCGGCTTCTTTTCACCTTTGATAGGGCAACATATATGCCAGACCTGGTTTGGGGTAGCCCTGACTCAGAATATTTAGATAATTTAAGAGAGGGATAGAATAGCTCTGTCTCTATGAAAGATCTAATTAGCCCTCCCGATAAAATAGAATGTTAGGAAGAGGTGGTTATCGCTTGAGATCCCTGACTTAGCCATCTTGAGGGGCACTAAAATTTTGGAGATTATACCAAGCTGAAGTCCCAGGGATTGAAGTTTAACCTGGTCTGGGTAAAAGACCTGGTTGAGTCCCCTGAGGAATAGAGCTCTTCCTCATTATTAGCAAGAGCTGACCTGTTGAACAGCGGGGACAAGAGGAAAGAAGAGCCGAGATATTATGGACTGGGTCAGATCAGGAGAAGGAAATGAGGAAGACCTAGGACAGGGGAGACCTGTTTCCCAGATTCCCAGCGAAGAGACAAGTGGGACCACTTGTCAGAATTTGTTGCGTAATGGCCCTTGATTCGCGTCATGTGTTCCTGAGATCCCGGCTGGGGTCCCCGTCAGGAGAAATTATAAATATCTCAGCCCCAAGGCTGAGAGAGGTATGTCATTCTCTTGAGCATTCTTGCTTTCTTTCTGGAAAACACCTCAAACGCTTACTGACTTAAGCATCGGAGAGGTTTCCACCAGAAAATCACCAGTGTTCCTTTCTAACTTGTGTTTGTGGTGCAGACCAGGCGGGTGTTCAAGGTTTTATGCGTTCTCAATCGTTGGCCATTTTTGGGCTGAAACAATTGGCGCCGTCTGTGGGAAGGTCGATCTAGCTAAGACGTGAGGATGACTTCGGACGGTTTGAAGCGAAGTTTGATAGGGGAGCTGGGTGGCACTCCGAGTTCTGCCGTGCATGCTTACGCACAACAAGCACCAGGATCATCATCGATACCAGATGCAACGGGATCGGCTATGAAGAGAGGAATGGTTAATGTTGGTAGAGGTCGTTCCAGGCGATACGAGCATAGTTCTTCGTGTGGGCGTGACGCTTAGTCCAGAGGTTTTAACAGACTTGGTGGCTTTGCTAAGAGAGAGTGCGGATGTTTTCGCGTGGTCCCCCCAAGATTTTGTGGGAATAGACCCTGAAATCGCTGAACATCGCCTCAATATTCGCCCAGATATGAAGCCGGTCAAACAGAAAAAACGTAATTTTAGACAAGAGAAAGAAGCTATCGTAGAAGCAGAAGTAGAGAAGCTCTTTACAGCGGGGCACATTCAGGAAATACAATTTCTGGTATGGCTTTCTAATGCAGTGCTGGTCCCAAAGACAGATGACTGGAGGATGTGCATCAATTTCCGTGACCTAAATCGCGCCTGTCCGAAAGACCATTATCCACTGCCAAGAATTGACCAGCTCATGGAATCCACCTCTGGTTGTGAACTCTTAAGCATGATGGACGCCTCGCAGGGATACCACCAGATCAGGCTAGCTAAAGAGGACTGGAAGCGCGTCAACTTTATAACCCCGAAGGGGACATATTGCTATGTGGTCATGCCTTTTGGTCTTAAAAACGCAGGCGCTACCTACCAGCGATTGGTGGATAAAATGTTCAAAAATCAGCTCGGCCGGAATATGGACGTATATGTGGATGGCATGTTAGTCAAAATCATAAAGGCAGCATCACATGTACACGATCTAAGGGAAACTTTTGGTACTTTGCGAAAGTACAAGATGAAGCTCAACCCAAAGAAGTGTGCGTTTGGAGTCAGAGCTGGAAACTTTTTGGGTTATATGGTCACAGAAAAGGGTATCGAGGCTAACCCTGAGAAAGTGAGGGCCATTATGGAAATGAGCGCGCCTAGGAATGTGAAGGAGATGCAATGCTTGGCAGGACGAATCAACGCCTTGAGCAGGTTTGTGTCCAGGTCTGCGGAAAAGAGCTTGCCATTTTTTCAAGCCTTAAGAAAGAAAGCTAGGTTTCAATGGAGTGATGAATGCGAGGAGGCCTTCCAATTACTGAAAGAGTACCTGGCTAGCATGACCTTGCTCACAAAGCCCGTCCAAGGAGAGCCCTTGGTACTATATTTATCTGTAGGGCAACAAGCGGTCAGTTCTGTCCTAATCAGGGAGGACGGCAAAATACAAAGACCTGTATACTTTTGGAGCAAGGTCTTGAACGCTGCAGAGGTGAGGTATGTGGAAGTAGAAAGGGCGATGCTAGCCCTGGTAGGAACTGCTCGGAAGTTGCGGACATCTTTCTTTCTTACACAGTTATTGTGCAAACTAATCTTCCGTTGAAGAATATAATGGACAAACCGGAGGCATCAGGGAGGTTGGTCAAGTGGATCATAGAGCTGAGTGAGTTTGATATCGCATTTGAGACCAGAACAGCAATTAAAGCTCAAGCTTTAGCTGATTTTATGCAGGAAATGATCGGTCCCCCTGATGAGCTGAAGGAATGGATAATTTTAACTGACGGCTCTGTCTGCAATCAAGGCTGCAATGCCGCCGAGTACGAGGCCCTTTTAAGAGGGATTCAGATGGCGAAAGATTTGGGCGCAGAGCGGTTTAGCGCTAAAGTAGACTCACAGCTTATTTGCAAGCAAATCAGTGGAGAATTTGAAACAAGAGAGGAAAATATGCAGAGGTATTTAGCCAGGTTTAGAGAGCTAGCCAGGGGGATGAAAGAATTGACAGTCCTCCAGATTCCTAGAGAGGAAAACGGGCGCGCTGATTTCTTAGCAAAGGTGGCAAGCTCAGCGGTAGACTGTTATGAGCGAACAATTACCCTATTAAAGGCAGAGAGGGAGTTCGGAGTTGAGAAGGTCTGCGCGATTACCGGGCACGAGGATTGGCGCTCCCCCATAAAGAGGTACCTCGAACAAAAGGTCTTCCCAGAGGAGAAAAGGGAAGCGGCGAAAATACGAAGCAGGTCTGCTAGATTCTGCTTGATCAAAGGAGAACTGTTTAAGAGAGGGTTTGGTCAACCTCTTTTGAGGTGCCTAGGACAAACGGAAGGGACTCTGGTGCTCAGGGAAATGCACGAGGGTTGTTTTGGGAATCACATGGGGGCCAGAGTTCTGGCTAGTAAGGTATTAAGAGCTGGATATTTTTGGCCCTCGTTGAGGAAAGAGGCGGAGATCTTTGTCAGAAAGTGTGAGAAATGCCAGAAGATGGCTCCTCTGATCCACCAACCAGCAGAAGAGTTGCTAACAATGAGCTCTACTTGCCCTTTTGCGAAATGGGGGATCGACTTAGTCGGCCCGTTTCCGATGGCTCCTGCCCAGAAAAGATTTCTAATTGTAGCCATTGACTATTTCAGTAAGTGGGTCGAGGCGGAAGCCCTGGAAAAAATAACTGAAGAAGCGGTAATGGGGTTCATATGGAAAAGCGTGGTCTGTCGCTTTAGTTTGCCGAGGGTGCTGATATCGGATAATGGTACCCAGTTCACGGGAGCCAAAATTAAGGGTTGGTGCGTTAAGATGAAAATTCAACAGCACTTCACATCGATGTATCATCCGCAAGCAAATGGCCAGGTTGAGGTAACCAACCACATTCTTGTCCAAGGCCTTAAATCACGATTAGAAAGATCTGGAGGGAAATGGGTCGAAGAACTAAGCGCAGTACTTTGGGCGTATCGAACGAACCCTAAGGAAAGCACGGGCGAAACTCCTTTCAGTCTTGTATACGGCATGGATGCCGTGGTCCCCGCAGAAATCAGTTTGGAGACTCATCGAATACAGAGTTACAACGAAACCAAGAACAAATCACTGATCCAAGATGCCCTGGATTTAGTTGAGGAAAAGAGAGAACATGAGGCGATCCGAATGGAGCATTTGAGAGGGAGGATCAGGAAAGCTTACAATAAAATAGTTCGAGAAAGGCACTTACAAGTAGGAGACCTGGTCCTCAAAAGAGCTGACTTGGGACAATCTAAAGGAAAATTAGATGCCACGTGGAAAGGCCCGTTTAGAGTCATTCATGTTCTGGCTGGAGGAGCGTATATGCTGGAAAGGCTGGATGGGACCAAGATTCACCGCTCTTGGAACATTACCAATCTGCGAAAATTTTATATGTAAGTGTAACCCTTAACGTTTGCTTATTTATTAAATGAAAAGTTGCAGGAGTTAACGTTCATAGATTCCCATAATTTCTCCTAGCTAAATAGCCAATAAGATCATCATTCCAGAATTCATTGTTAGTGATGATTTGCCTTTAATCTTCGATTGAAAAACGGAGAAGACACTTACAATAAAAACAGAATAATACAAGGAGATATCTTTGCAGTACATTAACAATCGCAGAGGTGCAAATCACAAGCATAGAAAAGTAAAAGTACAGCCTTAGGATGGAGGTACAGAAGTGAGAAGTTGACGGAGTCGTTGACTCTCTTCCTCATGTTCCAAAAGACGGACACGAAATCGGTCTGATACATCCACGGAAATGTCCCAGTCAACGTACAGTTCAGAATTCTGTTGGGAATCGATGGTACCGTCGCGCAGCGGAAAACAAAATTTTTTAAATAATTGAATCAAATTCAATCGACGACGGTCCAATTTTACAATCAGTTAATTCAAACAATGTTTAATTGCTTTTATTAAATAGAAACAATTTGATTTTTTCAAAATCGAACGAGCATGATACGTTTCTATAAATTATATATATATATATATATATAACAATAATATATATATATACTAATATATTAAACTTAAATATAATAATTATATATTTATTAATATATTAATCATATGTTTAATTATATATTATATATATACATATCAAATATACATATATATAATATAATTATGTACAATGCATGTAATTCATTAATTATATATATCATACATGTAATCAACATCACATGCACACATATATCATATTTATATATATACATAATACATTAGCATGCAGTACATGTCACAAACTCACACATATATTAAAACTAATCTGCACACACATATTATAATATATATACTCATCACAGCATACCATATATATATATATATGTCATACATATACATTATACACGACATACATATAAACAATTTATGTACACACAGTATACATTGATACCTTACGCACGGCGAAGGAACAGTTCGGTTGCGGCGTTCGGGTCCGGTGACGAGGAAGCTAGCGGGCTCGGCTTCACGATGGAGCGGCCGTGCGGAGGGGCTCAGATTGGAGCTCCGACAGGCGCTTTCCGTTTTGCACAGCAGCGGCACGGCGGAGGTGCAGCGTCCGGTACATCACGGTGACAGGCGCTGTCGGGAACGGAGATTGCTGGAAAACTCCGGCGTTCTTCGTGACTTGGCAGCGGCTGCGGCGACAACGCGTTCAGAACGGCAGTGCGTCTCTGACGACGGCAAAACGGGGCTACGATGTGTCTCCGGTAAATCGGTATCACACAATGTATAACCCGATGTAATCGTGACGGTGCACTAGATCCGTCGAGAGATTGAGAACGACGGAAAAATGAGAACCGAACGATTCGGTTTGGCGGCGGCCGACGGCAAGCGGCGGCGGCCGGAGAAGGACGAGCTGGGTTCTTGGCTGCTAGGTTTTTCATTTTTTTTTATTTTTGAAAAAAAAATTCCATCTTGTTGTATGTTTTAAAACCCGTCTCACCCTTTTCCTTTTATCATTCTGTTTTGTTTTATTATTATTATTTTTTTTTATTAAAATCAAGACAAGCCCATTACAAAACAAAGTGGGCTGGCCCAACCTTTTTTAAAAAAAATAAACCCAAGACTTTTATTTAATAAAACAAGAAGCCCAACTTAAAAGGGTTGTGGGCTGGGCTCAATTAAAAATAAAACAAGCTTATAATTTAAAATCCACCATTGGAATTAAATCATTTCTCACAAACGATAATTCCAAAAAATATAACAATTATATTTTTGCGTCCAGAATAATTTTCTCGTATTTTTCTCAATTCATAATCATAATTATGAACCTTAGATTCAATCATATTGACATCTAACTATGCTATAATTAACAATTAATTTCTAGCTATCGTTTTCAATAATCAGGAAACACGTGGTGTGACCCTCAATGGTTCAGGTGTAAGCTAGTCGTGGGTTCACAACACATTGTGATTCGAACAACATATTGTTCTTATATGAACTCCTCCCTTAGAGTCCCTAATTAAATAAAACTTATTTTACTTAATCACTGGTCAAACCAGAACCCAGCGAATTATGAGAGGCGCCTAGAAACTACGCATCATTATTCCCTAGATACAAATGAAGTGCCTGCAAGAACCTTGTGATATAACTTATATGTACAGTACGATCCCTTCGCGATCTATGTCCCGATTGAACAAGAGGTATTGGTTCATCGAGACCTCTTTCTAGTTCAATAACTGTGTGTACGTTCTAGATTCAAGATAATCCGTTCATGTGTGACTTAAAGAAACACATTTCTCTAAACACCTCACTATCAGCTCTGGCCAGAGACCTGTAATGCATCGTACGCACTTGGAAATACACCCAACTCTTGGATGAACTTCCTTATCCAAGAAGCCTCCTTTGCTGCATCACATGCTGCAATGTACTCAGCTTCGGTGACAGAATCAGCCGTCGTGCCTTGCTTGGAACTCTTCCAACACACGGCTCCACTGTTGATCTTAAATATAAATCCTGAATTTGACCTTGAGTCATCCACATCCGACTGAAAACTAGAATCTGTGAAGCCTTCTATTTTCAGCTCGGCATCCCCGTAGACTAAGAACAGATCTCTAGTTCTTCGTAAGTACTTGAGAATGTCCTTCACTGCCTTCCAATGGGCAGGTCCAGGGTTAGACTGATATCTGCTTGAGACACTCACCGCAAATGCAATATCAGGTCTCGTACATAGCATGCCATACATTATGCTACCAATAGCAGATGCATATGGTGTCCTATTCATCTCATCGATTTCCGATTGCGTCCGAGGACTACATAGATTTCGATAGACGAATCCCGTGGGACATTGGCAAGGAACCCTCTCTTGGATTCTTCCATGTGAAACCGTTTCAACACGGTGTCTATGTACAAGGATTGGGACAAGCCAAGCAATTTCCTCGATCTATCTCTATAGATCCGTATTCCCAATACGTAGGATGCTTCGCCCAAATCCTTCATTGAGAAACGTGTGGATAACCATGCTTTGGTTGATTGCAACATCCCTACATCATTCCCAATGAGTAGTATGTCATCAACGTAAAGCACTAGAAAAGTCACTGCGCTCCTGATTCATGAGAGGAATCATCTTAGGGAAGAAGTTTCCCAGTTGCAGCCA